>JANAVB010035220.1:8182652-8769271 GCA_029216955.1 Iris pallida | reverse complement strand
TACTAGTATATGCTCATACTAGCTGCTGTAACTCATGGTTCAGCTCTTCACTAATCGGTACCTATCTACATGATCTATGGGTTACTCCCTACGATTAGTAGTTGGGACATATAAGCCCATCTCACTAATAGACAATGAACACCCCTGTAGAAGCTTGAAAAATTTTCAGCAATGAAGCCCCATGCGCCCAAGCCAGTGAAGCTCTATGCGCCCAGCCAGTGAAGCTCCATGCGCCCAGCCCGTGAAGCTCTATGCCTAGCCAGTAAAGCTCCATGCGCCCAAGACTAGCTTCCCCAAAAGGAGGGCGCATAGCCTGAGACATGGCTATGTGTCCAAGCCTGACTCGATCAAAGCCATGATCAACACGTGCACCGAAGCACGGTCACGTCAGTCTCCATGAGCAGTCGTGCACTGAAGCAGACGTCCAAGTCAACACCACGACCAATACACTATCTCGCAGCCTGCATACGCCTACATCCTATGCGCCCAAGGCAGGACTATGCGCCAACATGAAATCCAGTATGTTTCCTTCATGTGGGCGCATAACATCATTTCAGCTCAAGAACAACTATAAAAGGGGGCCTCATCCCTCTTCAAAACACAGAACGGAGAGCATTTTCAAGAGCCAAATTGTTGTACTTCTTGCCAGTGAGACGAGAGTTTGCAATTTTCTTAGGTTTTCTCCCATTTTTGTAATCGGAGTGTCAACAGAGTAAAGGAGCAACTGCCGCTCGATCTCCAACGTCCTATTCCCTCGAATTCTATTTTGTATTCGGGAATCCTCAGCGCAGGATCTCTCAGGCGTATTCGATTTGTGGTGCCTTGTGCCAATAAAAAAATGCAGCATTTTCTTCTTCTTTTTGTGTGTGTCCACAAAATGGCGACTCGCTGGGGACTACCTTTTCCTCTTACGAGAAGGTGGTGACGCAATCCAATACCGACAAAGTGGAAGCACTCAGAAGATGCTGATCGTAAAGTTCGATCAGCAAGCTTTCGAAGAGATGCTCTCGAGGGATGGCTCTATCCCTCAAAATCAGCGAAGCCAAACAAGTCTGCAAGACTTGGCTTTCGAAGGCTCGCTGTACATCCTGCTAGTGTCATAGCAGATATGCAACTGGAGGACTCTGTCACATGGGCGTATGACTCTGCCATAGAAGTTCTCCAAATGGAGAAGGCTCACACCGTTCCAGGCTCTACCATCCCAGTGACTTTTCTGCACAACCAACAACAGAGTGTTCGACGCTCGATACTTGGCAAGGGAAATATTATGATGCCATCGGAGTGTGAGACACTCTGGGCAAACCTGCCGAGGCTCACAAATGAAGGAGGCGAAACTGGAAGAAAACATCGCTGCTCCACCAAGCATGCCCCAAGGAGATGTTTGGGTGCATAGCCCCAACCAGATGCTTCTGTCTTCAGCAGGCAGGACACCCAGGGTCATGTGCCAAAGGCTATGCGCCCAGGCTCACTAGATCCATACTATGCACCCACATCAAAGAGGCTCAGACATGCTGTCAAGGAGCATGCGTCCAAGGCCAGTCTCCATGGCCTATGCGCCCACAACAAAAAGATAGCCCCAATGTGTATAGGACGGGGCTGTCTTCAAGGACATCAAAACTTAGGTGTGGGGGTTGCCCCTGCACGTGAACTAAGTCTGGATGAGCCAACACTCCTTGCGAACCCGCATGCAAAGCTTGGCGATGCATGCAACATGGGTTGTAAGGCAAAACTCCCTTCCGCTGTCTTGCACAAATGATAAATCAAGCGTAAAGCGAGGAGGACATAACAATTCATAGTGCACATCGTGCACCAGTATTGTTATCAACTGTTGTTGCTCAAAAGAAACAAGAGTCCCGCTCAGAGAAAGTTCGTGTTTCGACTGTTGCACTTCTCTGAGGACGAAAAGCCACTGTGTGTCTCATCCAACATGGCTTCATGGGGTCCCCCTTACGGAAGCCCCAATCAAAGATGGTGCACCACCAACCCAACTTTCTCTCTCAGCTCCGTAAGAAGAAGAAGAAGAAGTCCACCAACAGATGGCCAGCAGGCTGTCACATCTGAAGGAGTCTATATGGGCACCCGGTCAAAGGCGAGATTCCGTATGGACGACGAAGACTCCCAAGCTGGGGGTAGTATGCCCTCAGAGTCTGAAGCAGATGACCTTCACACTGGGGGTAGCCTTCAGAGGACGATGATCTCTTCGAGTCTGATGGCGACTATCTATTAATCTACCTGAAGATGAAGGACTTGCCAACTCAGAGATAGACAGTATCAGCACCAGTTGTACTATTTTTTCTCTTCATCCTCGCATGTTATCTACATACATGGCAGACGGAGACATAACTGAAGAAGCCAGTAATCAGACCAGCAAACGACTAGAGGGTCTTGAAACAGCATTCTCTAAGATCACTGATATGCTTACCAGTATCATAGCGGTTCAAGCTGCTGGGGCTGTTCCTCCACCTCAACAAAAAGTATCGACTCACGCTAGACCGCTTATAGTAACAACCCTTCTTTACTATAATAGGAGTATTATTTTGTTGTGCCTCCTCAAAATCTTAAAAATACTGGGGGTGGTCCTTCACCAACGACGCCTAACAACCATTCAGCAGCCATTTTCCAACACTTGCTCAATCAACATGATGCAATTGATTCCCTGGTCGCTCGTCTCGACACCATCTCACACAAAGACGAGCTTCAGAAGACGGGGATATCTCAACCGTATCCCCCTAAGTGGGAGAATGCTACTTGCCCTCCAACTACAAGCCTCTGACGCTGAATTCTTTTGACGGTTGACTTCTCCTCGTTAACAATGATATACTTCAATATGCAGTCTCTACACATGCCCAGAGACAATCCGTTCTTGTCAAAGCTATTTGTTAGCACCTTACAGGGGTAGCTTTCGAATGGTTCTACAGTCTGCCTGACGGATGTATCAATTCATTCAAAGACTTGGAGAGGTTGTTCTTCAACAGTTTACGAGAGTGGCATGCATGTTAGTATGTCCACCCTCATCGAGACCAAACAAAGGAGGACCGAGTCTGTCATCGCCTTCATCGAACGCTTCAGGTGGCGAACACTGAAGATGCCCTTCGACATACCAGACTCAGAACTTATGGATACTTGTCGACAAAACTTCCTTCCTACAGTAAAGTTTTGTCTGGGTATACATAAATATGATACATGGCCCACTTTCATTGGGGCCACTAATGCTGCTAAAAATGTCGTTCATAACTTGGAACTAGGGGTTGAAAACACCCAAATCCGAAGATAAGGGCAAGCATTCTCAAACTATCCCTGTTCGTGGGGGTAAAGGGAAAGAAGTCCTGAAGGTCGACACATCCAAAGGAGCTTCCAATTCTTAGGGTGCCTCCGACAAGCCTAAGGAGACCTTCTCCTTTGACGAAGACGATGTCATCACCATATTTCACACATTGACAAAGGTTAATAAGCTGACATTGCCTCACCACAACGTCCTACAGAGGTGAACCAGCTCACGATCCCAAGTACTGTCTCTATCATCAGTACGTGCATCACTCCACCAAGTAGTGCATCGTCCTGAAGAAGAAGATACAACAGCTTATCGACAGCCAAGTGATCAACCTCGAAGCTGAAGACAAGGTCGTATCCTCTAACATGATCTTTCTTCAGTTTGGTGACTTTCCTCCCACAGAAGTCCCAGACGACATGGTCCTGATTCTTAAGGCAATAATGGAAGTCGTCAACCTACCGCCAGCTCACAACTCAACCTTGGTCCCACTCACAACTGAACATGGTGAGATCATGTGGGTCCATCCGGAGCTCGTGCAAGAAGTGACGCAAGGGGTGGTACCCTCCAAAGTAAAAAGGGGTAAGAAATAAACATGCCATATGGTGACTTCTCCATCTACGAGGTTCTAACTGGCGAGATGAGATCGGGAAGACTTATCTTCGGACGTAAGATCCCGTACAAGAAGAAGCAGTACCTTCTCAAGCTACCCCACAAGCTAGAAGCGGCTCATCCAAGCCTCCAACTACGAACAAAGCCAAGCATAAGGAGACATGATTTGACAAGTCTCTGAAGGTGCCAGCTCCCGAAGCATGGATCAGTCCTACAACTTTGACATACTGGCTCAGCTAGCCAATACACCTGCCAGGTTGTCTTTGTTCGATCTATTGCGACTCTCGAAAGAAACGTGAAAGGCCTTAAATGAGGCATTACTACAGGCTGACTCTTACCTCGCTGAAGTCAAAGCCCTCGTTGAAGACCCTGTCTCCTGTCCCCACTGCCACAGTACTATGGAAGTGGTGGACTGCATGTACATCGATCCAGAATCCTCTTTCAATATTATTCCTAGAAGCTTACTTCAAATTCTGGGGATCTCCCTGCACAAACTATCTGCAACCAATACAACTATCATGGATTTCAATGCTGCTCGAAGCCATCTACTGGGCAAGATCCGTCTCAAATACCAGATCGATGATCTCCGAACGGAGGTTTCTGCTATGTGATCGATGCCAATGTATCCTACAACGTCTTGTTGGAACGTCCATGGATACATGAGAATATGATCGTTCCTTCTACACTTCATTAGTGCTTCAAATATGTCAACAGTAATGGTGTCGTGAAGACGGAGTTTGCCGATGTCGATCCTTTTAAGGGCATCGAAGCTTACTATGGAGATTCGGTACTTACCAATCTCAGCCCCCCAAGGACGATGGAAAGGAAGCTGACAATAAAGCTGAAGCAAGTCCATCCTCCAATGATGGTCCCCTGATTATCCGAGTCAAAGGACGTACTACTCCAAAAAGTACTCCGAAGCCTCTCACAATCTGGATGAAAAAGAAGAACCCTGATAAGGTCAAACCATTGACCATCACTCTCAGTAAGACACCCCGGAAGGAACCTACCGATGCCCGTCCTCCCATTCATGAAGAATTATCCTATGTGGTGAACTCGGCCAAGACTATGGCTCCCCTTCCAGATGATGATCCCCTCAATGAGTAAATCAATACTCATAATAATGTACCTTCAGCGGATGATGTTATCCCTGAAGAAGAACTTGCTGTATTTCCTTAGTAAAGGTTTATCTTTGAATTACTCCGATGTCTATCAATCTGTAAACCACTACATAGATACGATATACGCTCTAGAGCATGGCATAGGACCACACCTCGCATGCCGGTCACGATGCCTCACCTACGGGAAAACGTTTACCCAGAAGATATTCTCTACTTCATCGTTCCAGCCAAAAGAAAGATGAAGAACTAATCATCTTCGTCGTATAAGCGGAGAGAAAAAGTTCGTTTCGGACTCTACTTCTTCTAAGACAGAAGCTGACTATGACACTGGGAAAATGCAACTTTTTTGGTATAGTTGGCAGGCCAAGAATATCATCTAGAACATGGGATATGACATCAAAAGCGACCAGTGGCTAAATTGACCGAGGACGACTGTTGCCAATACGATACTTTGCTCCTCTCGGCAAACCCGAAAACTACTATCAACGAAGTGGTGTCTGGGTTATGCCACTCCTCCAACAACTCCCGAAAGATCAGAGGATGAAGCAGATTGTTGTTCTCATTCTTTTGATTGCTCCCTCTGGGACTTAGACTCCATCATTAGCGACATAATAAAAGCAACTTTGTCCGTCAATATGGTTTTTGTTGACCAAATTGCGGACGAGTCCAATCAATCGAGCTCGAACAATAGGCTCAAAAGATGGACACTAGGTGGGAGCACACTTCAAACAACATGAACCACCTACCGAAGACGAAGTCATCCAAGTCAATCTAGGAGATGAGCATCTTTCAAACCAATCTTCATCAGTAAAAGTCTATCTGGCGATGAACGCATCTCTTATACAGCTTATAAGAGAATACATTGACGTCTTCGCATGGAGCTATGAAGACATGCCAGGCCTGGACCCTAAAGTCGCCATGCATCGCCTGAATATTTCGTCTAAAGCTAAGCCAGTGAAGCATCAACAATGACGATTCCGACCAGACGTCATGGAGGCCATCGAAAATGAAGTCAAGAAGCTCATTGCCAGTGGATTCATTCACGAAAATAACACCCAGACTGGGTTGCCAACATCTTCCAGTCATGAAAAAGAATGGTAAAGTTCGAGTCCGTATCGATTACCGTGATTTGAACTCTGCATGCCCGAAGGACGAGTTCGCTTTACCGATCACCGATGTAATGATCGACAATACTTGCGGCTTCGAGCGAATATCCTTCATGGATGGGTTCTCAGGCTACAACCAGATCAAGATGTTCCCTGACGATGAGAAGCACACATCTTTTCGAATACTGTTGGGGGTATACTGCTATGCGGTGATGCCCTTCGGATTGAAGAATGCAAGGACGACATACAAGCGAGCCATGAACACAATTTTTTGTGATCATTTGCACAAAATTATGGAGTGATACGTAGACGATATCACAGCCAAAAGTCGTCTCAAGGGCAACCACCTCCAAGACTTGAGAACGATTTTCGAACTAATGCGTGCACACCAACTCAAGATGAATCCAACCAAGTCTTTTCTGGGAGTCTCCAGCGACAAGTTCCTTGGTTTCGTCATCACTTAATGGGTATACATCTGGACCCAGAGAAAGTGAAGGCTATCCTCGACATGCATCCTCCAAGAAACCTCAAAGAGCTCGCGAACTACAAGGAAGTCTAGCCTACATCAGACGATTATTTCAAACCTCTCTGGAAGGTGTCACCCATTCACTCAGCTCATGAAGAAAGGCATATCTTTCTCTAGACTGAACAATGTCAACGCGTATTCGACGACATCAAGTCGTATCTTACAAGTCCTCCAGTTGGTAGCTCCAATAATGGAGAAGCCCTTCTTACTATATGTTCATGCTATGGACCATTCTCTTGGAGTCCTATTAGCTCAGAAGAATGAAGGCGGCCATGAACATGCAATCTACTACCTCAGCCGCACATTGGTGGATGCCGAGCACAGATACACACTGGTAAGAAGGAATGTCTTGCACTAGTATTTGCCATCCAGAAGACACGCTACTATGTTTCTGGGCAGACTATCCATATTATATCTAAAGTCAACCCTCTCAGAATACTCATGACTGAACTGGGCTCTCTCAATTCCCGTTTAGCTATATAGGCAATGTTGTTGACTCCATACGATATGCTATTCGTTCCTCAGAAGTCAGTAAAAGGCCAAGCATTAACTGATTTCCTAGCAGCTCATCCGGTGCTAGAATCGTCCAAACTCTATGACGAAATCCCGACGAAGTGGTGGAGTCTAACACTGCAACTAAAAAAATCCCTATTTGGCGAATGTTCTTTGACGGTGCATTAAGAACAGGACCCAAAGGAAATATTGTGGCTGGAGTAGGTGTCGTGCCCGTGTCACTTGATCATCTGGTTATACATCATGCGTATTCTTTTGTGGAACCATGCACCAACAACGTAACCGAATATAATGCTCTATTAATCGGCCTACAACTAGCAAAGCAACAGGGAGTTGACTATCTCGAAGCTTATGGTGATTCCAAGCTAATAGTTAGTCAGGTCCGAGGGGATTATGAAGTACGTCACGAAGATCTCATCCCTTACCACATAGCAACAATCGAGTTGGCATCTACTTTCGCTGGATTCTTCATCGAGCACGTGTCCCGAATACAGAATATAGAAGCAGATGCTCTAGCCGGTCTCGCTGCTTCCTTGACCGTTCCTACCAATACGCAGCAGTCGATTACAGTGTCTGGTCGAGAACTATTCTGTGTGAAAGATGCCTTGCTTATTTATCACAGTTAAGCAGCGAAAAAAAATGTCGATGTCAAAGACTGGAGATTTTCCTTCATAGACTACGCCGTCTATGGAATACTCCCCGAGGACCCGAAGGAAGCAGTATCCATCCAAAGACGATCCCTCAGATTTTACTACGGCACAGCTACCAAGATGTTGTACCGACGCTCTTACGACGGGCTACTGTTACAATGCTTATAAGACACAGAAGCCAAACATGCACTCCGGGAGGCTCACGATAGAGTTTGTGGTGAACACCAACCAAGCCTCAAATTACAAGATCGCCTCAAGCGAATGGGTTATTATTGGCCCACGATGATAGCAGATGCTGTTGAATAGGCAAAGAAGTGTAGAGCTTGTCAGTTCCATGCTGATTTCATTCATCAACCTTCGGAGTTTTCATACCTGACGGCAACATCTTGGCCTTTTGAAGCCTGGGGCATGGACGTCATAGGATCAATCAGCCCGCCATCCTCCAAAGGACATCGGTTCATCCTAGCTATAATCGATTACTTCTCCAAATGGGCGGAAGCTATACCGCTCACCGAAGTGAAGACGTCAAACGTGATCAGTTTCATCAAACATCATGTCATCTACCGTTTGGCCTACCTCGCAGGATCATCCATGATAATGGTCCACAGTTTGTAAGCCATACATTCTGTCGGTTCTGTGATAGGAACCGAATCCAGAATGTAGCCTCTACTACCTACAATCCAGTGGCTATTGGGCTAGTAGAAGCCTTCAATAAAACTATTATTAAACTTCTCAAGAAGTTCGTGTCTTCAAACAAACGCGATTGGAATGAGAAGCTCGGCGAATGTCTATGGGCCTATCGTACAACGGTCCGGACTCCAACAGGCAGTACGCCATTCTCTCTGGTTTATGGGAGCGAAGTAGTTCTTCCCCTAGAAATCCAGATCCCTTTTCTTCGGGTAGCCCTAGCCAGCGAGCTGACTACCAAGAAAGCGACCGTCTGCGACTCTAGGAGCTCGAAGCGCTAAACGAAAAATGCTTGTTAGATCAGCAGCGCATTGTGCTATACCAAGCACGCCTTTCTAG
This sequence comes from Iris pallida, assembly GCA_029216955.1. Lineage (NCBI taxonomy): Eukaryota > Viridiplantae > Streptophyta > Magnoliopsida > Asparagales > Iridaceae > Iris > Iris pallida. The sequence goes on along the minus strand of JANAVB010035220.1, from coordinate 8,760,449 downwards.
AGCCTTCAATAAAAAAAATGAAAGAAAGGATCTTCCAAGTCGGCGATCTGGTCTTAGCAGTGAGAAGATCAATGGTCATGATGCACAAAATAAAGGAAAATTCTAGCCTAAATGGGAAGGTCCTTTCATCATAGAATTAGTGTACTCTAACGGTGCATACCGACTAACCAAGCCCGATGGTGACTTGCTCATGATGTCTATCAACGGCAAGTTCCTGAAGAAATACTATTTGTAACCTCTTTTACATAATGTTCACATGTGTTCAGTCATGTAAATGTAGAGTACGATGTCTATATGATTCGAAAAAAATTATTATCTAACTATTATCCGTATTTCAAGAGTCTTGAATACCCCCTGGATAATAGGTCCTCTAAAATATTTTCTAGTAGAATTATTTCCGTTTTTGACTCCGTCCAAACTTGGTTTGACGAAAATAAGTCACATCCCTATTACCTCTGAATTATTTTTTGATAATTATTTCTCCAGTGGAATGATTAAATATTTTGCCACGTCCACATAACCTCTGAGTAAAGCAGTCATCAAGGATAGTCACATCCATATTACCTCTGAATTATCTACTCCCCCCTAATGCTATATATCTTTCTACGTCCATATTACCTCTGGTCAGATATAGAACATCCTCTGCTATTACGTCCATATTACTCTACTAGCAGCTTCATTCAACTTATTATCTATATTCGAATAACTTGAATATAAATGGATAATAGGTCCACATCAAAATTCTCCAGTGGAATACCCACCAGAAATATCCTTGCAACGTCCACATTACCACTAGTTCCAATATTTCACAAAGCCATATTTGCTTTGAAAATATTCTTTACTCTTTACTCAAACGTCTATCAATAGAAGAAAAAAGGGTACAAGAGCCGTGACGGCTAGAAAAAAGATTTACAAAGAATCTAGGGGATACATAGGCGGTTTATGTTGTCCCTTAGAGCCCCGATCTCAGCCTCAGATTATGTGGTAGCTCGACGGCGCGCCTCTTCTTGGCGAGCAGCTTCATCCTCGAAGAGGATCAGACCCAGATGCTCCTCCTCCAACTTCGCCAGCTATTCTTCTAAACGGGCAGAAGTGGTGACAGTCATGGCAGCCTGAGCTAAGTAATCCTTCTGTTCAGATGTCGTCGCCCTCAAGTCGGCTTCCAACTGGACGATCTCGTTCTTGATCTGCGCAATGTAATTATACTTCTCAGTGATCTGTGCAGCCAGTCTGTTCTTTGAGGTAGCACGTGCCTCACTTGCAGCATTGAACTGGCCATACTGGTCAGCCAGCTCCAATCTCTTGAACGAGGGCGTCCTTTTTTGCCTGGAAGGTAGCCTTCTTCTCCGTAAGAGCCGTCATCAAAGCCTCATCCTCTGCACGGAACAGCAACGTCGGGCTCCGCTGTTTAGCATCCCAGAACCTGGCCACCTGACCCTCCAGGTCATTTAGAACTTTCCTCAGAGTGTTGGCCCGCTCTTCATAGCCAGCAATGCTCTCGAGGGCCGCCACTTGACATTCGGCAACAACCTTCACAGGGCCGAAGGCAACATTCTGATTCAGGACTCCAGGAAGCTTCACTTTCAGTACAGAGTAGAAAGCTTTAACGACTTCGTGGGCCATCTCCTCATCTTCGGTGGAGATCGTCGGAGAGGAGGCTTGGAAAGTTTTCTCCGCTTCAGGAAGGGATACCTGACAAGAAGCCAAACTTGACAAGAAAATCTATTCCACCAAAAACCACTCTTGATTATCGTGTATCACGTCCATATTACCTCTGATATCGATAGTCTTCCGACTCGACACCTATACCCAACCCGGGATAAAAGACACAGTGTCAAGATCACAAAACCTATCACGACCATATTACCTCTGTTGGGTTTTGTTTCAAATCTATTACCCGCACGGTCGGTATGCCAAAGGGTAATAGGTCCATGAAAGTATCGTTCCAATCTATTTGCTCGTATTCCCATATGCACAAAGGGGCAATAGGTCCAAACAAAAAAAGAGGGGGTCCCCCAGCGCGATATCCTTTACACAAATGTTGTATTTGGCTCTCTAATACAAGCACCACATATACCACAAGCAAAGAATAGAGTGAATGTATTCTATTTCTTGTTTTAATTACATTCACAGGACTACATCTCATGCGCAAGACAAAAAAAAGTTCTTCATTTGGATAAGAAGTAAAAGATTACATTGATGTCCAAAAGAAGGGAAAGTCCACTACTAATCAGCAACACATAGTTTGGTCAGCTTGGCAGCACTACGCCTTCGTCAAAAACCAGTTTTGTGGCCCTCAAAAGAAGTCATATTTTACTGCTGAGAAGCAAATAAAGCTGTTGAACCTTCGAGAAGCTACACGGAGGAGGGCTAATATAGCATGCTAAAAACATCTACAAATGGTGATCTTCTCTCCTCCATATTGTGGACGTCCCAGGCCTACTCCTCCAAGAGGCCATACCTTCAAAACAACATCTCTAGTATTGCTTTTACCTACTTGAAGAACCGTGAAAATAAAACTTTCACGATAACGCCCAACTACCGTCCGACTCTCCGATGTATAAAGGTTCTTCCTACCATCTGAGGAAAACCCTTCCAAAACACGAAGAGTCCTGAGCTCTCTGATATGTGTGTCAAGTGTTACATCTTCACCATGCCCAAAGTCGCCGATACCGATCCTGGAGAAAATTGGGAGCCAGATCCCTATAAAATATAAAAAGGGAAAGAAAAAAAGTCAGACTCAGAAATCCGCAGAAAAACTAAGTTCTGAAGGGCTTCTATGTGCCCAAAACAAACATGTGGGCGCATAGCACACGAACAGTACATGGGCGCATAACATGCCACAGTTAGAGGGCACATAACATGGCAACATATGGGCGCATAACTCACCACAGTGTTGGCGCATGACTTCTATGGGCGCATAATGATGCTCACAGAAGTATGTTGCCTTAGGCACAAGCGCCCAGGAAGAAGAAAAGTCCGAGCATCACAAATTAACGCTCGAGACTTTGTTTTTGAAGCATGCCCTCACCCAGAATCGGGTCCTGGACTGCCGAGGACGCTGCCGCAAGAGGAGAGCCACTCGGTGCAGCCCCTTTGCCCTTCGCGGATCTCTTCGCAACCTAGGGAGACATGGTTCTCAAAGAAAGAAGACGAAGAGTTTTTGAAAAATTCTAAAAGAAGAGAATAATAAGCTTTCTCTCTCATTCAGGGCCTATTTATAGGCACAGGCCACTTCCAATGCGTCCACTGGCTTTATGCGCCTATGCGCCCATTGTGCAGTATGCGGCCATAATGGCCTATGCGCCCATGTGAAGAACCAGTCTTTTGTACACTATACGACTGTCACTTGCTGACGTGGATGACGTATGAAGGATGGACCTTCAAATTCTAACTCGATGAATCTGTCAGTTCAAATTGCAAGGAAGATCTCAACAGTCGTATCTCTCTAACAGGCTGGCCAAATACTATACGCCCAAGGAGAGAGCCGTGCTATGTGCCCATTGCATCACGAGAAGACGATCCATGCTTCTTTCAAAGTATTTCGAACTCGTTCAAGTATCGAAAACTTTGAAGGGGGTCTTGTAGAATCATAAAAATTTTTTACTAATGAAGCCCCATGTGCCCAAGCTAGTGAAGCTCTATGCGCCCAGCCAGTGAAGCTCCATATGCCCAGCCAGTGAAGCTCCATGCGCCCAAGACTAGCTTCCCCAAAAGGAGGGCGCATAGCCTGAGACATGGCTATATGCCCAAGCCAGACTCGGTCAAAGCCATAATCAAAACGTGCACCGAAGCGCACGACCACGTCAGTCTCCATGAGCAGTCGTGTACCGAAGCATGCCGCCACGTCAACACCATGACCAACCTACGATCTCACAGCCTGCATGTACCTACATCCTATGCGTCCAAGGCAGGACTATGCGTCCACATAAAAACTAGTATGTTTCCTTCATGTGGGCGCATAACATCATTCCAGCTCAAGAACGACTATAAAAAGGGACCTTATCCCTCTTCAAAACACAGAACGGAGAGCATTTTCAATGGCCAAATTATTTCACTTCTTCCCAGTGAGCCGAGAGTTAGCAATTTTCTTAGGTTTTCTTCCACTTTTGTAATCGGAGTGTCAATGGAGTAAAGGAGCAAATGTCGCTCAATCTCCATCGTCCCATTCTCCAAAAATTTTTTTGTACTCGGGGATCCTCAACGCAAGATCTCTCAAGCGTACTCAATTTGTGGTATCTTGCGCCAATAAAGAAAAGGCATAATTTTCTTTTTCTTTTTTGTGTGTGTCCACAATCCCTTGAACGTGAGGTCTCTTTACCTCAGGGTGTTCCTCTAATCCCTCATAGACCGAACGATTTCGGTGCCCCAGAACCGATCGTAGGATTGCCCTGGTGCACAAGTTGTCTGAGACAAATGTATTAATGCGACTCTATCTCATAACTATGACATAACATCTTATTGATAAGCAAACACTTTTATCTATTCACATCTCTATTCTCTCTATAGACAAGACGTATCATCTTTTTGCTCTATACGGATAGACTCTATCATCTCTTTTTATGTGACGTTTTGCAACATTTACAGTTCTATATTTAAACATGTAATTGATCTTACTTACGCAAGCATGACAACAGTTCTAAAATATTAAGCGAGAATACTACTCTTGATAGCATGCGATTAAGGACATGTAAACATTCTCTTTTTCTTCTTATTAAGCACGATAACGATTTTTTAATTGTTGTGACCGCCTACTTTAGCATGCAACTACTTATCTTATTTTAGCATAACAGAGGTTCTTTTATTTAGGAACATACAGATTCTCTGATTAAAGAATACTGGGTTATTTTACTAGCATTCTCAACAATTACGAACTTGGCTTAACAATAAAAATTCATTCAAACTTATGGATTCTTTATTATGCGTGACAGAATCAAAAAGTGAAGTCCTTGTCCACTCACCTAGATCAATCGTCTTTGTGAAGGCTTCCTCTCGAGCCAGCACATTGATTTTTCTTGTTTATATAGTAACTTTGCGGAGCGGGGCACAAAATCCTTGACCCAGTAACCTAAGTTCCCATTCCTCCAGGAGAAAGGGTTCCTACGTTTAAAATTATTTACGTTTGGGTACCGAACTCCGCCAGAAATCAATCAGTCCCTAAGAATCCTATAAATAAAGATAAGTTTTCATTCATTTTCTTCTGTAAGTCCCCTAATTTTTGAAATTTATTTTTAATTATTTTATATGGATATTTTAAATATTAAAGTCAATAATGACTATAGTAGTACTTTACCGTAGCTTTGATTTTGAAGCACAACAAATATCGATTCCTCAAATTCGATTCCATAATTTAATTTTAGACACGTCCACCTTCAATTTGATATATCAGTCTTATCTAAAAATTTTCTCCAACATCCTTTTGACTTTGCACAATTTTGGGTCAACTTAAGCCATTATGACTATTATCGAATTTTTAGACCTAACTTCCAACATAAGTTCGGAACACGACATAAATCAAAATAGTTTGACCCAATATATGGTTTTGACTCAATTCGAGCCTACGACGCACATGTCTAGGGTGTGGCATCCAATCGAGTTTTCATGTGCTATTTATTTGTAAATGACACATGAGACTTATTAATTGATTTTCGGGTTTAATTTGACTAAAAATTCTATCCGGAACCCTACTAATTAGAGCATATCTAAGATTACCAAAACCAACTAAACATATATTTAAGTGATTTTTAGAGATTAATTTGCAGCCATGTGCAATATATTATCAATCTTTGACTACAAGTCTCTAAAATAGGAAACTTATTACCATTAGTATACTTTAGAAAGCAAAATCCTAACCGAATTAGTTCAAACAAAAATCTAAATCTTCCTAAAATAAAGACCAACCCAACCTTAACCTATTTCCATTTCCTTATAACGGCCAACACCCCACGTAGCCCCCATACCCGCGCGGCCACAACCCCAAGACCGAGAGCATTGCCGACCCCCTCTTCACTAAAACTCAATTTTTCCTCGACTTTTGCACCAACCACCACCACTCATGCAACCCCCTCGACTTTCTCTTCCACCTTAGTAAGTGTAGGAGTAATCTTGCGGCCATTAGAGAGGTGCATGACTCGTTTCTTGGGCCGAAACTCTGTCGAATTTAAATCTGAACATCACAACAGGTTAGTTGAATTCTACACAAGGTTTTATCTACTTTTTCTCGACCAATTGACCACAAACCAAAACTAGAAGCTATGTGCCTACTTCAATCTATGATCGCTAGATCACACAGTTCCAAGTGGTTTGCCCGTGACGTCGATTCTACGACAAGGTATCCAGAACCGACGAGATCTGTTGCGAGAAGTTTTCTGTCTACCTAAGTTCAGATTTGACCTTTCTAATATTTTTTATCAGAAATTAGACATCAAGAGGTTTTCAATGCTTATTTATTTGTTAGGTTTTGAGTTCGTTTACTATTTATTAAAATTCTCGACATTTGCTATAATACCGTAACTCCGAAAATCATATGTTCTTTTTGTCCAAAAGTCTTAATACTTCATAAAACTCTACTAAACTATTTGTTGTGCAAGGTTTAACATTAAAACCCTTATTTTAACTAATTTTTGTAATTTTACTAAATTTAATATTTTTAATTAATTATTATTTTGGGGCTAAATTAATACATCGATTGTGGTATTAATGTGCAGTATTGACATAGGACCTATTGTGAAGGAGTTTTACCATTAAAATAGTAATGAAGGAGTCTCAACACTTCAGACAGTAGTTACAAGAAAGTGTACCTTACTATGGTTTAGATTATTTTCTTTTCCTTTCTTGTTGTTTATTTCTTAGCATTGGATGACGTAGGATTATCGATGCTTACTGTCCGTTTAGTAGATGGGTACCGATGTCATGATGATGACATCGAGTATTGACTTAGGCATTACGTGCATATTGATGTATCTATTGACACGAATGACCACAGGATATTGACACATTCATGAAGCGAGGTTTACATGACTATTTATTGTATTGACCTCGTAGGAGTATTCTAGATTGTTCATTGTTATTGTTACTGTTATCGAGATGACTGCATGGACTTGACTGTATGACAGATACTAGACATAGGGTTAGGAAGAACTTGACTACAGTGTCAGACCTATTGTCATGTGGCCTACTGTTTTTGTGATCCTTTAGCTCTGTAGCAGATAGGTTATCAATATCATGTTTGATTGTGCTTGGTCCCACGACACGGTACTTGGGACAATATCCTGCTGAGGAGCTGTAAGCCTCAGTGGAGAGGTCTGATATTCTAGGAAGGTTTCTCACTTGCATAACACATAGTTCGAATACAGTAGATTTCCTTAGTTCATATTTCCATATATGTACCATGGCATATATATTATGTACTTTGCTATTCCCCTGAGGACCTGGCTATTTTCCAGGCTTAGACGAAGCAGAAGGTTATTCGAAGATTTATGGTTCAGGAGCTGAGACTGGAGACGTACCAGCACAAGAGGACGAGATAGTGCCAGAGGATTTCTCATGATTATGTCTTTTCTTATTTAGACTTGCTACTTTATTTTCTTTCATTTCAGCAGACTTGTAGTGGATATTTACTTCGTTTCTCTTTTATGTGGGTTCGAGATGTCATTTTGCCCGCATAAACATTATTACTTTACCGCTGGATATTTGCTATTTATTATTATTGGACTGGATATCTGTGTGGACCGTTACTCTGTGGACGTGATTAGATATATATACTTATGGACTGTGCTGTATTTCTGGGATGTCATCATGATTAACAGCTTAAGTATTTCGCTAATGGGCTTGTTGTGTGGTTTGACCCATTGGTGAAGTGCTGCTGGCTTGTATTCGTATTCCTAGTCCTTTGTATTTTGGACTGGGACGTTACATCATCAACTCATTCTTCCATATTTTCTCTGTTCAAAGTCTTATATTTTTAGAGCCTCAATCTTTCTATTCCTAAGAAGCTCTTATAATCCTTCTCGTGCCTAGTGCGATCTTGGTTAGAAGTTTTAGAAGAGTTGTATGCTTAGAAATTCAAGCTCTACTTCAGAGAGTGAAGTCGTTGTTCTTGGCCCATTGGTCATGGTCAAACCTGATTTTAATAATTGATCAAACTCTGTCTCGATATACGGAATAACTCAGATGTTTACTCAAGATGTTTTGGACACTTGGACACTGATCAAGATTAGATATATACTCAGTTCAAGACCGAAGCTATGTTGCCACTCGAGACTGTATTTCTTTATGCAGTATAATTTTTATTTTTATTGAGTCTAAGAATACATTGTACACCAAGTCGTACTGGCAAATAGGCAATCTAAAATCATTTTTAAAAATAACCTATGTTTTGAAAAACATCTCCTTTACAAAAGTTTTTGAAGGATTTCAAAAAGCCCACAAATATTTTCTTAAAATATTCCTGACCAACCCTGACAGAACTCGGCTAGAGTTCGGCCAGAGTTTGGCCATAGTGAACGTTATGTGAACGTTGGATTTTTTGAACTTGGTCTCCCTTCAGTTGCGAATTGTTACATAGAGTTCTGTCCGAATTCTGCCAGAGTTCTGCCTTTGAAAATCTAATGCCCCACTCTGCCTTAGCGGAACGCCGATTCAAACGGCAAGTACAATGACTCAAATGAGCCGTCAACCCGAAGAGTTGGCATTGACCTGATGAAGAATCGATGCAAGGCTTACATTGGCCCGTCAAGATGAATCCAGACTTAGACTTTCAAAGGTGCGCTCGGAGTATCGCTCGACCGATGCGAACATCGCTAAGGTGGGTGGCTCCGATGAACCCGTCTGTGCTTAGCCTAGACACATAATAATACGGACACTATCACTGAAATCGCTAGGCGATAACACTGCGCATGCTAATACATGACACAACGCACCTGGCTAAGGGATTAATCCCATCGTGTATGCTTGTATAGAATATGGAAAGAAACATGGAAAATACGAGAACTCTCGTACCGCGCTCCACGCTCGTGCTAAGGCACAAGCTTACGTTCAAGTCCCTTATGCGTTCAACAATGAAATAATGAATGGTTTACAACAATGAAATGGGAAGACTATCAACATAGTCGCTCCAAGTAGAGTTTAGCAATATTGAAAGGCTATGGGACCGATGGGTCGCCAAGGCGACTCCCGCACGGGAAGTTGCATAATGTATAAATGAAGAATGAACGAATAAACAAGTGAATGAATGAATCAACGAAAGGATGAATACGAAATTGAATCAATGAACGAATTGACAAATAAAAGAAAGAAATGAAGAAATGAATAAAAGATCAAAAGGAAAGGTATGGTTAGCGACAGGTGTGACGGGCACGTACAACGGAGCTCTCTACCCACGCTACACGGACGCCAACCTGATCGATAACGTATTGTGGCTATGGGTTAGCCTATGACTAGTTAATACGAAATGGTCGTGGACAAACGGCACGAGCAAGGGATGGCGAATGCTGTGACCGTAAAGAAAAAGGGATTCCGTGGCATGATCAACGGGGGAATATGCCGGCCTAGGCGGAATCAAAATATGGCTTACGGGCTTCCTGGGTGCGGACTCGTCCACCCGGGGGACGTAAGTGCAGGAGTATTTCAAGAGACTAACGGGGTGTGTTCCAGTCCTCACCCTACGCTAGTTGAGAAATACCACGGCTTGGATGTCCAAAATGGCTTATGGTGCCAGCGACCGGTGCATATAGAGTTAAGCGGGCTTTGCTGGTGGCAATGCACGTGCAAGTCCTTGCATTGAAATCAAAGTAGTCTAAGTTAACTGTACAAAGCACTTTCTGAATAGGCTTGAATATAACACACAAAATGATCAAGAGTACTTCGAGCAAACGAGTTAGAAAACGTGCCCACGACGTGCTAGAACCCGAGGCAAGGACACGCACTGGACATTTAATGCTTGTATGAACTAAGTTAAGTTATTTCATATGAATTGTTGACTAACTTGGTTTACGTTGAACAGGGAAGGCCGGACGGTAAGTATGGGTAAGTCGTACATGTATTTCCATGCGACACTTGAATTCGGTAACACGGGATAGGTTATGACATATGCCATAAAATTGATCCTAAGGCAAGATTAGAAAGACAATGAATGATAGAGATGCACAAAAGTAAATGGAACGTGTTTGGTAATGATAGCGTTATGGGCGAGCTAGCCTCTCCACCAGTGCATAACAATGTACTGATAACCCCACAGTCTGCTTACAGGATGCAGGAGATGCCGACGGGTGCGGAGCTTCCATCGAACTTGTTAAGGCATGGAGCCAACTCTGGGGCCTTGGGACGTTGCAAGAAGCTGAAGCACCCTATATAGGACATAATGTATCGGAACATCGCCATGAATCATTCCATGTTATAAGCCACTTGGCACGCCTTTTATGTTTCAAAGAGAGAGAGCTTGAGCGATTTGTAATATCGGCCTAGCGCCGCTTGTAAACTTCTTGAAAATCAATAAAGAATTTGAATTCACTTCAATTTTGTGTTCGTTTACTTTCCACTGCAAATGGGGACACTCTGTACGACTCTGTGGCCTAGCTCAAATCGGCCGTTTCTGGACTTGGCCTTGCGCGGGCGCAACCTAGGCCCGTGCGGCATCACGCCTTAGCGAGGACAAAGACTCCTACGGGAGCGGGGCGTGACAGATTGGTATCAGAGCACGGCTTTACGTCCTTGGACTTTATTTCTATTCGCTCAGTTTTGAAAGCTCATTGAAACAAAAGAAGTGTAGGCTCTCTCTCGTTGTGCCTTGGGATGTTCCATACAATAAGTCTAATATTTTCCAAAGCTCGTACGAGTACTCGGTTGGACGGGATCAATAGGCGAAGGCCTTTGTGCCACCACGACGGACTTGAGTTGGAAGGAACCGATGCTAAGAGTTAGCAAACGCATTACGTGCTTGAATGAGGTTACGCTGACAGCGAACAAGTACACGAGACCAAAGTATAGTTCGAACGGGATGGTTATGCACACGACCTTTTGGTTATGTTGTGCCGCGTGTCGCGCACCTCGACTTCTGGTACAATCGAGTTGCGAGCGATATCAAGTACCGCTCGGTCAGGAACGAAGCTACACTTAGAGTGTATTTCGATAGGAACGCTATCGAGTTCACGCTTAGGCGTGCACAAAAGATTGATTTAGATTTTGAGGAACGGGCGAACGCACGATTGAACATATCGAGTGGGAATCGAATGGTCTCTTGATGAATTATAGAATGGCTTGAACCCGAGTGGTGTATGTGATAGCTTCGAAGAAGGATAAGAGTGAGTGTCGACGACTAGTCGAGTGGCTCGAACCCTGAGTGGTGTATGTGATAGCTTCGAAGAAGGATAAGAGTGAGTGTCGACGACTAGTCGAGTGGCTCGAACCCTGAGTGGTGTATGGACGTCATAGAAATTGTTCGAGCGAGACTACAAGATATACGGATAGAATGGGTATGTCGGCGAGGCGATGCGATCGCGCAAAGCCTTAGAACGCGTCACGCTTAGTTGATCGTGACTTCGAATGTCCCGAACGAGATGTCGTTCGGACAACTTGTGAATGGGCAACGCATGTTAGAAAACGATTCGGAACGATGAATGAAAGCGAATGGTCTTGATCGAGGAAACTTAGAGGATCGCGCGTACGATTTGGGATTGATTCAAATGAAATGTGACTTGAGTTTTGAACAATGATCTTGAAATGAGCTTGACGAATAGCGATCGAACTCGATCTTGAATATCGAAGAAATTGTGGAATATCCAACTCGGACATAGCATCACTCGTACGACTCGAAATTGGTTGCAAAGGAAGATCGTCAGGTTACGCATATCGTCGATGGTATTGAGGCGTATCAAAGATCGATATACGATAACTCGGGGGCACTCTGACTCGGCGAATGACGGTCGTGCAAATGTCATTGTTCGTTGGACGCTATACTTGAATTGTTAAAAATATGTCGAGGAAAAGATAGATTTGGCTCGAGGATTTTCTAGTTGAACGCATGACGGTCAGACTATCGAATTGATTTGGCTTGGATAAAAAATGTGAATGCTTGGATTTGCTTCGTTGACAACCACAACGTTGACGTTCTTGTCTTATGCGAGCGCAACTCTAGCCTCGCACATGCGTCGTGCCAGATTATGACGATCACTCCGCGTGAGCGCTGATATGGTGATTCATACAGCGAGAGTGATTGAACTTGGATGGTGTGGCAATATGATTGCTTCGACTTGTGGTTTGACGCGAAGGTGGACTCAAGAATAAACTTATGTGCTTGAAAGATTGAACTTGAGGATTGAGTAGGTCCAATCCGCGTATCGAGAATAGGTTAGTCTAAAACTCAAACAAGAGTTATGCCCCGATGAGAATGATTATTCCGCGGGAGCGTTGGATGGTGATTCATGAACCGCCGTAAATAATCGGACTCGCGTGAGATTGGGGTACAATATATTGTCGAGCTGGATGACCTCGTGATCGAATACATAAATTGGTTAGAACTGGTGATTGAACAGAATTGAATATGTGCAACATAAGTATTGATGCGAATTAGGTGATCATGCTTGATGTTTAGAAATTTGAGTGAAACGAACTTGGGTAGAAACTCCCGTACAAGCGAATAAATGGTTTGACCATAGGATTTGGGGCGAGCGTCGTGCAACGACCTTGCACGACGAGCCACGGACCTGTCGTATAACTATGACCTTGTGAGCTGACCTAGCGGATAGGCGGACGACCCTATGCCGAGTGATTGAACTTGTGCGATGGCATGTACAGTATCGTCTGGACGGACGATAGACTTAGGGAAAACAAGACTTAGAGTAGGACGGAGAGCTGGGAAGTGTGTGTGAACGACGACGAGATTGGCCCCGAACGAAGGGAATGATAGGGATGGATGATGCGCAAGTAAATGTTGGGATAACGAATTGAATCGTTGATAGAAAGAAATACTTGATGATGGTGCAATACTTGGTTTTGAATCGGACGGAAATTTCTTAGGCTTGGTCGACCCCGCTAAGAAGAAATCGTATTGATTTCGTTGACAAGAGCGCTTGAGAAGCGAATCGAATCATCTCGAGGACCGAGATAAACGATATATGATACACACATGAGTTCGGTTTTAAATCGAAGTTAGCAAAACGATCGGCAAATCAAAACTATCACGAGTAGCTTGTCCGACTTCGCTAATCGCTAAGCTTGGTTGAAATGTACGTGTTCGGGGACGCCTTAGATACGTGCACGATACAAACTCAGCGATATGATGGACTCGAATGAAGCTGCAAGTGGGTGTTGCGATGCACATAAACGAAAGTGAGTTTGCCTCAGCCTACGACACTCGCTATTTGACGAATTACAATGCACCTCGTACGACCGTTTCAGTCCCATGATACATCGAAATAGCAACCAAGTCGAAGAAATGCGACAATTGAATAAGTACCATCAACTCTAAAATGAATAAGAAGTCATTCAATGAAATCGACCAAACATATGCGACACAAAACTTGAACAGGTATCGAGTATGGTTCGATGCCATCGAACGATAGAGCCGTTCGATAGAATTGTCTAAGATACGCACACAACAGGAGTTAGGGAACGGTAGGATGACCTGCACTCAGGAAGTCTCGAGGACGAGACTTGTTTTGAGTGGTGTATTATGTAATGCCCCGCTCTGCCTTAGCGGAACGCCGATTCAAACGGCAAGTACAACGACTCATACGAGCCGTCGACCTGAAGAGTTGGCATCGACCTGATGAAGAATCGATAAAAGGCTTAGATTGGCCCGTCAAGATGAATCCAGACTTAGACTTCCAAAGGTGCGCTCGGAGTATCGCTCGGCCGATGCGAACATCGCTAAGGTGGGTGGCTCCGATGAACCCGTCTGTGCTTAGCCTAGACACATAATAATACGGATACTATCACTGAAATCGCTAGGCGATAACACTGCGCATGCTAATCAATGACCCAACGCACCTAGCTAAGGGACTAATCCCATCATGTATGCTTGTATAGAATATGGAAAGAAACATGGAAAATACGAGAACTCTCGCACCGCGCTCCATGCTCGTACTAAGGCACAAGATTACGTTCAAGTCCCTTATGCGTTCAACAATGAAACAATGAATGGTTTACAACAATAAACGGGAAGACTATCAACATAGTCGCTCCAAGTAGAGTTTAGCAACATTGAAAGGCTATGGGACCGATGGGTCGCCAAGGCGACTCCCGCACGGGAAGTTGCATAATGTATAATGAAGAATGAACGAATAAACAAGTGAATGAATAAATCAACGAAAGGATGAATACGAAATTGAATCAATGAACGAATAGACAAGTGAAAAAAGAAATGAAGAAATGAATAAAAGATAAGAAGGAAAGGAATGGTTAGCGACAGGTGCGACGGGCACGTGCAACGGGGCTCGCTACCCGTGCTGTACGGACGCCAACCTGGTCGATAACGCATTGTGGCTATGGGTTAGCCTATGACAAGTTAATACGAAATGGTCGTGGACAAACGACACGAGCGAGGGGTGGCGAATGTTGTGACCGTAAAGAAAAAGGGATTTCGCGGCATGATCAAAGGAAGGATATGCCGGCCTAGGCGGAATCAAAATATGGCTTACGGGCTGCCTGGGTGCGGACTCGGCCACCCGGGGGACGTAAGTGCAGGAGTATTTCAAGAGACTAACGGGGTGTGTGCCAGTCCTCACCCTACTGCTAGTTGAGAAATACCATGGCTTGGATGTCCAAAATGGCTTATGGTGCCAGCGACCGGTGCATATAGAGTTAATGGGCTTTGCTGGTGGCAATCCACGTGCAAATCCTTGCATTGAAATCAAAGTAGTCTAAGTTAACTGTACAAAGCACTTTCTGAATAGGCTTGAATATAACACACAAAATGATCAAGAGTACTTCGAGCAAACGAGTTAGAAAACGTGCCCACGAAGTGCTAGAACCCGAGGCAAGGACACGCACTGGACATTGAATGCTTGCATGAACTACGTTAAGTTATTTCATATGAATTGTTGACTAACTTGGTTTATGTTAACAGGGAAGGCCGGACGGTAAGTATGGGTAAGTCGTACATGTATTTCTATGCGACACTTGAATTCGGCAACATGGGATAGGTTATGACATATGCCATAAAATTGATCCTAAGGCAAGATTAGAAAGACAATGAATGATAGAGATACACAAAAGTAAATGGAACGTGTTTGGTAATGATAGCGTTGTGGGCGAGCTAGCCTCCCCACCAGTGCATAACAATGTACTGATAACCCCACAGTCTGCTTACAGGATACAGGATACAGGAGACGCCGGCGGGTACGGAGCTTCCATCGAACGTGTTAAGGCGCAGAGCCAACTCCGGGGCCTTGGGACGTTGCAAGAAGCTGAAGCACCCTATATAGGACATAATGTATCGGAACATCGCCATGAATCATTCCATGTTGTAAGCCACTTGGCACGCCTTTTATGTTTCAGAGAGAGAGAGCTTGAGCGATTTGTAATATCGGCCTAGCGCCGCTTGTAAACTTTTTGAAAATCAATAAAGACTTTGAATTCACTTCAATTTTGTGTTCGTTTACTTTCCGCTGCAAATGGGGACACTCTGTGCGACTCTGTGGCCTAGCTCAAATCGGCCGTTTCTGGACTTGGCCTTGCGCGGGTGCAACCTAGGCCCGTGCGGCATCACGCCTTAGCGAGGACGAAGACTCCTACGGGAGCGGGGCGTGACAGGAAAAACTATAAATAGAGAGGAATTCTGATCATTTCAAATCACCAATTCACTTTCATCTCTTCTCTTCTAAAGCTTACGTTTCTTTAAAAGAGTTTTCTAAAACGCTTTCATTTTCAAATCCCAAGCCAGTTACAATTCTCTAGTCAATTTGTCGGTACGGTGCGACCTAGAAGATTTTCAGAGAAATTGTAATCAGAGGCTTGATTGAAGAAAGACTCTTCAAAACTGAAGTTGGTCGAGTTCTTCGTATCAAAGCTCGTGTCTGTAGAAGTTGCAAGGGCTTCGAATGAAAACTTACGGGATTTTCCAATAGTGGATTCAACTGGAAGCTAGAGTTCTTCCGACTGTACTAGTCCTCATAAGAGGGAAACCCGTATAAATCGTTGTGTTGTGTTTGCCTTCTGATCTCTTTCCTTTGCAGTTATTACCTTGTGATTATTAATATTATTTCTGTGATCTAACTGCTAACAAGTTTTAATTAGCAATATTCTGCTGCCTACTTTATTCACCCCTCCCTCTAGAGTATTCTGCTTTACGACTTTGTTCCTTCAGTTGTGGTCTTCGGATCAAATCACATGTTTGTAAAAAGTCGGTAAGCACTTCGGATCAATGCTTGTGTTATAAAGCTATTTCAGTATATTGGGTTTAACATCGAACAAGAGTACATCAGACTGCATTAGTCATCCACGAGGGATACCAATCTACATCGCAGTGTTTGTATTTCTTTCTTCACTTATAGCTTATTTACTTAGATTTTATATTGGTGAATATTACTTGGATTTTTATTTATTAAAGGATAAATTGCTTAAACTCTATTCACCTACTCTAGAGTTGCTTTCAGGAACTACAAGCACATCTTCGATAATTGGCTAGGGCTCATCACAAACACGTCCCCCACAGGTTGGCGATGGCATGTCACATTGTGGTTGATCATAGATTGATCGACTAGCTGGCGAGAGCATGTCACAGCCTGGTGGTTCGCAGATTTCTTATCAAGACATTGATTGGAATTTTATATAAATGACAGCTTCTGCGTTATTTGATTCATCCTGGATTGTGAGTGGGTGGAAAGAATTTTAAAGAGAATATAAAGAGTTTGGAGAGTATCTGACCGTTGTAAACTATCCGTTGCAAATATTGTTACAATACTTTTTACTTTTTTACTTTTTTTTCATTTTTGTTCCCTAATACCTATCTAATACACAATGTTTTGAACACACAAAACAAACAAGAGATATAAACTAAATTAAAAAAATGTCAATCCCTAGGATGTTTTCTGTCAAGAAAATACCCATCCCTATGCAAAGGGAATTTTCACTCGAAAATAAAAAACAACCATGCAAAAGGACATTTTCTTGACAAAAAATGTCCCTAGGATGGACGTTTCTTTTAACAAATATCTAATGACAAAGCTTAATGAAAATTATATTCTTAAACATATATTTTCATTGAAAGAGCCTTTTCAAAGGACGCATTTTGTTACTTTTATTCAAAATATCATTTCGAAGAGCGTTTTCATGCCCTTATTCACAATTTTGAAAGACTTTGTTTTGTCATCCCAATTTCATCAAAGTTTGACGCTTTGAGTAAAAATTTCTATTTTGGAAATTACTAAGGGCACATAAAATGATCAGGTCTATCACATGATAGGGGATATCATTCTTAAGTTGTAAAGTGTTAGGACAACACATAATTTGTTATGGGGGGGGGGGGGGGGGGGGGGGGGGGGGGGGTGGGGGCACAAACACTCAAATTCCTTTTACGCTCACAACTTCTTCTTCTTACAACCTCTTCCTTTTTAAATAGGTGGTTTCAAATTCCATTATAGGAGTTAGGAAGCTTTAAAAATCATGATAGTCAGATTAAGGATGACGAAGGATTGCCAGAATCCAGACAGTTACAGAAAACTCTCTGTTGGACTGCCAATTAGTCCTAAAAAAATTCTAGGACACACACACACGCTAGGATTGCCAGGATTCTGACATTAATCCTGACAACAGTAATCCTGACATTCTTTTGTCGTCTCCAACACGACTGTCACGATTTCTAAAGCTTTTAACCCTATAATGTGGTTTGAAATTACCAATAATGTTGTTCAAAAGAGGAAGATGTTGTAAGAGCAAGAAAATTTTGTGTGAGAGCAAGAGGGAATATGAGTGTGTGTATGAAATTGTGTGTTGTGGTCTAAGATATTTTTGAAAGATAATATGAGCATGAAAAATGATCATATTTTTTAAAATGTGAGTCTCTATCACTATATCTTTTGCCCCTTGTTAAAGCTACCTACATTCTTTAATAATTGAAAAGATATACCCGAGGTGGGATTTTCTGAAGTAGTTTAGAACGTTTTCTACTAATAAATTCATTTGCATGTCCAGACTCCTATATGAAAAAGTTAAGGGTCCGTTTGAATAGACTTTCTAAAATTTTGTTCTGAAATAAGTTTTCTGAAAGTAAGTTATAAAGTTATTTTCTAAGTAAAGAAATTTTAGTTTTGTGTTTGGTTACTTTCATTTGGAAAGTAATTTTTACGAAAAAAAATTAAAGTTTTTGTTTGGCAAAATATTTTAAGAAAATGACTTTTTATTAACTGTGTCCACCACAAATCCGACACTCCCGGCGGAGCAGGAGGAGCTGCAGCGGGAGGAGACGCGGGAGGAGGCGCAGCGGGAGGAGGTGGACGGGGGCGGAGGAGCTGCAGCGGGAGAAGGCGCAACGGGAGGAGCCACAGCGGCGAGCCCCACGAGATCCTCCGCCGGCGGCGAGCCCCACGATCTCGCGGCGGGAGGAGCCGCGGCGGCGAGCCCCACGAGTTCCTCCGCCGCAGCGGCGAGCCCCACGATCTCGCGCCGGGCCGCAGCGAGAGGAGCCGCGGTGGCGAGGTCCACGAGCTCCTCCGCCGCAGGCTAGGGAGTTGGGGAAGATGGTGGGGAGGGGAGGGGTGTGTGGAGCTGATGAGGAAAGAATGGTTCAGAAAGAAAAAGAAAAAAAAGGAGAGAGAAAAAAGGGGACTTGGGGGGTGTGAGTGGTGTGGGGCACAGTTTTGGGAAATTCTCTTTCATAAAAGAGGTTTTTTTCTGCTTTTAGAAAGCAAAGTTTATAACATGCACTTTCAGAATTTTTTTTCCGAATGTAACATTGAGAGTGGGATCATCCAAACACTCTTTCTCTTCCCTTTTGCTTTATAACTCAGAAAACTGAGTTATAAAGCCTAACCAAACGGGCCCTAAATTTTGGTACATGTCCCTCCAACTACTTTACAAGTGATTATATCATGCTCAGGTATGTTAACAACACTAGTCTCCCTTTGACTTTGTGTGTAGACCTAGCTTGTGTGGACATGGATGTGTGTAGAGGTATTACTTGAGTCGGGCCGGCGAGACGGGTCTAGAGTTGACGGGCTTGACCGGTCTGCACAAGGCCCAATTATTCTTGTCAGGAAGCGGTCAGACTGGAATTTTAGTCTAAATCACAAACCCAGTTCGACCCATATTCCGGTCTATATCGGGCCGGACTAGACCGGAATGGGTCCAGTTCGAATGCAGGACGGATCCAGATTGGTCAGGTTATAATTTATTTTTACTTTATATATAATATGTATATCAAGTTATAACAACAATATAATGTACGACTCGTAATTAGCTATTGAAGTTTTAATATTTGAAGAGTTTATGATTCAAACATAGTGTAGAGAAGTCTCTCTAAGATGCAAGAGGGATTATGTATTGAACATTTTATGACAGACAATGTCCTAAGATTTTTTTTTTTTTTTTTTTAGGGTGTAAATAGCTATTACTGTGTAGATGGGTGCGTTATGTTTACTTAAAAAGCGGCGTCTTCATATATGTCCATTGTACGCTGAATCAAATGTGGCAGTACTTAGCAGCCTCTGAGTTAGGCTTCATGCATATCTTTAGAGTAGTCTCCTCACACTGCATCTGCGCCAAAATTCAAACTGGGGGGTCCTCAGCTTCTAAGCACAGTGCTAAAATCATTAAAGGCTGTAGAATAATGGCCTTTTTTTTACCTTAAGGGGCGTTTGGTACGCGGTATTTTTTTTATTCTCGAAAAATTTATATTGTCACCAAACATGGAAATATAATTTTTCAGAAAATTTAATTTCTTAGAATTTGATTCCCGAAAATATAGAATTTTCGGCTATATAGCATTCCGTGTACCAAACGCTTCCTAATTTAACAATTTCTTACTGTACTTGGGGAATGTTTAATTTTAGTGCAAAGCATGCAACTTGGTCTGCGCCAGAACATGACGATGAATGAAGACCAAGTAACTCTCAATACTTAAAATGTGATAACTAAGAAGTTTTTGATTGATGTAGAAGCTTTATGACCTTCTAGAGTGGTGCGCATGCATGTGTTCTATGAAGTTATTATTACAGAAAATTTGATATGAAGGGAAATATTTGAGACGAATTGTAAAAGAGAGAGGGGGAGAGAAGTTTTAAAAAAATTACGGATGAAGAGAAGATACCTTAACTCAGTTGGTACATTTTCACAAAACTATTTTTAAAAATGGACAATTGAGTTGACACATTCCTTGTGACAAAAAGATCACACATATTTTTTAAAAAAATATCATGATTGGATAATTTTGCATGTTATTTTATTTTTTTTAAATGATAATTTCAAAAGTGTTCATAAATTAAAAAAATATATGATTGGGATAGTTCTATATATTATTTAATTTTTATGGTATACGTCTGACATGTTATTAAAAAAAAAATCTGATTGTGATAATTTTGGTATACTATTTAAAAATTCAAATCCGATTGGAATAATTTTGACATATTATTTACAAATTTTTGAAAATTCAAATAAAGAATTGTTTTATTTTTTAAATAATACGCAAGAAATATCCTATTCTATTTTTTTAAATAATATGCGAGAATTATTCCAATCAATTTTTTTTATTTTTCTAAATAGTATGGAAAAATTATCTAATTATGGTTTATTTTAAAAATAACATGTCAGAATTATATATATTTTTAATGTTTTTGAAATAATATGTAAGAATAATCCCAATTAGATATTTTTTAAATTTCTTTATTAATATTTAAGAATTATCTTAATTAGTTTTTTAAATTTGAAATGGGATTTTCAATAAAAAATTTATCCGATCAACTTTTTAAAATTATGCAGATCACCATTGGCGTATTTTGTTCAGAAAATATGCTACAACGAAAATAATTTGTACTAAATAGGCTAGGAAGAAAAAGGCTCAATTGCTTGGGTGGTACCCCAACTTAGGGCCTAATAATAATAAAATACTCAATCTATTATTTATTACACTAAAGTAACATACGTTTTAATTACTGTGTATTACAGTCCCTGTGCTAACTTTCCGTCTCAAGCTTAACAGAAAACTGACGTGGCAATGCAACTCTTAAACTAAGTGTACATATGTGTAGTCCACGTGTACACGAATAAAGTAAGCTAACCTGGAGAATTTCTCCCGCTCTCTCCCTCTCTCTCTCTCTCTCTCTCTCTCTCTCTCTCTCTCTCTCTCTTCCTCTTCAAAGAACGAGACGATGAGGAGAGGAGACAACGATCGGCTGAAGACGAAGCGGCGGCTGCTCGTAGAGGGGTACCTCTCTCTCCCCCCTCTCTCTCTCCCTTCTCTCTCCCCCCTTTCTCCCCCCTCTCTCTCTCTCTCTATCTTCTTCTTCTTCTTCTTCTTCTTCTTCTTCTTCTTCTTCTTCTTCGAATCTTCAATTTAGGTTTCTTTTCTTTTCATTATGAAAACCCGATTGGCTGAACACGAAGTGAATTCATGGTTCTTGTTTTAGGAATTTCTTCTCTCTCGCAGATGGATTTATTTGTAGATAATTAGATGAATCATACATGAATCTTCTTCGTCCTCTTTGAATATTAATTATGTTTATCAAATGCAACACCTAGAGCCCTACATTTGGGTTATTGCTTTTAATATGGATTTATTTCTGTTTATCAAATGCAACACCTAGAGCCGTATTAGGGATCTTATTAATTTGGTTAGAACGCTAAATTCTCCAAGTGGATGCAGAACAGAAGTCATTCATTAGAACGACTTGAGAATGAAGCTTGGTTTAATTAAAGCAAGAACCCTAATGCAGGGCTCTAGGTGGATGCAGAACCCTAAATTCTCCAACTTTCCAGCAAACTCTGTAGGACTCCTTCAGGGTTTCACTAAATTCTTAAACTGGATGCAGAACAGAACAGAAGTCTACTAGAGCCCTGCATTACGGCTTTAATTAGATAAGAACCCTAAATTCTCAAACTGGATGCAGAACAGAAGTCACCTAGAGCCCTGAATTAGGGTTCTTTTGTTCAATTTAGGGTTTAACTGATCTTGCTTAGTTTTTGGGGGATTTTGGGTTTTCTTTTATAGATATTAATCTAATTGGATTCACTTATTTCTGTGCTAACAGGTCGTTTTAAAATTAATTTGCAATATTTTGATGGGGAAGTTGTTTCAAACTGGTTTGAGGTTGATACAGTATCATTTATTAGAATTGGTATGTGGGTTAAGTTCTTATACAGAGGAAAGGTGATGCATTACTGGAAGGAGGCAGGTAAGGATGTCAATTCTGGTCTAAAACGACTTGAGAAAGATACAAGTGTCCTTGAAATGGCTCATAATGCTATTGATTATGGGGGTGGAGAGGTAGATGTCTATGTTATGCATATGACAGATGATGAATGTGAGAAAGAAACTGAGTACCTTGCAGACTCAGAGCATGAGACAGTTGAGGTGGATGATGACAGTGATAAAGACTTGGCAGTTGATGAGATAGTTGATGTTGATTTTGGTGCCACAGACCAATCTGAAGAAGAGGCAGTTGATTTTGATGTTGGTGTCACAGACCAACCTGAAGTAGAGACAGTCGATGTTGGTGTAAATAGTTCGGACCCTAATTTGGGTTCTGGAAATCTAGAGATGAAGAGAAGTAATGTTGGTGCCACATATCCATATGGAGAGCCACATGAAGAAGGTGCAGCTGATGTTGGTGTCACATACCAACAAGAAGAAGAGGTAGCTGATGTTGGTGTCACATACCAATATGAAGAAGTGGCAGGTGATGTTGTAGATGAGGCATATGATGAAGGAATCAAAATAAGTGTACCCCAGGATCAGTTAGTTGATTTGGACTATGTGAAATAGAGGGGGATGAGGACTTGCAGGAAGTTTTAATAGAGACTGGCCAAGTTAATGAAGATGGAGTATTGCAAGATGTTGAAGCTGAAAATATGAGGGAAAGCAGGAAAGACAGACCCAAAGAGAAGCCAAAACTAGTAGATGACAGTGGTTTGGAAGCTTCAATTAGATTTGCAACAGGTGAGGAGAGCAGTGATTATGGTCCACCATCAGATGAGATTGTTAGTACAGATAGTTCTGACTCTGATTTTGCTACTGAACATCCAAAGATGGAGAGAAGAAAGTTTCCTAGATTTAATGCCAACAGAAACATGGAAGACCCTAAATGGGAACTGGAGCCACAATTTAAGGATAAAGATGAGTTTAAGATGGCTTGGAGGAAGTGGGGCATAAATCAGAGATGGCAAGTGTGATTTTCCAACAAATAATCACAATAGGGTCATGTGCAAGTGTTATACAAAATATTGCAAAATTTTCATTTTTGCAAGCAAGTTGGACAGGAAAGGCAAAGAAAATAAGACTTTCCTTGTGATAAGCTACAACTTAGAGCGCACTTGTGGAAAGGTAAACACCAACTTCCATCTCAGTTATAAGATGATTGCAGAAATGTACACGAATGAGTTTAGAGATGATCTAGGGTGGAAAATTAGTCAAATTTTTAAAAGAGTAAAGAAGGATTTGGCTCTCACCATTGACCTAATGAAGGCTAGGAGGGCAAGGAACTATGCAGTTAAGAAGATTGAGGGTGATGAAGACTTGAAATATTTTAGGTTGTGGGATTACAAATGGAAAATTATGAGGACAAATCCTGGTTCAACATTTGAATTTAAAGAGCCTAGAGGGAAATTTTATGGCATGTACATGTGCATGGCAGGTATCAAAGAGGGTTTCAAATACTGCAGACCAATTATTTTTTTAGATGGTTGCTTCTTGAAGTGTACTTATAGTAGGCAATTGTTGGTTGCCACTGGAATTGACCCAAATGATTGCATGTACCCACTTGTATTTGCAATTGTGAAGGTTGAGAACATTGAGAATTGGGACTGGTTTGTGGAGTTGCTAAAAGAAGATTTGAATATGCACAACTCAAACAATTGGGTCTTTATGAGTGATAGGCAAAAAGTAAGTATATTTTCTTTCCAATACCTAATATAAATTTTTTGTAGTTGATAACACTGCCATCACACTCTCATCTTATATATTTCTTTACTATATGTAGGGGCTTATCAATGCAATTGAAAGACATTTTCCAAATGCAGAACCCTGGCTTTGTCTCAGACATTTGGAGCAGAATATGAGGAAATTTTTTAGAGATATTGGGTTGGTGGAGATACTCAAGAAAGTTGGAAGATCCAAATATCCAGCTGAGTTCAAGAAGTATGAAAAGGAAATGGAAGAGAAGAGTATTGAAGCTAAGCAATGGATGGATGCTAGACCAGCAGTACATTGGAGCATGACATTCTTTAAGGATACTGCCAAGTGTGATGTATTGTTCAACAACTACAGTGAGGCATTTAACAAGTACATCCTCGAAGCTAGAGAGATACCAGTCATCACAATGTTTGAGATGATTAGGACTCAACTCATGAAGAGGATAGATGCAAAGGCCAAATTGGAAAAGAAGTGGAGTGGCAGACTTTGTCCTAAAATTCAGAAAAAGTTGGAGAAGCACAAGAAGGAATCCTATATGTGGACAACAGAATTTTCTGAAGGTCCTAAGGTGCAAGTTAATGGACCAGGTGGTCAATTTGTTGTTGACATGGTAATGAGAACCTGTACATGCATAAAATGGAAACTATCTGCAATACCTTGTCAGCATGCTTGTGCTTGCATATTTGGGAATAATGAAAGGCTTGAAAACTATGTTAATGACTGCTACAGATTATCAACTGACAAGCTGGTGTACAACCATGTCATTAACCCATTAAATGGCCCTGCATTATGGAAAAGACACCCATTTTCTCAAGGCATTCTGTTACCACCAACACCAGTAAAAAAAAAGTTGAAGGAAGACAATGGCTAGAAGAAAGGACCCAATTGAGTTGCAAGACAAAGGAAAGCAGAAGACAAGTAACAAAACCATGGCCAAACTCAGTAAGAAAGGCCTGCGTAAAGGAACATGCAGTGTTTGTGGGTCACATGCCCATAACAAGAGGTTCCATGGTGTAAATATAAGTATGTGGATATGTCATGCTTATATTCTAGGTCAAGATTATCGTATATGTCATGCTTAATTTTACCAATTTTGCAGGCTGGAGGAGGCAGAGCCAATGATAGTGCAGATTGCACTACTGGAAATGCTCAACAGACCAACGTTAGTAGTGAAAGAGGAGAATGCCCAATTATAAGTATTTGCATTACAAGTAGAAGTCTAATGAAATTGAATTCAAATAGTATTCTAATTAATTTCATTAAACTGCTGTATGGGAATGTGGTTGTTCTAATTTTTCCATAATGTAATTTGTGTTTTGCTATCCCAATTATATGCCCATTTTGATAATATTTGCAGAATGAAAGCTGGATAGATCATGCATTCCCAAGCCAGGATCACAATTTAGAGTTCTCAGCAAGCCAAAGGAGCACAGCAACTGCCCAAACTCATCCAACTTCAATACTACTTATAGCAAACAAAAATCAGAGAAACCAAACACGTGGAGAACCACTGCCAAGGAATGGGGGCAAAGGCACTAAGGGGCAGAAAGCAAGGTGCAGAGTAGTACCCTCAAGATACAATCAACCATCTAAGAAAAGCAAAAACTGAATTACAAATGTGAAGACTAATTTGGGAAAGACTTATTTTGGAAATGAATGGTCATAGAACCTGTATTTTGTGGTTCACAATTGAAAGATTTTGTTTTTGTCGTATTTCTTTCATAGGTGAACCATTTGGATGTAATGATATTTGGTGTAATCTTTTTTTTTTGTTTCTGTCACCTGCAGAATTGTGTGGCCATATAGAAGAAGGCCTAATACGTATTGATATTTGGATGTGGTTTATATTTTTTTTTGGCTCTTGTATGTACTGATATTTGGACGTGGTTTACTTTTTGTGTGTGGCCATATAGAATAAGGCCGAGTAATGTATGGTGCAATATATTTGGAAGATAAACTAGATGTTGCAGTATATTTGGATGTTGTAGTATTTTTTACAGTATATTTGGATGACAAACTGGACGTTGCAGTATTTTTTTGTTTCCAGTTTCAAGTTCTTATTTAGTTTCCAGTTTCACTTGCTTATTTAGTTTCCAATGTTTTTGCAATATTTTTAGTTTGTAATACTTGTTTCCAGTTTCAAGTTCCTATTTAGTTTCCAGTTTTTGTTGCAGTATTTTTTTATTTCTAGTTTCAAGTTCTTATAGCTCTATTAATATCGAGTTTCTAGTTCTTATTTAGTTTCCAGTTTTACTTGCTTCGTATTTCTGGAATGAGAGACATGAGACTGTAATCAATTGGTTTCTTATTTTTTTTATTTCCAGTTTCATGTATGTTGCAGTATTCTAAATGTATATATCAATGCAACATTTGATAATGTTTGTCTTGATAGGAATGAGACTATAGCTCTGTAATCTGGAATAAGACTATAGCTCTGTTTATATATACTTTCTAGTTTCAATCTCGAATGAGACTATAGCTCAGTAAATTGGCATTCCAGAAGAGTTGTTATATAATGATTCACATTCCAGAAAATTCGGATAACATCACAAGTACATTACATTATTGACATTTCAAAATGATTGCCATTCCATAAACTTGCTTACAATTGCAAAGCCATTACAACTTCATTTAAATACAAATATTAAATACAATTACTCAATCTTAAATCTCCCAAATTTCTTCATAATAGAACCATACATTTCAACTTGTCGTTGCGCTACACGGTGTTCAATTTCAACTTCCAATAGGATCTTCTTCATGATATCCTTGCCTTGTCCCGAAGAAGTAGTAGCCCCATCATCCACCAGTTTCTTCTTTGTCTTTGAGGCCTTAGCTTGTTGCATCCATTCAATATATTCACAACTGGGATTTTCCCTCTACACGTATTGAATAAACAAATTACATTTGTAAGTTACACATAAATAACAAAAAAAAAGAATTTACTTATTATGAACAAAGACAAATAGGATTCACTTACACTAGTAGATAATGGACAACCATAGAATTTTTGACCTAAGCTCCTAGGCACCTTTGATGTTCGTATTTTGCAAAATTCGGCTTCGCAACGACATAACCGAAGTTCATCAGTCCAACACCAAAAATCACATCCTACCTCCTTTGCACATTTCAGAAATTGGCGCCCACAATTCCAAGGTGTATTTGTATTGAATAATTTGCACATAGAAGTTCCTTTGCAATAACATAAGATCTTCGCAAGATCCCATTCCAGTTCATTTGCTACCATTTGTGAGCCTAAATATTATAGAACATTAAAATAGTTTTCAGTGGGAGTGAGTTCCATATACTCGATTAGCTGGAACAACTTAACAGAATCGGCTCTTCTGTTATTCTAGGGTTTCCACAATAAATTATTTTAGGGTTTACACAATAAATTATTTTAGGGTTTCCATAATAATAGCTACTTTAGCATTTGTTAGGGTTTCCATAATAATTTATGAGTTTGAAAAGCCGATTTATCATATTTTAGGGTTTCATAATAAAGAGAAAGAAAGCAAGAGTATGACATTCGAAGAAAAAGAAGAAGAAGGGAGGAAGGAAGAGAGGTACCCATCCGCGAATGCTCCAGTAGCTTCGTCTTCAGGCGCTCCGCTCGTCTCGTCGCGGCCTCGTCTCTCTTGAGCCTCATCTACTCGTCGTCCTGGTCTCGATCTTATAATAGAGAGAGATAGAGATATAGGTCTCTCTGGTCAAATATAGTTATTGACTTTTGGTTGTGTACACGTAGATTACACACATGTACACTTACTTTGAAGACTTGCCTTGCCACTTCAGCTTTCTGTTAAGCCTGGGATGGCAAGTTAACACAGGGACTCTAATACATAGTAATTAAAATGTATGTTACTTTAGTGTAAGAAATAATAGATAGAGTACTTTATTGTTATTAGGCCCTAAGTTGGGGTACCACCCATGCAATTGAGCTGAAGAAAAAAGTTTTAAACAATTTCAGAAAGCAATAATTTTTGCTAGATGTATTGGAAAAATATAGGATTGTACGAATTTTTGGATTTTGTTTTTTGTTTGGTTTCATTTGTTTTCTTCAATTTTTTTGGTTTTACAATGTTAATTTTGTAACATTTTTTCTCTGGCAATTTTGTTGCTTCTTTATTTTAACTTTATTTGAAAGTTAAAAAAATTGCATATGGATGATATAATCTAAAATTTTCCTTTTAAAAGTCCACAAATTAGATAATATTGTTTGCAAAGAGCACAAGTTTTATTACAAACTAAGAAAAGAGTACATGAGTACAATTAATTTCTGTGGAAGTACAACTATAAGAATCTGATCAGAAGACGATCACTTTATCCATTGGACGATGTGATATCGAAGACACGAGCCTCTGGAGGATGCAACAACACTTTAACAGGTGATTATGATCACACTTGATGCTTTGAGATTAATTTAAAACTCTATTTATAGAGTGATCTTGAAATAACTGTTTAGCAGTTATTCTGGGTTGGCATGCTTCATGTTGCTCGCCTCTTGTACACTTATGCGAACTGTTGCACTAACTATTGTGGACGCGTGGTATCGTTTGATTGAGATGCACGTGGTTGTCAGCAGTATAGTGGGCATGTTCTGCGAAGTTAGTGGCTTGCGTGCCACGTCATTCTGTCCTGAACACTATTTGATCACCTTGCGCGTGCTTCATCAGGTTGCACGTAAGGCGCAACGTAACAACCTGCACGAGCGGTTTGCACCAATTGCTGTAGATGCGTGGTATCGTTTGATTAAGATACGCGTGGTCATGGACAGTGTAGTTGGCATGCTCTATGAAGTTGTGGCTTACGCGCCACGTCATCGTATTTTAAAATAAGAGTTGATCAAGTGGCGCCAATTTGTCAGGCTGCGCATAGGCACAACTCAACGACTGGCACCTTTGACTAGGTCTTCTATACTACACTGATTAATCCTCGTGCCATACAGTGACTTGTGCGAACCAGTTGTCAGCATTAATTACATGCTGACAAAATCTTCTCGAACGACCACGTTGCGCGGGATTCGAATAGATTTTCCTTAATCTCTTTGTTGTCAGTTGTCAGGTAATGATGATGTCATTACAGCTTCTCGAGGAAGTGCGCCATGTGTTCGCTCGCGCAACCTGACTCCAGTGCAACTTGACGTTGGCGTAGCCTGATGCTGCGCAACTTGATTGTTTGGCACAATATAATGTTTTGGCGCCATCTGATGATCGAACACTTTAATGGGTGGCGCATCTTAATTTTTAGCCTCTACAAGACCCCCTTCAAAGTTTTTAAAACTTGAAAAATACTTCAAACTTTTGAAATACTTTAAATTATGCTAGTTTTATTTGGATTGCGCCAGTCAACTATTCAGGTTACGCCAGTCAACTCGAGCCCGCTTCTTCAGCATAGATTACGTAACCATTTTGGACTATAAATAGCCGTACACTTTGAGTCTTTCATTCTTCACATCATTTAGGATAACTCGAAAGAAACCCTATCTTCTTCTCATTTTTCCCAATCTTTGAGAACTTCGATCGACAGCAATGGCACCCAAACGCTCTGCTACTGAATAGGGTAAGACTGTGGCCTAGTCATCCACACGAGTTCCACCTTCGTCACGCCGAGAGACGGCCAACCCGGCTATAAAAGGTAAGCGTTCGACTATAGACCTAATTGTCGACCATCCTACTGATCATCGGCCACCCTATTTAGGGTTTGGCTTGATTCTGACAATATGCGCCCCCTCTTTTTAGAGTTGGGCATACTCCATAATTGGCGCCTTCCTTATTAGGGTTTGGTTGATGTTGACTCATGTTGTGCAGCGTTTGTGTTATCTTTTGGGCACAACTTTGACATGTTGTGCAGCAAGGTATGGCGCAACCTGATTGTTTCACAACCTGTTGGCTGCGCATGCTGAGTGCGGCACAATGTTAGTGTCGGACAACCTGACTAAATAGAGCATTAAATACTCAGTTCATTCCCAATGATGAACCTATTTATGGGACGTTCTTTTCCGAAACATCTTTTTTTCTTTCTTCCTCGTTAAGTGATACGCGCAGATTTATGGAGAATACGAAGTGTTGGTGGGGGCCGATCTCTGCTGTATATATATGAACATGAAGTTCCACCTTCATTTTTATTCATTCTCATGGCATCTAACATGAAGAAGTGGACGAACAGCAGTGACAACGACAAAGCTTCTGAGGAGAAGTTACACTCCGCATCTGCGGAGTTTTTGCTAGAAGCTGACCCGTCCCTGAGGGCGGAGAACTTCTTCGACTGTTTTGGCCTGACCCCAACAGTCTTCGCTCATTCTAGAGGTGGGCCATCATCTTCTTCCGAAGAGCGTGGCGCCTTAGAACGTAGGGCAGAATTCCTTCATTTGATGTATCGTTCGGGAATCCATAACATGGAGGAACTGAGCACTGCCTTGCATCAGACTGAGGATGGAAAGAAGAAGTGATGTGATGCGAAAGAGTCATTTTACATAATGGCCTATAGCGCCTATGTCTGTAGTGTCTGTCCTCTTTTATGAAATAAAAAAATTGGACTTTATTAAACCCTTGCGAATTTGAGCTTTTTTGCGTAACTGTCTTGACACATCCCACTCATCATTTTTTTTAACTTTTCTCGGTTATGTTAACATCAACTTTCAAATACCACGTAGCATTTTTTTCCTGAAATATACGCCTATAGACGCGCAAAATGTTTCAGCTTTATTTGCACATGAATAGTTGTGATAAGACAGAACATTTACTGTATTCTCTTTTTCTTTCTGATGCTTGCAAGAGACCAACTGACAAAAATTCCCAGAACTAGCATCGGTGATCTTGGATGTTATGAAGTTGAACCAACTTTGACACACACACATCAGAGATCTCAGAACTCTTCATGCTTAAAAGGGCTTCCTCAAGATGGTAGGAAGGGCCTTTATACATGAGAGTTGGACGATTGAGAGAGAGAATTAGGAATCGTATCACGAGGGTGATCTCATTCCCAGTTCTCATGAAGGCTCGTCTCTTCTCCACCAGTTATATTGACAGCAAATTTTCTTTGAGCTACTGTACTCCGTGGTTCTCCTCTCGTCTTTCTGAGAGAGAAGACCAGAGTTGATTCCGTTGCCTTGCTCGCTACTTCAGGTCGAGTCAACAAGGAACTAGCATCAATAAGAAGATCCAAAGATGTAATAGACCTTAATTTGTTAGATTTAGAATAAAAATATGAGATGTAATAGATTTCCATCAAGATGTATCTATATTTTTAAAGAAGGAATAAAGAATAATTTTCTCTTATTTATGATCCGATTTGATGTGATGATATAAAAAATAGAATCCAGAGGTAATGTGTATGTGAACTCATTTTTCTATAAATGATCTTCAAGTCCGCTGGGACTTAAAGACGGAATATCGTGTCTAAAAAGACAATATCTGTGATAATACGGATTTATCATAAAGAAAAGACATCTTTTAAAACAACTGGGTTTCAAAAGACGAAATTCATGATCTGGATAGACACCACGGGGGATTTTGAGTATCTATTATTTTGTGGCATTATTTACGATAATAAATGTAGGTTTTATTCACGAAATGAAATAGAGATGAAAAGACTGATGAATAAGCATGCCTTTTCACGGAAAGGTTGCTTCGATTCTCGAGACAAAGAGTAAATAAAGATTTCTTCACAAGATGAACAAACATGCCTTTTCGAGGAAAGGTTGTTTCGGTTCCTGAGACAGAATGTTTGGCCTTTCTGTCTATAAATAGTGTAGAATTTTTATGAAAGCGCCATTCACCCCTTTTCTTTCTTTCACAAATGTCTTTAGAAGAAATGGCTAAAGAGACGGGAGTTTTCCCGAAGATCGAAGCCGTCCTCGACACTCCTTCCGTTGAGCCCCCACCGCCTACTCAGTCAGAAGTCAGAGAAAGCTCGACTATTTCTGGAGCAAAGCAGGATATTCTTGCCGAACTGGTAGAGCCTGGGAGTACTGCCGAGGAAGAAGCTCTGAGGAAGGCTGCCTGTGAACTGCTGGTGTCATCGGACAATAATGTCTTCGAGCTTCTTGCAAAATACGTTTTCAACCAAGAGGGCTCCGGTCCTCGTTAATTTTATGTATTTCCTTCTGTCTAAATTTATGCAAATAAAAAAAATTATTTACATTTTGAGTCTCTGTGTTGATATTTCTTCTTGGTCTTCAAACATAATATTTCTTGAGAAATTTGCCATTAATGGGCATCATAGCGACTCGACCATCCATTCCAGTCAATTGATATGCTCCATTGGAGAAAATTTTGCTTACAACATAAGGTCCTTCCCACTTCGCTTCGAATTTACCTTTGCTCATGTGCATCATAGTCATAGGACGTCTGACGGTTAGAACTAGTTCTCCTTTTTGAAATGTTTGAACTTTGACTTTATGGTTGAAGGCTTTTGATAGACGAGCTTGGTATAACTCAATATGTTGTTGAGCTAGGAGCCGTTTCTCGTAAAGCGCTTCAAGATCCTGAAGTCTCAGGCGATCATTGTTTTCGGTTGTGAGTTCATTGGTAATGGCAATTCTTAGGAAAGGGATCTGGATTTTCAATGGTAAGACGGCCTCACATCCATATTCCAAAGAGGAAGGTATGCAGCTTGTAGGAGTACGTATAGTAGTACGGTAAGCCCACAGACATTCTCCAAGCTTCTCACTCCAGTTTCGTTTGTTGGTAGAAACAAACTTCTTGAGGATTTTGATGATGGTTTTGTTAAATGCTTCTGCCAACCCTTTAGCTGTAGGATTGTAAGCTATAGAAGAAATATTATTGATCCTATTGCCATCGCACAATCGAGTGAATTTCTGACTGATTAATTGTGGCCTATTATCATGAATGATTCGTCGCGGAACACCAAATCAACAAATCACATGATTCTTGATAAAGTTGATGACGATGCTTGTCTTGACCTCAGCTAGAGGTATAACTTTAGCCCATTTTGAGAAGTAATCAGTTATGGCTAATATAAACCGATGTCCTCGAGACAAGGGAGGGTTGATAGGACCGATGACATCCATTCCCGGCCCCAAGCTTCAAAGGGCCAAGATGCTGTCGTTGGATGAAGAAATTGTGATGGTTGATGGATGAATTCGGCATAGATTTGACAAGCTCGGCACTTCCTTGCATACTTGATTGCATCAGATACCATTGAGGGCCAATAATAGCCCATACGACGAGTACGATCCTGTAGTTTATGACCAAGTTGATGTGCGCCACAAACACTGTCATGAGCTTCACGAAGTTTTTGTTTTGCTTCTTCCACCGTAAGACAACGTAGGAGTAATTCATCGAACGTTCGTCGGTAGAGTCTTTGTAGTATGATTATAGTAAAATCTGAGTGACCGTCGTCGAATTGTTGTAGCCTCCATGGGATCTTTGGGTAGGATATCATGGACTATGAAGTCTATGAAAGGAGTCCTCCATTCCTCACTGATGGCACAAATTTCAACTGAATTGTTAAATTCCTTGTTTAGGTTGTTAACTTCAGTATTTAAGTTATTCTCGACACAAAATAACTTCTATTAGTGATGACGATCATTTGTTGCCTTCTAACTGGAATTGCTAATATTGTTGCAAGATTAGCAAGAGCACCAGCTTCCGTGTTACGTGTTTGGCGTACATGCTCAATGAAGAAGCCTTTGAATGAAGTAGCCATCTTTATCGCTGTATCATGATATGGAATTAGATCTTGATGTCGAACTTCGTATGTGCCTCTAATTTGATTGACAATTAATTTAGAGTCTCCGTAAACTTCAAGATACTTAATATCTAATTGTTTAGCCAAATGGAGACCGATGAGCAGAGCGTTGTATTCAGCCACATTGTGGAACACGACTCATCTAAAGAATAAGCTCTTTGGATAGCTAACCCTTCTGGTGAGATGAGGACGATTCCGACTCCAGCAACAATAGCACATTTTGGTCCAATTCTGGATGCACCATCAAAGAATAAATGCCAAATAAGAATTTCTTCTGAAATCATGTTGGACTCCCAGGTTTCATCTGGAATCTCATAATAGAGTTTAGATGTTTCGGGAACTGGATGAGCTGCCAGAAAGTCAGCAAGGGCTTGATCTTTAACAGACTTTTGAGGAACATAAACCATATCATATTGTGCTAACAATATGGCCCATGTTGTAAGCCTAGAATTGAGGGTACGAGGCTTCTTCATCAGGACCCGGAGAGGGTTAACTCTAAAAATAACATGAATAGTTTAGCCAGTGATATAATGTCTCGTCTTTTGAACAGCAAACATCAAAGCTAGACATTCTTTTTCTACTAGATTGTATCGATGCTCAGCTCCAATCATCATACAACTAAGGTAGTAGATAGCTTGCTCATGACCTTCTTTATTCTTCTGAGCTAATAAAGCACCTAGGGAGTGGTCCATTGCTCGTACATACATCAGGAAAGGTGTTCCTGATACTTGAGGTACTAGAACTGGAGGGTTAATCAAGTACCGCTTTATGACTTCAAATGCTTGTTGATATTCTTCAGTCTAAATAAATGACACGCCTTTCTTCATGAGTTGAGTGAACGGTCTACAGCGTCTAGAGAGATTTGAGATGAATCTCCTGATGTACGCAAGCCGTTCCTGGAATCATCGTAGCTCTTTTAGGTTGCGTGGAGGATGCATCGCTTGAATGGATTTGATTTTCTCAGGGTCAACGTGTATACCTTTAGAGGTAATAACGAATCCAAGAAATTTGCTACTAGAGACTTCCAGGATTGACTTGGTGGGATTCATCTTGAGTTGATGCTGGTGCATTAGATCGAAAATAGTTCTTAAATCTTGAATATGGTCTTCTTTTAGACGACTTTTGACAGTAATATCATTAACATAACATTCAACAGTCTTTCGTAAATGATCACGAAAGATGATACTCATGGCCCGCTGATAAGTTGCACCAGCGTTCTTAAGACCGAATGGCATGACAGTGTAGCAATAGACTCCAAGAGGAGTGTGGAAAGATGTATGTTTTTCATCTTCTGGATGCATCTTGATTTAATTATATCCTAAAAATCCATCCATAAAGGACATACATTCAAATCCACAAGTTTTGTCAATCATGACATCAGTGATTGGAAGAGGGAATTCGTCTTTGGGACAAGCTTCATTAAGGTCTCTGAAGTCGATGTAGACCCGGACTTTCCCTGTCTTCTTCAGAACTGGGATAACATTAGCCATCCAGTCCGGATGTTGTTCTCCTCTGATGAAACTACAAGCGATGAGTTTCTTAACTTCAGCTTCTATGGCATCCATCATGTCAGGTTGAAACCGACGTTGTTGCTGTTTGACTGGCCTCGTATTTAGCAGAATATTGAGCTTGTGGGTAGCGATCTGAGGATCCAACCCCGACATGTCTTCATAGATCCAAGCGAATACATCAATATATTCCCTAATGAGTTGGATTAGTTCTTGTTTATCCGCTTCAAGGAGGCTTTCCCTGACAAATATCAGTTTTGGAGAAATTTTATCTCCAATATTGACTTGAACCAGCTGATCATCAGTAGGTGGCTCACGTTGCTTAAAGCGAAGCTCCCATTTGTATGTCCTAAAAATCAAGTTGTATCTATCAAATAGGTAGAGAATTCTCAATTGTGCACCCTTCAAATGGACTGCACAGGAAACAGATTGTGCTACAAATCGAACGCGCGAGCTGAACTGCGCTACTACCAGAGCGCGCTATGCTGACATGGCAACGCCATTATTACCTGACAAAGATCAGATCTTCTGACAGCCTGACAGCCCAAAAAACGAGGAGTCCGTTCATTTCTTGTGCAGCACAGCGCTCGAGAACAGCTGTACAACCGCAGCACAGTTTGCCAGTCCTACCTCAGCGCAGTTTGACCCAGCCTAAGTCCCAGCGCTATCCATTGAAGCGCAATCTGAAGCTAGCGCTCTTCGGTTAGCGTAATTCATCGAATAACTGACATTTATTACGTGGCTTACATGCCATCAATTGCTCACCACGTGGCAACTGCCTGTACACGACCAAGCACATTTCAATTAAACAATGCCACGCGTCTGAATACAGTTAGCCCACGATCGAGCAACTGCCCAATAGGCCAGCGCAGTTTGCAGTTTGCGCAGTCTGTCGCCAGCGCAGTTCATCTTGCGTAATCCAGAATAACTACAAATTAGTTATTTTTAGAACTCTATAAATAGAGTTTCAAGTCCTTCATTAAAGGGATCAGATTATTCAAGATCATCAGAGAGATCAGGAGTTCTTGTCCAAGTGCTGCTGCATTCTTCAGAGGCTATCGTCTTCAAAGTTCACATCGTCCAAGGGATAAAGCGATCGTCTTCAGATCGGATTCCTATAGTTGTACTTTCCCAGAATTCAATTGTAATCTTCTTATAAAGTTTGTGAAATAAAGACTTTTGTTTTTGCAAACAAAATGGCGATTCTGCTGGGGACGACTTTTTCCTCCGACGAGGAAGTGACAACTCAATGTGACGTTGCGTCTATCGAAAAGATGCAGAAGACGCTGGTTGTGAAGGTCAACCAGACTGCCTACGAAGCGATGATCAACTCTGGGGCTACTCGTTGCACTGTGGCCTCTGTCAAGAACAGGGTCTATTCAGTGTGGACCGAAGTCCTCTGCACAATCCTCTACACAGTCATCTGCGCAACCTGCTATCTCTGCTGCCAAGGAACCAGTAGCCTCTCTTGTCCTTGTGCAAAACATCACCTGCGCTGCCAAAGCGCAAACCAGAGCTCCTACTGTCCATGAACAGTGCACTGCTCCTCTTGATGCAGCGCAATCCACAACCTATGCTGCTTTGGCAAAATCCAAAACCCCTCTTCCTCTGGCGCAATTGGCGAAGTCTTTCCCTCCTGCGCAATACACTGCTCCTTCAAACAGAGCGCAACTCAAGTCCTCTGTTGCCAAAGCTTCACTTGTTGCTTCCTCTAAAACACAAGTTGCACCTCCTGCTTGTTCTATGGCCAAGGAACCCTCTGCCATCATCTCCAGAGGGCAAGTTGCTGCTTCTTCTGTTCCTGCGCAACTCACAGGGGGTAGTCTTTTGACTGTACCTCCTCCGTCTCAGCATAAACAGAAAGGCCCTTTGGTCTTTTCTCGATCTTCTGCAGTCCAGAACTCGAAACAACAGAGGGAAATGCTCTTTAGCCAACCCTTCGTCACAAAATAAAGGAAAAGGCCCTTTGGTCTTTTCTCAGTCTTCTCCGGGTTTTACTGCAGAAGATCCATCTGAATGTGCCTCGGCACTAAACAGTACAAAAACTTTCCCTGCTAAAGGAAAGAACATTGATCAAAGAGGCATCTTGCCTACTCCATTTGCACATTTCCAAGATCTTCCAACTCTTCGGATGTCCCGCTCAAAGCAAGGGAAATTGCTGGTGTCTCAGACAGAAGCCTCTGGGGGTAAGTTTGCTGATTCACGGACTTATCTCAACAGACCAATTTCTATGAAACGCAAGCAACCAATGCCGAAGGCAAATTTTCATCAAAAATAAACCCCAGGAGGAATAATCCTGATACTTATGCCAATGAGTTGAGTACTTCTCTGTATACTCATGGGACAAGACATCTGAAGAATCAGAATCATGTTCCGAATGTCGTCAAAGAACATATCCCCGACCTTCGGGAACACCTCAAATAGAAATGAAATAACACCTCAACACCTCCAGTCCAACTATTGGAACACCGTTGTAATCACAAGGTGGTTATTAAGTGTTATTGCCAGACGACAAAATGATCTGTCTTCGATCATTTAACTTCTGAACCAATGTCCGAAGATGAAGAAGAGGTGCTTTATGCTTCTGTAAACATGGCTTCTCGAGACACCCGGGGTAGGAAGTGTTCAAAGCATGGCAAACCCCGTAAGCCCAGTCAACGATATCTGGATTTACTCCATGAATCCTTTGAATGAGTATTGCGACACACCCGATCTCGAAGTCGAGACACAGCTGGTCGCAGGGATCTTCTCCAATATCCTTCTGGTCACTTCTCTGTTTCTCATTCAGGGGACGACTCTTTCTCTGATTATGACACATACAGTAAAAGCTCTGAATAGATAGTATCTTCTACTGTGCCCAGAGAAGTGTCAGCCTATGTCGTCACTGAAGATCTAGATGCTTCTAGTTCGGCCAGTCAAGAACAACGAATCGCTGCACTGGA
Source organism: Iris pallida (assembly GCA_029216955.1). Taxonomy (NCBI): domain Eukaryota; kingdom Viridiplantae; phylum Streptophyta; class Magnoliopsida; order Asparagales; family Iridaceae; genus Iris; species Iris pallida. The sequence goes on along the minus strand of JANAVB010035220.1, from coordinate 8,722,227 downwards.
AGATAAATTGAAGACCATGGCTGACATGATCGCAAATATGTATACTATTATTATAGCTCAACATACAGTATCACCGACTGCACCTGCTGTCAATCCAGAGATTATAGCATCATCAGTACCTGTCAATGCAGGTCTGGGGGTACCGTCCCCTCCTGTAGCCTCAATACCTATTCAAGTTACACCTAGTCATTCAGGGGATGGGGGTAGTGCTTACCATGCTGTTCCTCCTCATAATACGGTAAGCCAGCCCATTACTCTTCCATCCTCGGAAGATGCTAATAAGGCTATAAAACTTCTACGAACTCAGTTCCAGGCCTTCAAAGAGAAAGATGGTCTGCAGAGGCTGGGAATCAAACAACCTTATCCGGTTGAATGGAAGGAAGTCTCATTCCCTCCAAAGTACAAGATTCCTACGATCACGCTGTTTGACGGCAGCACTTCTCCGAGTTAGTTCATTAACCACTTTAAGGTAATGACTGTCTAGCTCCAGCCAAGTGATGCTCTTCTTACTAGAGTTTTCGTCGGTTGCTTAGCCGGCACGGCATATGACTGGTACCGTAGCCTGCCTGATGGCTCTATCACTTTATTTGCCGGACTCAAGCAAATATTCCTGGAACGATTCTACGAGGGTATCAACGATATGACTATATCCGCCCTCAATAAGATCAAACAAAGACATAATGAAACTACTGAGAGTTTCATTGAACGATTCCGCCGAGAAGCACTTAAAATGCCTTCCGGAACCCCATCTGTTGTAACGATAGACACTTGTAAATCAAACTTGTTGCCTATCATTAGCATGTGGACACGGTCAACACAGTTCCAGGACTGACCGTCATTCATTGTCAATGCTAAAGCAGCTGAGGTGAGTGCCGAGAAGTTCAAGCAGTTGGGGGTACATATGTCTAACCCTGATCGAGATGAATCTTCTGCATCCGATGGCGGTAATCGCCAGAACAACCGCAAGAACAAAGAAACCTTGAATATCAATCTCAAGAACAAGGAATCCTTGGCTGTTAACGTGGCTCAACCCACGTCTACCTCTACTCCTTTTGCATCTCCACCAAAGGAATCTCGCCCAAAAGTAGAGTATTTCTTTGATAAAAATGATACAGCGAGCATCTTCGACTGTCTGCTGAAGAGTAATAAAGTGCAACTTTCTGATCCGAAGAAGCCTGATAAAGTCGGTAAGACTGACCATCCTAAGTACTGTGTTTATCACAGGTTCATAGGGCATCCTACTCGGGCATGCTATGTGCTCAAAGATAAGATTCAAGAGCTAGTCAACGCCGGTGTCATCACTCTCCAGCAGGATGAAAAGACTGTTACAACCAACATGATTTCTGTACAGTTTGGTGACTTTCTGCCACAAGTGGTGCAGAGTGGCATCATCCCCATTCCCTGGACCATTCTTGAGATTGAGAATCTTCCTCCTCCACAAAGTGAAGGTCTTGCCCCCTTATCCCTTGATAATGGCAAGATTATGTAGATTCATCCTGATCTTGTTAAAGATTTTGAAGTTCCTTCTTCCTCCAAGCAAAAAGAACTCTCCAAAGGCAAAACAAAGAGCTACAATATGGTGTCTTTTGACCCCATAGTTGAAGAAGAAATCCTGTTAGGCACCAGGTCAGGGAAAACCTATCAACGGGAGCATCCCGAAACTCAGAAGGATCCTGCTTCATCCTCCGAGGCTGTTCCAGTGCAACCTGTCTCTACAGAAGTCATCCCTTCTACATCATTAACGGTTGCGGAACCAACTCTTCCTAAATCAGTAGCAGATGATAAAGGCAAACAACAAGTCCGCTTCGACAAAGTTTTGAAGAAGTCATCTCCCTCTGGACTTGAAAAGCCATATAACTTTGATATATTGGCTCAACTAGCCAACACACCGGCTAGGCTGTCTATCTTCGAGCTCTTACGCCTCTCTAAAGAGACTCGAGGAACACTGAGTGAGGCTTTGATGCAGGCAGACACTTGCTTAACTCTTCTCAAGAAACCTGAATCAGAACCTGTCTCTTGTCTTCACTGTCACAGTGTGCTGGAAATAATTCCAAACATCACCTTCACACAAGATGACATGTTGATGGAAGATAATCGACATGACCGTCCTCTTTACTTTACAGGATACGTCGACTCCATAAAGGTCGATCGTATTCTGATAGATCCAGGGTCAGCACTCAGCATCATGCCTAAGACGATGTTGGATGCTCTGAAGATTCTAGTGCATAGCCTCTCCGGCACTATCACCACCATCCTGGGATTTAACCAGGGAAGAAGTGAACCTTTAGGCAAGATACGCCTAAAATTCCAAATTGGCAATCTTCGCACGAAGGTGACCTTCTACATTATAGACAACCATGGTTGTTCTTACAATGCTCTTCTGGGGAGACCATTCTTTCATGAACTCAATATTGTTCCTTCTACTCTCCATCAATGCTTCAAATACGTTGATGACAAAGGAGAAGTCCAAATAGAAGTTGCGGATCTCTACCCGTTTAAAGGCATTGAAGCATATTGCAACGACGCTCGCATGTACAAAGAAGAGTTCATGAAGGTGGTATTAGCCATGGATGGTGAAGAAGAACAGGAAGCAGTGCCTAGTGACACTCTCATCATACATGTCAAAGGGCGTGTTTCTCATCCTTAATCCTCCAAACCACTAGCTATTTATCTGCCAGCCCAGAAGCAATCAACTGGTGATAATCAAGATCAAAGGGAGCTCACCTCTTCTGAGCCACTGGTTATCGACTTACGTCGTAACAAGGATAAAAGGGAGCTCACCTCTTCTGAGCCACTGGTTATCGACTTACGTCATAACAAAGATCAAAGGGAACTCACCTCTTCTGAGCCGTTTGTTATTGACCTTCGTCGCAACAAGCCTAAAACTCCTTCCTCTTCTGATCCTCCTCTTATAATCGATCTGACCAAGCCGGCTAAGGCTAAAGGTCCTGTTGTAAATATGGATGTACAAATCAATAAAATAGCATCTACTTTCCAGTATACTGTTGTCATTTATCATACTAAATGCTATTTGGATATGCTAGACAGCTTTCAGTTATTTACAATAGGAGTCGTACAATTCCTTCAGACGGAAGTAGTATTTGAACATCCAGACGACTCATACTTTGTTGTCCCTTCTCGAAAGAGAGGCGAGTGTCCAATACTTTTTAGTAAAGGGTCAGAACAAAAATTTAGCTATACGGATGATAGCAAAAATAACGATATGGGACGTCTCCAACTTCGTCGTTATAGTCAATAATCAAAGGATATCATCCAAAAGATGGGTTATGATTTCAAGAATGGCCTCAATTACGGTAAAGGCAGACGAACTCCTATCCGTACGGTTGTTCCGAAAGGAAAATCAGAGATGTATTACAGCAGGACGAAAAGAGGTCTCGGATATACTTTACCTCCGGTCTTATCTCCAGCAGCCTCCGAGTCTGATAGTGAGGAGCGCTCTAACTCTTCTGATTCCAGATCTTGGGATTATGACACCAGTATCGGCCAAGTTCATCGATTGATTGTATCTTCTAACATGGTCTACGCTGAACTTCCAGAACGTTATGACGAAGATATCGAAGAAAATCCCAAAACAGATCCTTGGGCTCGACGAATAGATACCCAATGGGAACTTCGATTCGAGCAACGGGAACCTCCTACCGAAGATCAATTGGTCCAAATTGACGTAGGAGAAAACTGGTCACCTCGTCCAATATTCATCAGCAAGAACCTTCCAGAGGCGGATAAGCAATAATTAATTCTTCTTATTCGAGAATACATTGATGTCTTTGCTTGGAGTTATGAAGACATACCAGGTTTAGATCCTAAAATTGCCACTCATAAACTGAATATTTTGCCTAATACAAAGCCAGTTAAACAGCAGTAGAGGCGGTTCAAGCCAGAAATGATGGACGCGATTGATGATGAAGTCAAAAAGCTTATAGCTTGTGGCTTTATTCGAGAAGAACAACATCCATATTGGGTAGCCAACGTTGTCCCAGTCTTGAAGAAAACTGGCAAAGTTCGAGTTCGTATCGATTTCAGGGATCTTAATGAAGCCTGTCCAAAAGATGAGTTTCCTCTCCCTATTATAGACATCATGATCGACAACACATGTGGGTTCGAAAGGATATCCTTCATGGATGGATTCTTCGGATACAATCAGATTCGGATGAATCCTGAAGATGAAAAACAAACTTCTTTCCGTACTCCTCGCGGAGTCTACTGCTACACAGTGATGCCATTTGGTCTCAAGAACGCTGGTGTAACTTACCAACGAGCCATGAGTACCATCTTTCGAGATTAACTGCGCAAGACTGTCGAATGCTATGTTGACGATATTGCTGTCAAGAGTCGTCTAAAGGAAGATCACATCCAAGATTTAAGAACTATCTTCAATCTAATGCGCCAACATCAGTTGAAAATGAATCCCACCAAGTCATTCTTGGGTGTCTCTAGTGGTAAATTTCCCGACTTCGTCATTACCTCTAAGGGTATACACGTGGATCCCAAAAAGATTAAAGCCATTCAAGAGATGCGTCCTCCACGCAACCTAAAAGAGCTACGAGGATTCCAAGGTCGACTTGCGTACATCAGGAGATTTATCTCAAATCTGTCTGGACGCTGTAGACCATTTATCCAGTTAATGAAGAAGGGTGTATCTTTCATTTGGACTGAAGAATGTCAACGAGCATTTGATGATATAAAGCAATATCTCATGAACCTACCAATCTTGGTGCCACCAATTTCAGGCATACCATTCTTAATGTATGTCCGTGCTATGGATTATTCATTGAGTGCTTTACTTGCCCAGAAGAACAAAGAAGGCCATGAACAAGCCATCTACTATCTTAGTCATACTATGATTGGTGCTGAACACCGTTATAGTTCGGTTGAGAAAAAATGCCTAGCTCTTATGTTCGCTGTTCAAAAGACTCGGTATTATATCATTGGAAAAACCATTTACGTTATTTCCTAAGTTAATCCTCTTCGGGTACTGATGAAGAAGCCCAGCACACTCAATTCTCGACTGGCTACATGGGCCATTTTAGTAGCCCAATATGACATGGTTTATGTTCTGCAAAAATCTATTAAGGGTCAAGCACTGGCTGACTTTTTAGCAGCTCATCCTGTTCCGGAAATATCTAAGCTTTATGATGAGATTCCAGACGAAACATTGGAATCAAACATGATCTCTGAAGAATTTCCTACCTGGCGTCTATTCTTCGACGGAGCATCCTAGTTCGGACCGAATGGGACCATTGTCACAGGAGTTGGAATTGTTCTAGTCTCTCCAGAAGGATTAGCTATCCAAAGAGCTTATTCCTTAGATCAGCCATGCTCTAACAATGTGGCTGAATACAATACCTTGCTTATCGGACTCCAGTTAGCTAAACAGTTGGAGGTCCAATATCTTGAAGTCTATGGGATTCTAAACTGGTTGTCAATCAGGTTAGAGGAACATACAAAGTTCGCCATCAAGATCTAGTACCCTATCATGAAGCTGCGATTTACATGGCTACATCATTCAAGGCTTTCTTCATTGAATATGCTCGACGAGCTTGTAACACTGAAGCAGATGCTTTAGCTAATCTTACGACAGTCTTAGCAATTCCTGTCAAAAGACAACAAGTGGTTGTTGTTTCTAATAAAGAGTTGTTCTGTGTGGAAAACAATCGTAACATCGAGTTCAGTAATTTCGCTGAAATCAATGTAATCGAAGAAGATTGGAGAGCTTCTTTCATTGACTTCGTAGTTCATGACATACTTCATGAAGATCCTAAGGAGGCTACGAGTATTCGCCGACGATCTCTTCAATTCTACTATAATCAGACTACCAAAACTCTCTATCGACGGACTTATGACAGCCTACTCTTACGCTGTCTTGCTGGTGATGAAGCGAAGCAAGTATTGCGTGAAGCTCATGATGGTGTTTGCGGATCACATCAACCCGGCCCTAAACTACAAGATCGTATCCGAAGAATGGGTTATTATTGGCCCTCTATGGTGTCTGATACTATCGAATATGCAAAGAAATATCGAGCCTGTCAAATCCATGCAGATTTCATCCATCAACCGTCGGAATTCCTTCATCCAACTGCTGCTTCCTGGCCTTTTGAAGCTTGGGGCATGGATATTATAGGTCCTATCAATCCTCTTTCTTCTAAAGGACATCGGTTTATACTAGCCATAACGGATTATTTCTCTAAATGGGCTGAAGCTATACCTTTGGCTGAAGTCAAAACCAGCAGCTTCATCAACTTCGTCAAACATCATGTTATCTACAGGTTTGGTGTACCTCGATGAATTATTCACGACAATGGAGCTCAGTTCATCAGTCAAAAGTTCACAAGGTTCTGTGACGATCATCGGATTGACAATGTCGCCTCTACGGCTTACAACCCTGCTGCTAATGGCTTGGCTTAAGCCTTCAACAAGACTATTATCAAGCTCCTTAAGAAGTTTGTGTCTACTAACAAACAGAACTGGAGTAAAAAGCTTAGAGAATGTCTATGGGCCTACCGCACTACGGTCCGCAACCCTACAGGCTGTACACCTTTCTCTCTGGTATACGGTTGTGAAGCAGTTCTACCCCTGGAACAATGATCTTCTTCGACTTCAAGAACTGGAGGCGCTCGACGAGAAGCGACTATTGGTTCAACAACACGTAGAGTTCTATCAAGCCCGTATCTCGAAGACTTTCAATCGCAAAGTTAAAGTCAGAGCCTTTCAGAAAGGAGAACTCGTTCTAACAGTCAGACGTCCCATAACTATGACTTACATGAGCAAAGGCAAGTTCGATGCGAAGTGGGAAGGGCCTTATATCGTGAGTAAAGTCTTCTCAAATGGAGCTTATCAACTCACAGAGCTAGATGGTCGAGTTGCAATGATGCCCATCAATGGCAAGTTCCTTAAAAATATTATGTATGAATGTAAAAAGGATTTCTTGTAAATATGATCAGACGATTCATAAATAATGTTTGATTTTATTTCATCATAAACGATGTTACATGATATCAAGGACGAGAATCACTATCATCCTTCCTAAAGACAGGACGAGGACCACTACCGTCCTTTTCAAAAACATAGTCGGCAAAAGAGTCTGTTTGCCATTGATTGTAAAAGAACAGAACAATTATCAGAGGACTGAACTTAGACTAACAATACAAACTCGCTTGTACAACGAAAGCCTAGGGACGATAGAGGCTTGAGAAAGCGACGACAGCTTTGCCTTACTCCTTGGACGATCGGGTGCAGCCTTGGCTCTGTAGAAGAAGTACTTAGCGTTGATAAAAAAATGCTCTCTTTATTCTCTCTGGATCTGAGGGGGGTGTGCTCTCTCTCTCTCTGCTCGTCTATGTCTGTCTCTCTCTATCTGTGTCTTTTGCAAGAGAATGGCACCTTGCTATTTATAAGAGTGGAGGCATCATTAGGGTTTTGTAATGATTACCTATTCTCAAAAGTCGGCGGCTAAGGATCAATGAATCTGGGCCGCTCATCTTGAATATAATAGATCTGGACAATTAATGTTATTGCATCAAATCTTAATGATGATTGACATAAATCCCCACAATTTGTTATGCCAATCTCGAATTTCCAGCCACGTGTCATTGATTTGCTTGATTGCAATTGATCTGATTTGATCCCAATATTTTATTAGGATTTGCTGATGGATTTTGTTCGATTTGATGCCACGTGTCCCATTATCATGCCACGTGTCTTAACCGTGAGCCACTTAGAAAATCTGAGCCGCATGAGGACTGCTCCCCATTGAGCCGCATAAGGCTGACCACGTGTCAAGGCTGCTTAGGAGTGGCCCCTGAATATTTGAACCGCATGGTGATGATCTGAGCCGTATGAGCGTAGGCGACCGCATGATGGGTGCTTTCTTCGTGAGCCGCATAGAGATAGTCCTCGTGAGCCGCATGGAGATAGTTCTCGTGAGCCGCATAGGGTAGCCTCTGCTTGAGCCGTATGGGATAGTTCTGCCTGAGCCGCATGGGTGGCCTCTGTCTGAGCCGCATGCGACTGTCCACGTATCAAGGCCACATAAAAGTCTTTAGGGTTTGGCGGATTGTGTCAGAGATATCCTTCGTTTTCCTAGGAGTCTGCCATTATGACAGAGCCATTATCGCACGTCCAAGCTGTCATTTGTGAGAGCTGTCAGCCGTCAAGGCATTTAATACAGTAAAGGACAAAGGAAAGAGCTGTTGCGGGCCACGTGGAACTATTGGAGTCGTATAGACGCTTGAGCCGCATGGATCTTTCTTTATTCTTTTCCATACTTTCTAAGACCCCCTTCAAAGTTTTCAATTTGCAAAATTGGAATACTTTGAATAAGAAGCATGGATGTATATAAACTCTTTTGTCCGCATATGATGTCCTGGCCGCATGGATCTCCCAGCCGCATAGCCTCCTCAGCCGCATTGGTCAATCAGCCACAGGGACTTTCTGGCCGCATAGCTCCTTGCCATGTGTGCTTGTCTTTAATTGCCTTTAATTCGTTTTTAGTGCCGTCTTTAGGGGAAATCCCAAGGGTCGGCTCATTAAATCTTTGGATTTTATGCCCTGGGTGAATATCCTTTATGAGAGAGGGGGCGAAATCCGAGGAGTCGGTTTCGTCTTTCCCGAGGCGGTTATTAGTCTACGTGTCCCCCTCTTTTGTCCTCCTATAAATAGGAGGATTCTAAGAGAGAAAACTTCTTTACTTTCTCCTCTGCTTCGAACTTTCCCTACCCCGATTGTTATCCTCATCTTCTTCGATCATCAATGGCTCCCAAGAAGACCATCGCGGCGAAGGGTAAGAAGGCAGCGTCCTCGTCGACTACGGCCGCGAAGGGCAAGAAGGCTGCTTCTACTTCGACTGTGGCCGCTTCTCCGCCAACCGACGTGCCCGCTGTTCACCCTGACGTCCATCCCCCTATTGCTGGTAAGAACATTATGTGAGTTAACCCAAACTGCTATGGCTACGTCGCATGCTTTATGTGCGAGCCTTTATCTTCATGTGAGCTGCTTGTTCGTCCTATGGCCGAGCCGCGAGCCGCATAAGAATCGCCACTATGACCGCATACACGCTTCTCCAACGAAGCCGCATAAGCTACGCTGAGCCCATAGATTCACACAAATTTGTCTGTCACGTGGTCCGCACGAACTTATCCGAACTCTGAGGGCCCTATGAGAGCACTGTCGCATGAACCTTCACTGAACGAAACCGCATAAGTGTTCTTCTGAGCTTGAGCTGCATGAGGCTTCATCAAGTTGGAGCCGCATAAGTGTTCTTCTGAGCTTGAGCCGCATGAGGCTTCGTTAAGTTGGAGCCACATGAGCTCGAAAAACACCCGTCAGTTCTTTTTGTTCGTCTTTTTAACTTATTTTCTTCTGTCTTCTTTTCAGTAAATTTGCCGGTTAATGTCACGCCCCAGAACCAAAATACTGGAGAGCGGGGGCAGACATAGCCAGCTACGTATATGAAATGGAATCCATCTCGCTATACGGTCACGGCTGTCTAGATACATGAGGGTTTATCTACAAGCCAACAGTCTCTTAAGGTCATGAACAAGCCTAGTGTCTCAATCACAAACAAGTAAGTAAAAGGTTACAAGAAGTATGATCATTAAATATACAATAGTAAGGCGTCCCAAATATTACATATTCAGCTGATCATGAAGCTAGTCGTTACAAAATGTTAGGACTAGCAAGAGTTTAGTTATACATGATCAACCCTAGGATCTGTCAATCATGTTACAGCCCGTAGGCAGACAGTAAGTAAAGTGCAATCGAGCTAAACAGGTGCTCGTCGGCTAAACGCCTCAAAAGAATAATTTTACAATAAAGTGGGAGATCAAAAATAAATCCACTCGTTGCCAGGGTTATGTCTAGTGGCCACCATTTGGCTGGAAGGTCGGTAGATCCTCTAGAGCTGCTCCGAAATCTGGCCACACAAAACCAGCTGGGTCAGACCCCAGAAAGAGCAAGTGCCACAAAGGAAGCTTCACTTAGGAACTAAAACCAGCAATCAGCACAAGATATAAATACAAGTAAGAACTGAAAATAAAGAAAATACATCAGGATGATATACGACGAGATAACCATGGAACTATTCAGATAACCAGGTTACAACCCGTAAACCAAACAAGGACCGGGGTTGTAACCCTTCGTCTGAACAGAACTTAGAATTTTCACCATTTATCGGTAAAATAAATACAAGCATTCTGGTCATGCAGTAATCTGGAACAGGATCAGGACAAGACTAGACTAGTTAGACTCCATCCAATCATTTTACGGCCAAGCAAGAATTACGGCTTGATACTTTAACTAACTAGGGTTGTCACAATCCTAATTACTAACAAGATGCAGTGAGATTATTCCACAGCCACAAGCCCTGCAGACCATCCAGGTCACCCGGGTTGAAAGATTAGAGTTGAATTCAGGTGGGTACATCGTCCAGAAAATGCATGTACCCTTAGGTAGCTTGAAGGGTACAACACATGACAGTGTGCTGGAAATGTGCCCTACTCGACGGCAGGCTATAGATCCCAAGGTGTGCCCAAGTAACAGGATTGCCTGTAGCTGGGAAATCTCGTCATGACTAATGTATTAATCTAGTTATTAGCCTCAGTCCATTTTAGTAGGTACTCCTGACCGTGGTACTCAGGAGTCCCTGTCCTAGACATGATGCAAGACAGGACTGGTTTATTTGTACAAGCACAATCGCCCACGGTGTCCAGGATATTCATTCTTGTCCGGTCATGTCATGTCAGGTAGCCGTCGCAACAGCTATTCGAGAAAATCATGTCAAGTTTATCATATCAAGTGTACTAGTCAGGAGTGCGCCACGACGGGCCACTATCAGGTCATGTCAGGTTATTATGTCAGGAGTGCACCACTACGAGTCACTGTCACGTCATGCTCAATTATCAATTCTAAACATATCAATTGAATTCATGATTTTCAAGTTCATGACAAAAGGCGTAAGGATATAAAATTGACGTAAACTATCTAATAAAATATCAATAATCAGGGCTATAGAAGAGCCATGCGGCTAAAGCATATGCGGCCAGGAATGATCTTATACGGCTGGATGAGAACAGTCCATGCGACTGAATTGATATGGGTTCATGCGGCCAAAAATTTGAGTTCATGCGGCTCGGATAGATCGGTCTCAAAGCAGTACGGGCACGCGGCGCATATGGCTGCAGGAGCTTATGCGGTCAGGAAAGGAGGGGTCTCATGCGGCTAGCGGTGGATGGGTCCATGCGGCTAGCGGAAGAGAAGTCTATGCGGCTGGATAGGGCCAGGCACATGCGGCTCAGTAGAAGCCCCTGCGGCCAGGAAATAAAGGATGCATATGTGGCTGGGATTAATCAGGGTCATGCGGCTTGGGGATCCAGACAGTCATGCGGCTGAGAGGACTCGAGTCCTCATGCGGCCAGCGAGTAACTGGTCTATGCGACTCGCGGGGAAAAAGTTCATGTGGCTGAGAGAGCACTTGCCGCATAAAGTGCTCATGCGGTCAAGTCAAGCCCATGCGGCCAGGACTGTCGTATGAAGGCTCATGCGGCTCGAAATCACTTGCCGCATAAAATGCGGTCAAGTCTAGCAATGTTCTTCTTCTCCAAGCTTCCGAGAAGAAGAACACCAAGAATCCATGCTTCCAAGCTCCATGAAACCTTCATCCGAAGTCCAAATTCGAACTTCTATAGGTCAAAATGGGGTAGAACGAAATTCTCTACAACATAGAACCCTCAAAACTCAGAAATAACAAGATTAAGTAGATCAAAACCCAAAAAATCCGAAAATAATATAAATATAGATCTACAGGAATCTAGCCATAGAAAGTAAAAATGCCAAGTTCTAAAGTTAGTCAAAATACTGTAAGGAAGAGAATGAAGCAATAAAATTGGAGTTCCTCCATGAAGCAAGTTGCACTTGCCTAGACCTCTCTCTCCCTCTCTCTGGTAGGTAAGGAAGTAATGGTGGAGAAGATGATAAATGAAGAGAAAGAAAGGAGAAGGGTTAATAAATGGTAGTGGTAGTGGTAGGTAGGGGGTTCACCCCTTGGTTCATGATGAACTAAGAGCAATCCCAAACCAAACCAAGCCAACCCAAACCAAGAATAAACCAAGCCCAGGGAGGAAATTAAGCAAGGAAATCATGCAATGCAAGAATAAATACGTACACGTATTCCAGAAATACGTAATACGAACCACAGGCATTACAGTTAATGCTGCTGGAGAACTGTTAGGTCATGCACAAGCTGCTCTGGGCTATAGGTACGACCATATAGTTAGGCATGTGGCAGACCAGTTTCCTAGTGACGAGCCTCTGGCGAGATTGAATGGCCTCAAGAACCAGCCTTTCTATTTTCTCAATGCTATGATGAACTCGGGGAAATTAGAAGGGGAATACTTGAAGCCTGCGTTCTTCTTCGGAGACGCCTTGACTGTGAAGAACAGTCAGGTTCTGGATGTGTCAGAGAACTGGAGTTTTGTTTCTAATGGGATGGCGATCCGCATCCCCCAAATGGAGCGTCACTTCCTACTATCTTGGTTTAATATGCTCCCACTGGACTGAAAGATGGAGGAGTCTTTAACTCCTACCCGAAGTGGAATGTTTGTGGGAGACATCCATTATAACAACAGTATGAAGTCAGTGTCTGCGGGTAAGGTGCACACCAGCCGTTCTGTAGTGGGGTTGGCCCCGGGTACTTTCTTGAATATGCCGAATCCCAATTTCACGTTTTCTGCAGCCGACACTTTTTTGAACCAACTTGCTCGGAAGGGCTCCTATCCCATTGGCCGATTGGCGCTCCCGAGTTGGATACACCCCATTCCCTTATGGACCAATCTGTCAACGTGGATCTTGCGAAAGTATAAGGCCTTCCTGTGTGAGATTGGTCTTTATCATGCTATTCGGGGCACCAGCCATGACTTGCCCATAAACAAGAGATTATTCATATCTCTGCTGGAGATGTATAACCGCCGTACGGGAGCCTTATATACCCCCGTAGGGGAAATGGGGCTTGCGCTCCACGAAATGTACGCGGTCTCCAAGCTTCCTTGGGGGGACGAAGCTTTTGAGGCGTACACTCCTACGAATGAGGAGTTCGAGGAGTTGGAGGGACGGTATCCAGGCTCCGTGGCTATTTATCAAGAGATATTGTGCTACTATAGCACATGTCAGCAGATAGCCAAAAAGGACAGCAGCTCGGAAGGGAATGCTCCCCACACCAAGGAATGGGTGCGCTATCTCTTCACGACGGGTGCCTCAGGTCGAGTTACTTCCGGACGTCCTCAATCCCGGGAGGCGGTTCAAACTTTGGTGTTGTCGGCCAAGAGGGTGGCCACCACTAGTGACAGATTCGAGAGTAAAACCGACTCTTTTGGTTATTTTTATCAGGATACCCAAGAACTGTCAGAGAAGGCGCTCCTGGCAGGATTCTTGATGGTATGGCTGCGAAATTGTGTAGTCTCAGGAGGAGCTGGTTCTATTGAAAGGATCAGTCATAATTTCATCCTTCCGGCTGTGAAGTTAGTTTCGCGCGTCAAGCTAGCTCTCCTCCCGGCCATGGTGTACAGCATACACCGTGGCCTTCGCACTTTCACGTCCAAGGTCATCGCCTGCGATGTGACAAAAGATTTTGAACGGACTGAGCTGCCCTATCATTATCTGATGGGGTGGCTGCTGATGTATTATCCGTCTTTGATGAGACCGGGCTCTGAAGACGGCGTAACTGACGACGACGCTTTTATCTTCCGTTATCGTAATGAGTCTTGGGAGTGCGAGACCAAGCGCGCTTGCCGAAAGGTGCTAGCGAGGGCAGATATGTACAATATTTTTGTATCCGTCTCTCGTTTTACTGCTGAGGAAATAGCGGCTGTGCATCTTGATGGTATTGGGCCCCCTCAGCTTCTAGACGGCCAGATGCTCCTGTGGCTGCGTAACATCCGCCCCGCTCATCTAGTGTATCGTAACCGCAATACTGTCTTTCTGGAGCCTTATCTGTCCAGCAGGTTTGCCCGACAGTTTGGATACATACAGCTTTTTTTAGACGGTCCCAGCTCTTGTCTGGGTTTTGAAGGTAGCCTTCTTGACGGCATCAGGGCCTGGCATTACTATGATACATTCCATACCTGTACCATTTTCCCGGTCCCTTCTATTAAGGCGCCGGTAGAGATTTTGTATATGGCGGCTCTGTACCATGTCATGTCGAACAAACCCCCTGTCGGTTTTAACCCGGGTGCCAATTTTATTGTCGGTATCGGCCTGGAGGAGAGGTCCCAGGGGGCCAAGAAGAGGAAGAGGAAGAATAGAGTCGAAGTGCCAGATTCGGACTCCACTACTGCGGATGATGAGGGCGACGAGCATGATGCAGATGATTCTTCCCTTCCGTTGGAAGATGTTGGGGCAGATCAGCCGCCTGTTTTATCAGATGAGATGGCGGCAGATCAGCCACCCGTTGTACCAGGCCCTGTACGAAAGTATAGCAGGCAAATTTCTTCTGTTGGCGGTATTATTCGCTCCCAGAAATTGGCTGTGACCAGACACCGCAAGTTAACTATCAGGAAAAGAGGCGAGGAAGTTGACCCCGCATCCGAGGTAAACAAGTCGCTATCGGTTCTTTCTTTCTTCTAGCTTTGATTTTAATCATCTTCCTTCACTCTTGTAGGTGTCAGAAGAAGAGGAATCTCAAGTTGCCGAGGTCGTAACTTAGGATGACAGGGGCTCCGGTGAGCCTGCTCCTGAAATTGCTGAATTCTATCAAGATAATATTGATCGAGTTGCCTCTCCCTTCGAGGTGGCTGGGATAGAGGAGCCGACCGAATTTAACTTGAAGATCGCGGATGAGGAGACCATGCCAGCTGCGAGCGAGCTGCAACCTCCATGCTCCTTCCTTGGTAAGATAAGCCGAATCTTAACTTGCGAGGAGGCCTATCTGCTCTATCATCACATCCTTCAGGTCACGTCGATTGATTGTTGTCGTGGACATGCAGGTCCTGCCTCTTCAGTGCCGATGACGGCCATTGTTGAGACAGACTCTGCCGAAGGGGCACTGGCGAAGAGGAGCGTACCCCCTCCCCTTCAGGCTCGTCTTGATGGGCCTCCCACGGGCACGAGTTCGGCAAGTCAGGTGATAGGACAGCTGGGGTAGGGGACGATGGTCCTTGCGTCTTTTTCTGCTTGGGCGGCTCTGAGAGTCGATCTCTCCGCCCTGCCAAGTGTACAGGCTTTTCGGGTGGCAGAGACAGAGTTAGCCGCTATCCGCGCATCATTCTGCTCGGAATTTGTCCCCTTGGTGGCAAGTTCTAGCACAACTCCTTTGATGTTGTCGGCCACACTTCCTCTGACGCCGTCCTCTACAGAGGTCCAGGACGAAGCGTTACAGGACGTGGTCGACAGCTTTTATCGTCACTTGAAAAGGGGGATAGAGGCTGCTGTGGACAGAGGGACCTCTTTCGTCTTGGCCCGACAATGCGCCCAGGGTCAAATTGATATCCTTAAGGCCCTTTCCGGTAGGACAGGGGTGGCTGCACTTCTGGAGGCAAAATTACTGGAGACTGATCAGCTGGTGGCCCAGCTTCAGGTATTACGGCAAGCTGATCTGCCTACTGCTATAGATCAGGAGCGTGGTTACCTCACAGCTGCTATAGAGAAGGCAAGGGCTGCTCGGGATAAAACCAGGCCGGCCATACTGAAGGATCTCTGCGATCTGTCTAATCGATATGATCAACTGAGCCACGAGAGTGAAGATGTTACGGCTCGGGAAGCAACTGCCTTCCGCGGGATCACTGACACACGGAATCAGATCCTTGAGCTTCAGAGGAAGTTAGCTTTCTTTGAGTCTGAGCTCGAGGTTGCCCGTATCGACAGGGGGCTAATTATCCAGGAGGCTAATAGAGTTAATCAAGCTTCGGCTGACCTGGAAATTGTCCTGCAGAAGTTGGAAGACGACTGACGGGCACTCATGGACTTGGATAATGGGGAGCGGTTGTCCCAGGAGGCTGAACGCCGAGCTAGACAGCGGCTTGAGCGGGGGACCACCTTGGTGAGAAATCGCCTCCTGGAATTGTGTAATACCAAACTATAGTCGGCCTTTTTCTTCTTTTGTTTATGTTCTTTTTTTTCTTCTTTGTGGTCCCAAAACATGTAATGCTTTTTGGCTTCCAAATAAAAGAGTATGTTTTATTTTACCCTTTATCTATACTGCTTGTTGTGCTTGTGGTGTTATAGCGGTATTTGCCCCGCATGGGGGACTTGTTTGTGGACCTGTTACCCCTGGCATACCTTGATTTTAGGTATGGATAACAAGTTTGATTGGGGATATCTAGAACAGTTCCACGGTAAGGTGGTCGTGGGTATTCCGGGTATCGGGAGATAGAATGCCATGGAGCAGCTGGACTCCCGGGACATGATGAGAAAAGATGGGCCTGTACTAAAAGACTTAGCAAAGAACATTTGTGGGCCTATTATCCTTGGCATACCCTGTTTTAGGATACGGATAACAGGATGAAAAGGGGACCAACATACTTACTCAGAGGTAATGAGGACATAGCAAGTATGAGGGTTTTACCGTGGAGTCTTCCTACTCAGAGGTAATGAGGACATGGCAGGAGTGGACTCAGCGGAGGATATTTATGGACCTATTATCCTTGGCGTACTCCGATTGTGGGTACGGATAATAAGTCGAAAGGGAATCAACATACTTACTCAGAGGTAATGAGGACATGGCAAGTATGAAGGTTTCTTCGACGGAGCCTTCCCACTCAGGGGTAATGAAGACATGGCAGGAGTGGGCTCAATGAAGGAGGGTACATACAACGACTCAGAGGTAATGAGGATATGGAAGTTCTATGTAAATGGGTGATTTATTTTTGGCGGAAGTGAAACGACTCAGAGGTAACATCGACATGGCCGTTTTGGAAATTTGTGCATCTGTTACCCTTTTTGTGCACTGGGAGTGCGGGTAGTGGATCATGAGGGAGGATCTCTTTTAGGAAGAAAGTTCAGAGGTATGGTCATACATGACTTACTATCTGAAAAAGTGACCGGAATGTGAGTTCAGAGGCACCTGCGGGTACATAACTCGATAATCTGGGAGATTGTAAGTTCAGCGGTACGGGTGGGTACATGACTCAATAATCAAGAATTTTGTGGATATGAGTTCAGCGGTATCGACGGGTACATGACTCAATAATCTGGGATTGTGAAAGTGGGTTCAGCGGTACCGGCAGATACATGACTTAATAATCTGGAATATGAGTTCAGCGGTACCGGAGGGTACTTAACTCAGCAATCTGGAAAAAGTGATATGAGTTCAGCAGTACCGGCGGGTACATGACTCAATAATCTGGAATTTTGGAATATGAGTTCAGCGGTACCAGCGGGTACATAACTCAGCAATCCGGAAAAATGAGTTCAGCGGCACCAGCGGGTACATGACTCGATGATCTGGAAAATGCCGTTTAGACATAATATTTCTTCAGGAACTTGCTATTGACGGACAACATGAGCAAGTCTCAGTTTTATTTTACGAGGCGGTAGGCGCCGTTGGAGAATACAGCCTCAATGATAAATGGACCTTCCCATTTTGGCTGAAACTTGCCGGCGGTCTTGTGAGTCATGACCATCGACCTTCGGACACTTAGAATGTTCTGATTTTAACCTTCTTGTTGAAGGCTCCGAAGATGCGTGCTTGGTATAGCTCGATCCGTTGCTGAGCCAGGATGCACTTTTCATCTAAGGCCTCCAACTCTTGTAGTCGGCGACGATAGTTATCATCCGTCGTCAATTGGTAAGTAAGGGCGACGCGGAGTGAGGGTATTTGAGTTTCCAATGGGAGGACTGCCTCACTCCCGTACACCAGGGAAAATGGTATATTTCCAGTGGCTGTTCGGACTGTAGTACGGTACGCCCATAAGCATTCACCAAGCTTCGCGTTCTAGTCGCGTTTGTTGGATGACACAAATTTCTTGAGTAGTTTGATGATTGTTTTGTTGAATGCTTCTGCCAACCCATTCGCTGTTGGATTATATGGCATTGAAGCAATATTCTGGATGTGGTGCTTGTCGCAGAACCGATAGAAGACGTGGCTTGCGAACTGCAGACCATTATCGTGGATGATCCTTCGGGACAGTCCAAAGCGATAGATGACGTGATGCTTGAGGAAGCTGATCACGTTTGAAGTCTTTACTTCTGCAAGCGGGACAGCTTCCGCCCATTTGGAGAAGTAATCTGTGATTGCGAGTACGAAGCGATGTCCTCGGAAGGAAGGTGGAGTAATCGGACCGATGATATCCATTCCCCATGCTTCGAATGGCCAGGACGCTACTGTCGAATGTAGAAATTCGGATGGCTGGTGGATGAAGTCCGCATGGACTTGGCAGACTTTGTACTTTCTTGTATAGTCTATCGCATCTGCTACCATCGTGGGCCAATAGTAGCCCATTCGGCGGAGACGGTCTTCCAATTTAGGGCCAGGCTGATGGGCCTCGCAGACACCGTTGTGAGCTTCACGTACGGCTTCTTTGGCTTCTGCGTTTGATAGACATCAAAGCAATAATCCATCGTAGGATCGGCGATGCAGCATTTTCATCTCTGTATCGTAGAAGAATCTGAGGGAACGCCTTCGGATAGAGGTGGCCTCTTTTGGGTTCTCGGACAGGATGTCGTAGACTACGAAGTCAATGAATTGTTGTCTCCAGTCTGGGACTTCGTCGATCGTCTAAGCGAAATAACTCGCCATGAATTGAACATTGTTCTTGGGACAGACTAGTTCGTGGCCTATCACATCCACGGACTGGCGAGCATAGTTCGGAACCGCTATGGAAGCGGCAAGGCCAGCTAGGGCATCAGCTTCGATATTTTGGAGTCTGGGAATGTGTTCGATGAAGAACCCCTCGAATGATGCGATGATGTTGAATGCTATTTGGTGATAGGGGATCATGTCTTCATGGCGAACCTCGTAAGAACCCCGAATCTGATTGACGATTAACTGAGAATCGCCGTATGCTTCAAGATATTCTACCCCCAGCTCTCTTGCAAGTTGGAGGCCAATGACCAAAGCATTGTACTCGGCCACATTGTTAGAGCAGGGCTCTGTGAGAGAGTAAGCACGGTTAATCACCAATCCGGAAGGGGAGACCAGCACCACCCCGATTCCGACGACGATGTTGACTTTAGGTCCGGTCCTTGAGGTGCCGTCAAAGAATATTTGCCATATATCATCGTGAGAGGTTGCATGCGTGTCGACGACCTCATCTGGGATTTCTTCATATATTCTGGACGACTCCGAGCCCGGGTCGGCTGCCAAAAAGTCTGCCAGGGCTTGACCTTTAACAGCCTTTTGTGGGACGAAGATCATATGGTAGGGGAACAGCAATATTGCCCATATAGCGAGGCGAGAGCTGAGTGCCCCTGGTTTAGTCATGAGGACCCTGAGAGGGTTGACTCGTGAGATCACATGTATGGTTTGTCCTGTGACATAGTGCCGCGTCTTCTGAATGGCGAACACCAGGGCGAGGCATTCTTTCTCTACGACGGTGTATCGGTGTTCTGGCCCAATCATCATTCGGCTGAGCTAATATATGGCTTGTTCATGGCCTGCATCGTTGTTTTGTGCCAGCAGAGCGCCGAGGGAATGCTCCATTGCTCGTACATAGAGCAGGAATAGTTTTCCAGCAACCGGGGCCACCCGGACTGGAGGATTCGACAAATATTCTTTGATGCTGTCGAAGGCACGCTGACATTCTTCGTCCCATACGAATGAGACACCCTTCTTCATGAGATGGGTGAATGGCCGACATCACCCGGAGAGGTTAGAAATGAACCTCCTGATGTAAGCTAGTCTCCCTTGTAGGCCTCTGAGTTTGCAGAGATTTTTCCGGGGATCCATCTCCATGATTGCCTTCGTTTTCTCAGGGTCTACATGGATACCCTGGGCGGTGATGATAAAACCTAAGAACTTTCCGCTGGATACGTCCAAGAAATATTTTATGGGATTCATCTTAATGTTGTGTGCTCGCATTAGGTCGAATACCGTCCTCAGATCCTGGAGATGGTCACCCTTATAGCGACTCTTGACGGCGATATCATCTACATAGCACTCCACGGTCTTGCGCAAGTGATCCCTGAAAATGATACTCATAGCTCTTTGATATGTGGCACCAGCATCCTTTAAACCAAAAGGCATAACTGTGTAGCAGTATGTGACAATCGGTGTTCGGAATGATGTACGTTTTTTGTCGTCAGGAGACATCTTGATTTGGTTGTACCCCGAGAAGCTATCCATGAATAACATACGTTCGAAGCCGCAGGTGTTGTCAATCATGATGTCTGTGATAGGAAGAGGGGATTCATCTTTGGGACATGCCTCGTTCAGATTGCGGAAGTCGATGCAGATTCGAATCTTTCCATTCTTCTTGAGGACCGGTACTATGTTGGCGACCCAGTCTGGATGTTGCTCTTCGCGTATAAAGCCACTGGCTATGAGTTTATTGACTTCGGCTTCGATCGTATCCATGATGCCCGGGCGAAAGCGTCACTGTTGTAGTTTGACTGGCTTGGCATCTGGCCGAATATTGAACTTGTGAAGGGCAACCTCGGGGTTTAGTCCTTGCATGTCTTCATAGTTCCAGGCGAACACATCAATATATTCTTTGACAAGTTCCAGTAGTGACTCTCGCTCTTCGTCTGTCAGGCTTTTACTGACGAAGACTGGTTTTAGAGAAGATTCGTCGCCGAGGTCGACCTGTATAGCTTCATCTTCAGTAGGAGGTTCTCTCTGTTCGAACTGCTTTTCCTGTTGTGCATCCAGCTGTTGGGCCCACGGTTCTAACTCAAGGATTTCAGGAATGTCTTCATCTTTTTCATAAGCGTCGGCGAATGCCATGTTGACTGATAGGACTTGTCTGAATACGTCTCCGATGCTGGTATCCGAATCAGAAGTTGGTGACCCGGTTGAATGTGAATGCCAGTCGCATTCTTCATCTGAACTTTTAAAGGTCGTTGTAGGCATAACATACCCTAATCCACACCGGGTCTTGCTGTAGTAGTCCCGTGGTTTGCCAGCCGGGACTGGTGGCTTTAGAGGTAAACGTCGCCCGGTGCCGTAGTTCAAACCTGGCGTAGTCTCCAGATCATACCCCTGTTTTTGCATGAGGTATTTGGATTGAGGGCTATAAAGGTACAGAGGCAGTCTCCCGGCATCTGATTCGAGATCGACCTTCTCTATGGTGAAGGGCTGCGGGTCGTCCTTTCGGCCGAAGATGATTGGATGGTCCCCTCCCTCGATTATGCGATAAGCGTCTTCCACTGGGATAAGCTAGGTTGCGGTGTAAACATTCGTCACCTGTGTGTAGGTGAGTGCCTATACCGTGTTCCATAGCATACATTGTACAAAGCTTATTAAGCTTGAGGTAGTTCAAAAAAAGCCCTTTATTGATGAATTAAGGTATCTTTTCTAGCGGGATTACATCATCTACGAAGGGAACATCAGTATGGGCAGCCACATACTTGGCTAGCTCCGGTTCTTCTTCGGCTACCCCCTATATAAATGAAGACTGAGAGGACGACCTGGGCAGCTTGATCGTCAGGGGTTCTGTCGAAGGAGCAGAACGTGGAGTCGTTGGCAAACTAGCGACCCCCAGTTTGGTACCTACTGCTGGATGGGGCATTGTTGGCTCGCTAGAGGCCCCAGATTTTGTATCGGGGTGACGATTCTTCTTGTGAAGGCGTATCGTCCTTGGTTTGTCAGAGGGATTGAGCTTCTCCGTTTGTAGCTGGCCGACTCTTGGAAGTCTGATTGTTAGTGGCTCCGTTGTGGGCCTTGGCACTTGGCCGGACCTTGGCAGCCGGATTATTATTTGCTTTTCTTGTGCCGAGAGGCTGATTCCGTCCTTACACAGAGTGGCTGTAAGGGGTACGGACTTGCCAGGTTTGCGAGCTTGGAGGTGGATCGTTAGGGGTCCTTCTGACCCTGTGGCTATCTCGGTACGAGCTTGCACATCTCCTTCATCAAGGTGCCTCTTCGACTTTTGGTACAAGCAGGAGTCTGAGTAGTAAGATTCGAACCCTTTGAAGGGATCGATGTCGACAAATTTTGTCCTCACGAAGCCGTGTTTGTCGACATATTTGAAGCATTGGTGCAGAGTGGAAGGCACGATCATATAATCGTGTATCCAAGGGCGCCCTAAGAGGATATTATAGGAAGTGTCTGCATCTATGAAGTAACAGGTTACTTCTAAGTGAAGATCGCAAATTTGGCACTTCAAGCGAATCTTCCCAATCGGGTAGCTCCTGTCCGAATTGAAACCGCTGATGGCGGTGCTTGTTAGCGTCAGGCGATGCATGGGAATGTAGAGATGATGTAACAGACCCTTCGGGATGATGCTTATGGAAGAACCAGGATCAATGTGCATCCGATCCACCTTTACGTCGTCGATGTATCCAGTGTAATATAACGGGCGATCGTGCAGGTTGGTTTTGATGAGCATATCCTGCAGAGTGAAGACAATGTTGGGCATCGCTCTCGTGCAAGTGCTGTCTTGGAGATCTGCAGGCGGGTTCTCTCCCGTGAGGTTGACTTGAGCCAGATAGGCGCCGGCATTCTGGAGTATATCGCTCAAAGCCGCGCGAACATCCTTTGAGAGTCTCAGGAGCTCGTATAATGACAATTTGGCCGGTGTGTTGGCCAATTGCGCCAAGATGTCGAAGTTGTAGGGCCTCTCCAGCCCCTGCAGTGCCTCTTTTCGGAGGGATTTGTCACATCTGATGGGAGAGTTGCTTCCCCCAGCTCGTCTTCTTGGAACATCGGATTGTCATGGAGGTTTAGAGGAATGCTACCCCCAGTTGCAGCAACCCCCAATGGTGCGGACGATGAATCTCCCACTGTAGCAGATTTCGTCTTTGAACGGGTACCTTGGAAAACTCCGGTGGTGTGCACCCGCTTAGACGACAGTCTCTTAGTCATAGTGGTTGAAATCTTCGGACTGGGAACATTTGTCTTCTTTCCTCTCCCATCGGCGGGGATTTTCTGAGCAGAGTTGCAGAAGACGACGGAAAAGGCCTCATCTTCTGAACATGGTTGTTGCAGTATTTGGAAGACGGACTGCCGGTCTTCTCGTATCGTCGCGTTATTGCAACAGCAGTTGACGATGACTTGGGTGCAGTGACGTCCGTGGGAGGACTCTTTGCACCCCGATGCACCTTCTCTTTCCTTGCGTTTGTGGAGGATGGCCTCACGCAAGTCAGATGGGTCTGGATCGACCACGTTTGCTTCCTGGATTTTAGGAGACTTTTGGGAACCTCTCTGTCCGTTTGTCGCCGGGGGGTGGACTCGAGTGGTTCTGTACAACTTTCCATCAGAGGCCCGCATAACAGTGTATGGGACGCTCGGATGGTCAGAGGTCGGATCAGTGGACCGAGCTTGCCAAGCTCGTGCTGCCCTAGACTTCTTCACTCTAGTGCGTGAGGACACATAGTAGGAAGAGTCTAAGTGGTGCTGGAGAGAATCAGACGTCTTCTTGGAAGCACAAGAGATCAGGACCATAGGAGAGGCGGTCGAAGACAGAACCGCGTGGAGTAGGCGTCATGCGGCTGGAATAAATAATCTTCATGCGGCTGGCCATCGTAGCCGCATAGGTCTTCTCCATGCGGCTGGAAATCCTGGCCGCATGAGTGTTCTTCATGCGGCTGGAAATCCTGGCCGCATAAGTATTATGCCCTTGGTTAGCAGTCTCAGCCGCTTGGTCATCATCCATGCGGCTGGCAATCTTGGCCGCATGAGTCTTCGTCTTGCGGCTAGTGCCCTTGTTTAGTTTCTTCCTGGAGCACATAGAATCACTCTTTGCCCCTGCAAGTCCAGCATCATAGTGCTTTCCTCTGCCGGACTTGGGGACAGCAGAGTCCTATATGGCTTGAAGTGGGGCCGCATGAGAGTCGCCTTCGCCGTCTTGGGCAGCAGAGATTACTCCGTCCAGAGCTTGGGGAGGAGCAAATGACTTTGGCCTCCACTCGTTGCGAGCTTTCTTTGAGCAGGTTCGCTTTTGGACTGGGCCAGCGCTTCCCTCGGAGAGCATTTCTTCAAACGCCTGTTGGTCGAAGCGGACGACCATCTTCTGTTGTATAGAGCCAAGTTTGGCTGCATCCGATTGCGTCACCAACTCCTCAGCCATGGAGAAGTATATCCCCAGCAGAGTCGCCATCGTGTTTGCCATTGATTGGAAAAGAACAGAACAATTATCGGAGGACTGAACTTAGACTAACAATACAAACTCGCTTGTACAAAGAAAGCCTAGGGACGAAAACCTAGGTACATCAATCTAAGGGCAATTGTTTATTTTAGATTTTGGGGGGTGACAATAGAGGCTCGGAAAAGCGACGGCAGCTCTGCCTTACTCCTTGGACGATCGGGTGCAGCCTTGGCTCTGTAGAAGAAGTACTTGACGCTGATGAAGAAATGCTCTCTTTATTCTCTCTGGATCCGAGGGGGGTGTGCTCTCTCTCTCTCTCTCTGCTCGTCTATGTCTATCTCTCTCTATCTGTGTCTTTTGCAAGGGAATGGCACCTTGCTATTTATAAGAGTGGGGGCATCATTAGGGTTTTGCAATGATTACCCATTCTCAAAAGTCGGCGGCTAAGGATCAATGAATCTGGGCCGCTCATCTTTAATATAATAGATCTGGGCAATTAATGTGATTGCATCAAATCTTAATGATGATTGACATAAATCCCCACGATTTGTTATGCCAATCTCAGATTTTCAGCCACGTGTCATTGATTTGCTTGATTGCAAATGATCTGATTTGATCCCAATATTTTATTGGGATTTGCTGATGGATTTCGGTCGATTTGATGCCACTTGTCCCATTATCATGCCACATGTCTTAACCGCGAGCCACTTAGAAAATCTGAGCCGCATGAGGACTGCTCCCCATTGAGCCGCATAAGGCTGGCCACGTGTCAAGGCTGCTTAGGTGTGGCCCCTGAATATTTGAACCGCATGGTGATGATCTGAGCCGTATGAGCATAGGCGACCGCATAATGGGTGCTTTCTTCGTGAGCCGCATGGAGATAGTCCTCGTGAGCCGCATGGAGATAGTCCTCGTAAGTCGCATAGGGTAGCCTCTACTTGAGCCGCATGGGGTAGTTCTGCCAGAGCCGTATGGATGGCCTCTGTCTGAGTCGCATGGGTGGCCTTTGTCTGAGCCGCATGCGACTGTCTACGTGTCAAGGCCGCATAAAAGTCTTTGGGGTTTGCGGATTGTGTTAGAGATATCCTTCGTTTCCCTAGGAGTCTGCCATTATGACAGAACTATTATCGTACGTCCGAGCTGTCATTTATCAGAGCTGTCAGCCGTCAAGGCATTTAATACAGTAAAGGACAAAGGGAAAAGCTATTGCGGGCCACGTGGAACTATTCGAGCCGTATAGACACTTGAGCCGCATGAGCTCTCTGAGCCGTATGGGGATTCTTGGCCGCATGGATCTTTCTTTATTCTTTTCCATGCTTCTACAGAGCCGAGGATATCGTTGCTCAATTTCACCAGGAATGCGCAAGCAGCCATCCTCATAGCCTCCTCTTCTTCAGTCTTCCCTGGCTCAACCAGGAAGTCCAAGATGTCCCTTGGTGGCTTGGGTACAGACGAACCTTCACCCGCTTCCGTCTGCTTTGGCGGGTTTGGTTCGGCTGGACGTTCCTCCGTGATTTCTTCAACCTTCGGGACAATCTCAGCCTTCTTGGATGCATCTTCAGACGACATTTTTGTGTTGAAAAGTGAAAGTGATCATTCCATCTAAATTTTTGTTCTATTTATAGACAGAGATTCTTGAAACATCGAAGCGACGCGTTCTTCACAACATTCATTCCATTCATTCGACGGTTCACCCGTTCATTACATTCATTCGACGGTTCATCCGTTCATTACATTCATCTGACGGTTCACCCGTTCATTCCATTCATTTGACGGTTCATCCGTTCATCCCGACGATTCATTTTCGTTCAAACATTTTGATGGTTCATCCGTTCATCCCGACGATTTATTTTGTTCACACATTTTGACGGTTCATCCGTTCATCCCGACGATTCATTGTCGTACATACATTTTGACGGTTCATCCGTTCATCCCGACGATTTATTTCGTTCATACATTTTGACGATTCATCCGTACATCCACATCAGCGACTTGTCACGTATTTATTACCTCTGATTAAGATTTCTACCGAAATAATGATATTCAACAAATTATATTCTGCCATGTCCACATTACCTCTAAGCAGATATAATGAATATAATTATTTTCTAAATCAAGAAATATATTATGTCCTGAACCTCTGAATATATTTTCTATCGCTATTATTTATATCCGTAATAGGATATGCAATAAATAATAGTGCCACAAAAATAATATCTTTTCATTAATCAAAATAAAAGGTATTACAAAAAGACATAACAAAGGAGAAAGTACAAAAGATTTTCTTTCACTCAATCGGTGGGGTCATTAGACTAGCTATCTGCTGCTTCAAAGTTTGAAGTCGTTCTTCACGAGAATCCAGCACCCGCTTTCTAGCTTCCTCCATTCCAGATTTATCGTCAAGTCGGCAAGGTCACTAGTCGGCGAGCGATTTCATCTTGATGAGACGTGACAAACTCATTCTTCTCATGGCTCAGAATGTCTAGTTGCTAAACTGCAGCTTGATGCTGCGTAGTCTCTTCCTCAAGAGCAAGTTGAACGATTCTCAACTCTTCTTGAAGTCGGGCAAACTCTGCATTCAGTTCAGCAACCTTCTTTTTTTTCTTCCCAGCAGCAGACGCTAATATCTCCATCTGGGAGTCATACTCTGAAGACTTTGTAGCAAAAGTGTCCAAGAAAATCTTGAAATCAGCTTTCATAACTTCGGCTTCTCGAGTCATCCTTTCAAACTCAGCATTCACCAGGGGCTCTACCTCCCCCCGATTAAGATCTTTGTAGATATTAATTGATTCCTCCAGCTCATCCAGTATATGTTCAAGATAGGCAGGTTAAGCTTCATCACCCTGACTTCGGATAGCGCCGATCAGATGAGTAGTTGGACTTCTGACAGTGATGAAACCAACATTCTCTCTTTCCATTACCCTTTCTACTAAGGGTCCTAATAAAGTGAAGAAGAGGTTGGTGAAGGAACCAACTATAAATTTATTGGTAGCCGCAGCACTGGGTGTAGCAGCTACTCCTATAGAAGTTGAAGCAGTAGAGGCCTGTAAAGACGGAAGTTCGACTTCTAGAACATGGGCTGAAGTCTCTCTGGACAAGGGAGCCATAGTGGAGCTAGTTGCCCCTCCCAGATGTTCCTCTGCGAAATCAAATAAACATCATCAATTTGCTATCATTAGCGATTATCAAAAAGGATCAAAAATAAGGGTAAGCTTACCATTGCTGGGTTTAGTGACAAAATTGTCATTTGTTGACATAGGTTACAGCCTCGCAGAAGTAGCTTCAGACATCACTGCCTGACTACTTTCTGCTTCAGAGCCGCCTGATAAATGACGGCTACTGCTAGCTATCGCTTTTGTCTGCACTATATCAGTGCATACTGGAGGAATTGGAGAAGGTTGAATTTCTGTATGAATGAAAACTAAGATGTCAGTCATTTGATCTATAAAAGAAGATATCAATATCAGCCAATACCTCTTGGATCAGTGACAGTAGCTTCCTCCGGTGCTACGTCATTAATAGTGTTCTTTTCTTGGAATGCATGGGCATCGGCATCCTCTTTCAGATTCAGATTGTCATCCTCTGTAGATGTTTCATCATCATCTGCACCCTCTTGTCGTGCCTTTTTGCAATCACTTGCATCGACTGGATCTATATCATCATTGAAGCCGAAGTTACAGTCTTCCAGGGCCTCGATCATCAATCAATCTTTTTCAGCCCGACGCGATCGTGGTGTAGCTGGAGGGTGAGCAGCTTCCATTGCAAATGTAGGAGATGGCAATACTTCGACAGATGATCCCGACTCATTAATTGGGGTTGGAGTGGTAATTGCTTCTACAGCCCCATCCTTTGTCTCTGCGGTTTCCTCTCCTGTCTCTGCAACCTGATCTCCTTTCTCTGAACTGGAACCTTCCTGTCTGGGCTCAGGAGCAGGTGTAGGAGAAGGCATCATAACCCCGTCGACAGCACTGATCAAGGCCGATGTATGAGCAGATCTCGGGGGAGTGGTTACTTTCTTTCTGAATGCTAATTTCGTCCTGCATAGAGGTTCTTCTGGGATCTCTACGTCTACTCTGTGTGTTTTTCTTTGAATGGAAGTAGGGGTTGTTGCCTCTTCTCTATGAACCGACTCGGCTTGTTGCCGAGACTGCGAGCGAGTAGTGACTCTTTCTGAAGAGTCTACGGCAGTTTTCTTCTTTGAGACAGGAGAAGATGTTTCTTCTGCCTTCTTCTTCTTCTCCTTGATCGGAGATCTTACAACTTTCAGAGAGACACGTAGCGGTTCGTAGACTTCTTCGGGGAAGTTGGCTTCCCTCGAAGCTTCTAGAGGCGCATCAGCTGGCTCGTGCTCTTCATCATTACCAGTAAGCACCATAACAGGTGCTCCTTTTTTAAATCGAGTTGCCGTCGCAAAGCTGTTTGCTAGATTAAAATTCTCAGCAAAAGTATCTGCTGATGTGTAAAAGATCGAATAAGTATACAGCATGCGTGGGCCACGATCATTCCTTGTCGGCATCGAGAACGTCGTCTTTGTGTCACGGGCATTGTAATATGCCCAAGCCTGGGCTCCATTAATTAAAAAACCTTTTCCCTGTAGGCATGTTATAGCATTACCTACAAGAATTTGGTCATAACCGAATTGGCATGCAAATCGGCTAGGGAGATAAGGCTGGAGATAACATTCATCTTCGAACCGGTACACCAAGTGTGATGGTCGAATTGTCCTCAGCCAGTCGAAAGCTGTATGGCCCAACGGCTGCATCCTCATAGAGTCGACGAGGTTTGTTGACATATGCTCATAACCAACTGGAGGGGGAACACAATAAAAGTTCCATCCCTTGCCGAGATTCAGAGTTCGTCGGCAGTCTCTCAAAGTGGTGTAGATCCACTTACATCCAGAAAATCTTCTTAAAAAGCTGTCGTCCACTGCCCCCATGTTAGGATTCATCAAAAAAGGATGGTGTAAAAGCAGCCATCCAAACAGATAGGTGTATGGCAGTTCCAGCCGAGGAAAACTTCCCTTCTCGCCTTTTCTTCGAATCATCGAATCAACGAAGAGGCGGAGGCCGGCGTTCACCCTGCATGTCATTGCTGACAGCAAATCCATTCGGTAGCCAAAAACCAGACGAACAGCAGCAAATAGTATACCGCGATGGAAGCGGTCAACTGCACTAGCCCCAGGAACGACATATCGTCGAAGCGAGTAAGTAAGAAAACCTGCCAGCTGGGCTTCCTTCGACATGGGCCTGTAGCCCATCCTCATGTAGCTTTCAATGATGTCGTCTTTCTTAAAAGGAGGATATTAAAGATCATCCTCAATTTTGATATCCATATCTCCATGCGTCTCCATCAGCTATATCACTTCGCTATTGCTAAGTGGTCTGAAGAAGTTGGGATTGTAGTTTTCATGCTCTTTGGTCTTCTTCTCAATAATATGGTTGAGGAAAAGATACGGCAACCATTTGGTGGAATAGCAGGTGCCGACTGTGCCACTCTTGTAATATAGAGAGCAAATCTTGTAGTGGCAGAGGAGTTCTTCAAAGACAGCTACCATATCGGTATTCTCCTGGCGCAGTCTGTCCAACTCATCGTTTGTCGGGACAAACTCTTCATAGGGGATATCTCCCATTGGCAGATTGGAGATATACTTTATCTCGTGCAAGGCTAATCCAATCTCTCCGCGTGGCATCATGAAAGTCCCAGTCCTGTAGTTGTATCTCTCCGCCAACGCAAGGAATAGATGCGGATTAGGGGAGAAGCCATAAACAGTGGCATACACTGCATGGTACAGATCAATCTCCTTGAGCCTAGCTTCAAATTGGACCAATATCCAATTGGTTATACAGATCCATCTCTTATTATCTGGGTTCACAAGACCTGTCAACCACAAATCTTGGTCCAGATACCTTCCCTCCACCTTCACAAACTCATTTGCGAATATTGGAGTTCTCACTGGGAGCAGCAGGGAAGAATCTTCCGGCGGGATGCAACCGGGTTTTAGTCCTCTGAGTAAGGAGCTATGACGCTCAGAGGAACTGTAGAACATATCTTTGTGGTCTAGTCCCTTCTTAACACAGATATTTCCCGCTCGGGCTTGCTGCAGCGGAGTTATGTCCTATTTCATTCTTCTGGGATAACCCGCAAAAGCATATCGGGACAAAGAAAGGCATCTGGAGATCTCTAGCAGAAGTATCGTCTTTCCACCCTGGAAAATTCTCTGTTCCATGTGAGGTCTCGGCTGAGAATTCTTGTCAAGAACCTCACCAAACAAGAACAGAGGTTTCTTATGGGTGACTGCATCAGCAGTCTGAAGAGGCTGCCCGTTCATCAGACACAGTAAAGTGTTATTATCTTGTGCAGTCAAGAGAGCCTGCCGAGAGGACGGTAAGGCATATTGAGGAAATGACATATGCAAGAGATCTTCCTTGTATTCAGGTTCAGACAGGGATCCTACAAAAACCTCATAGTTGGGATCTTCCCTGAGGTTAACTGCATCAATAAAGAAGGCAAAGATCAGTATATGTAAAATCAAAAAGTTTCTTCAAAAGATCATCAATTTGTGCTGTGTGAAACAAGCTATCAAATTGCGCCAGCACAGTCAGCTCGTGCAAGTTATCAGATTGCGCCAGCACACGCAAGTTATCAGATTGCGCCAGCACAGTCAACATGCACAAGTTATCAGATTGCGCCAGCACAGCCAACGTGCACAAGATGTCAGGTTGTGCTAACATACTTGCGCAAGACATCAGTTTGTGCTGGCACAACCGACTTGCGCATATTGATGGATTGCGTCGAACATTTTGTCAGCACTTTCC
Organism: Iris pallida; assembly: GCA_029216955.1. NCBI lineage: Eukaryota > Viridiplantae > Streptophyta > Magnoliopsida > Asparagales > Iridaceae > Iris > Iris pallida. Next base: position 8,691,224 of record JANAVB010035220.1, on the reverse strand, counting down.
AACTGATTGCGCAAGAGTATAGTTTTCATAAAAATGAAAACTATTGTATATGTAGCCGAAACCCTAAACAGGGTGGCATAAATACCATCAAACTCTAAAAAGAGAGAGGTATGAAAGTCTGAAAACATCAAAAACCATAAAAAGGGTTTCGATTATGGTTCGTCATTCACCTTGAAGCGCAGGATGACCCGTCTCATGACGAGATACTCGTGGCGCAACACGAGTCAAAGGTTCGGCGGGGGCCTTTCCCTTCTCGGTGGCCGATCGCTTGGGCGCCATTGCTGTCGTCGACGAGATGAAGAAGAAAAAGTCAGAGTAGGGGCGGAGTTTCTGTCTCTTGAGAAGTCGAAAGCAAGTAAAGGTTAAAAGAATGAGAAATGAAGACTATTTATAGTTTTTCAGAAATATAACATCCACCTCCGATTGCGCCCAGAAAGTCGGTGCTAATTCCTCCAAACGCGCAACCACAGCGCAACTTGATTTTAAATTCAAAATTCAAAGTATTTCGAAACTTTGAATATTTTCAAATTTCAAAAACTTTAAAGAAGGTCTTGTATGTCCTAAAAATCAAGTTGCATCTATCAAATAGGCAGAGAATTCTCAACTGCGCACCCTTCAAATGGACTACGCAGGAAACATATTGCGCTACAAATCGAATGCGCGAGCTGAACTGCGCTACTACCAGAGCGCGCTACGCTGACGTGGCAACGCCATCATTACCTGACAAAGATTAGATCTTCTGACAGCCTGACAGCCCGAAAAATGAGGAGTTCGTTCGTTTCTTGTGCAGCACGACGCTCGAGAACAGCTGTACAACCGCAGCACAGTTTGCCAGTCCAACCTCAGCGCAGTTTGATCCAGCCTGAGTCCCAGCGCTATCCATTGAAGCGCAGTCTGAAGCTAGCGCTCTTCGGTTAGCGCAATTTATCGAATAACTGACATTTATTACGTAGCTTACATGCCATCAATTGCGAACCACGTGGCAACCGCCTGTACACGACCAAGCACATTTCAATCAAATAATGCCACGCATCTGAATACAGTTAGCCCACGACCGAGCAACTGCCCAATAGGCCAGCGCAGTTTGCAGCCTGCGTAGTCTGTCGCCAGCGCAGTTCATCTTGCGTAATCCAGAATAACTATAAATTAGTTATTTCTAGAACTCTATAAATAGAGTTTCAAGTCCTTCATTAAAGGGATCAGATTATTCAAGATCATCAGAGAGATCAGGAGTTCTTGTCCAAGTGCTGCCGCATTCTTTAGAGGCTATCGTCTTTAAAGTTCACATCGTCCAAGAGATGAAGCGATCGTCTTCAGATCGGATTCCTATAGTTGTACTTTCACAGAATTCAATTGTAATCTTCTTACAAAGTTTGTGAAATAAAGTCTTTTGTTTTTGTAAACACCATTGAGTATCCATCCTTTGTGCCCAAGGATCAGATTCAGAAGCTTCGGTAAAGTCTTCGTCATCTTTCGAGAACTCAGCAGTCACCATATTAAAAGAGTCATACGATAGACGTGCCCTACATTAGTGTCTGAATCCAATGAGATAGAATCAGAAGAGTTAGATCGTTCCTGTTTTTCGAATTCGGAGGCTTTTGGAGTCGGAGTTGGTGATGTATAACCTAATCCCCATTTCGTTTTGCTATAGTATTGTTGTGATTTTCCTTTCGGAGCAGGAATACGAATAGAAATTCGCCTTCCTTTGCCGCCATTGAGACCAGCTTTAAAATTATAGCCCATCTTTTGAAGGATTTCTTTCGATTGCTGACTATAATGACGTAGTTGAAGTCTTCCGTTATCGTGATTTTCTTCTTCGCTATCGGGCGTGATCTTTTGCTCCGTTCCTTAACTAAAAAGTATAGGAAGTTTATTTTTCTTCCTGGAAGGAACTAAGAAGAAGGAGTCCTGCATTGACTCAAGCAATACTTTATTTTGGGAAGCTTCAACTGCTCCTATGGCAAGTGGTTCGAAGTTATCTAATATTTTTAAATAACATCGAGTATAACAAAAGACATCAGTATACTGTAAAGGAGATGATGCTACTTTATTGATTTTTATATCATCATTTACAACATGATTCTTAGCTTTCACAAAAGGCTTAGTAAGGTAGATAACCAGAGTAGGAGAAGGAGAAGGAGAAGGAGAATGAGAAGGTTTGTTACGACAAAGGTCGATAACAAGAGGATCAGAAGAGGTGAGCTCCCTTTGTTCCTTTTCTATAGCAGGAGGCTGTTTGTTATGAGAGGAAAGATGTATAGTCAATATCTGAGAAGAAGAGGGAAAAATAGCACGTCCTTTGGCAGGGATCATAAGAACATCTTTTGAGGTATGTTTCTGATCTTCCTCACTATCCATTGCCAATACAACTTTCATGAACTCCTCTTTGTACATCCGAGAGTCCGTAAAATATGCTTCAATGCCCCTGAAAGGATTTAAATTGGCTACTTCCTTTTGGACTTCTCCATTGACATCCACATACTTGAAGCATTGATGTAAAGTGGATGGTACAATGTTATGCTCATGCAGAAAGGGTCTTTCCAGCAAAGCATTGTAAGAGCCGTGATTATCAATCACGTAGAAAGTAACCTTCGTACGAAGATTACCTATTTGAACTTTCCAGCGAATCTTTCCCAAAGCTTTACTTCTTCTAGAATTGAATCCCATAATTGTCGTGATGGTTGTCGAAAGATTGTGTACGGGAATCTTTAATGTATCTAGAAGAGTATTTATCATGATGCTAAGTACAGACCCAGGATCGATCAAGATACGATCAACCTTCATGGTATCAACATATCCCGTGAAGTAGAGGGGTCGATCATGACGATTATCTTCCAACAATATATCATCTTGTGTAAAGGTGATATTTGGCATTAGTTCCATCACACTATGACAATGAAGGCATGTTATAGGCTCATTCTCTGGTTTCTTGAGAAGTGCTAGACAAGTATCAGCTTGCGTCAAAGCTTTACTCAATGTTTCTCGAGTATCTTTCGAAAGACGGAGTAGCTCAAAAATTGACAATCTTGCCGAAGTATTATCCAGCTGAGCCAGTATATCGAAGTTATATGACTTCTCAAGTCCCAAGGTTAAAGTCTTCTTCAATACTTTGTGGAAACGGACATGCTGTTTTCCTTTGTCGGCTGTCGTCGGTTTGGGAAGAGTTTGCTCTATTTGGGGTGACAAAGCTGATGGGTTATTGACAACAGGAGAAGATGATGCTTGAGTAGCCTCTAGAGCTGGAGCAGGGTTTTCTTGACCTTCTGAATAGTCTCTTAGGTAAGGTTTCCCAGATCTGGTACAAGTTAAGACTTCTTCTTCGGATACATGCTCAAAGGATACCATATTTCAACTCTTTGCTTGGGTTTTATTTCTAGAAGGTTTCTTTTGGCAAGATGGAGAGTTTGTCCTGTAACCCAAACCAACCCGAGATTGGTTGTGAGAAAGACATAGAGAAAGAGGTACAAGAGATCCCTTTCCATGATTCAAACCAGAGGCCTTTTGTAGATCATATTCCATCTTCCTCATGAGTTCACGAGATTATGGACTGTACAGTTGGAAAGCTGGTTGGTATTTGGCTTCTGATTTTGACAATGTTGTCTTATCAGTGGAAGAAGAAGAAGAATTATCTGCTGTCGAAATGAATGTAGCAGTTAGAGGTGGAAGACAATGTTAACCATATGAAATCATATGACATGATTTATTTTTAGTGGCCTTCTTGGACTTGGTGGAAGAAGATGTTGTTTCAAAGTCTGCTACCAAATCTGGATGGATCCATATGATCTTTCCACTATCAGTAGACAGAGGAACAAGACCATCTGTTCGTGCAGGTGGAAGATTAACAATTTCCAGAGTAGTTCTCGGAATAGGGATGACACCGTCCTGCACAAGTTGAGCTGGAAAATCTCCAAACTGTAAAAAGACGATATTAGCCGTTACGGTTTTCACGTCTTGCTGGAGAGTGATTGCACCAAAATTGACCATCTCTTGAATTTTATCCTTGAGAACATAGAACGCTCGAGTTGGATGTCCAATAAACCTGCGATAAACACAATATTTTGGATGGTCAGTCTTACCAACTTCATCTGGCCATTTAGGTTCTCGTATTTGGAGTTTATTGCTCTTGATGAGGCAATCAAAGATGCTCATGATATCATCTTCATTGAAAGAGTATTATTATTTTGGACGAGGTGCCCGTTGTGGTGGTGCTGTAGGGGTAGATGTTGGCTGATTTACATTGATGGCTAGGGCTTCTTTGCTTTTGAGGTTAATGGCCGAAGTTTCCTTGCTCTTACGATTGTTCTAACGGCCATTATTATTTAGTGTAGCACGTTCATCTTTGTCAAGATTGGACACTTGAATGCCTAATTGCTTGAATTTGTCAGCGCTCTCTTCTGCCGCTTTGGCGTTCATTATGAAAGAAGGCCAATCCTGGAACTGTGTTGATACTGTCCACATGCTGATTACAGGCAACAAGTTTGATTTGCAAGTGTCTATAGTTAAAGCATCTGGAGTTCCGAGAGGCATTTTGAGTGCTTCACGACGGAACCGTTCAATAAAACGTTCAGTCATTTCATTATGTCATTGTTTAATTTTGATGAGAGCAGACATAGTCATATTGTTGGTTCCCTCATAAAATCGTTCCAAAAACATTTGTTTGAAGCCAGCAAAAGAGGTTACATACCCATCTGTTAAACTACGATACTAGTCATATGCTACACCAGCTAAACAGCCGACAAATACTCTAGTAAGAAGAGCATCATTTGGTTGAAGTTGATCAGTCATTACTTCAAAGTGATTGAGGTATTGACTTGGAGACGTGCTGCCATCAAACAGCATAATAGTAGAGAGTTTGTATTTAGGAGGAAATTGGACCTCTTTCCATTCTATGGGATAAAGCTGTTTGATCCCAAGCTTCTACAGGCCATCCTTCTGTTTGAAAGCTTCAAATTGAGTACGTAAAAGTTTTACGGCCTCATTAGTATCTCTCGTTGATTGTAGAGTAGTAGATTAATTCAATGTGTTGGGAGGGGGTACCGCATAATAAGTACCACCCCGGCACCAGATTGACTTGGAATAGCCTGCGCAGGAATGGAAGCAGTGTGAGGAGATTGCACCCCCAGATCAATATTGGTGGGAACTGATGTTGTCACAGGTTCCTGAGTTAGAATCAGATTCGCGACCGGTGGAACTGTATGTTGTGCCATAATCACGGCATGCATGCATGTCATCATCTCAACCATGTTCTTCAAACTAGCTTCAAAAACAGCAATTCTCTCCTCTTGACTGGAAGAACTAGAAGTATCCTCTATGATGGCATAAGCAGTCACTTCTTTAGCCCTTGAAGATGAGCTAGTGGAAAGAATAGTTCTTTCAGAGCTTTTACTGTCAGCATCAAAGTCACATAAAGAACTATCTCCAGAATAAGTGATAGGGATATCTTTTTGATTGAAGGAATCTTGGTTAGAATCAAGAAGATTCCTTTGACCGATTGTGTCTTGGTCGGAATGAAGATTCCTTTGATTGATTATTTCTCGGCTTCATGATCTAGTATATTGATATACTCCTTCGTCGGATTCATGAATCCGATCTAAGTACTGTAGACTAGGATTGCGGGATGCATTACATCTTGGACGTTTTCTACCCTAGTGCTTCGAGATATCATTTTGACAGGAGCAAAGAGTAATTCATCTTCGTCCACTAGGATTGGTTCAGGTGTCTGAACATAATTCAAACGGTCAAAAAGGGACCGCTTGGCTGACTGACAGCAGCATTTGATGACGACTTCATGGTGGTGATTACACTGATGCTGTTGTTGTTGGACCACCGTTGGACATGATGGATTTGCAACTTTCCGCTTCTGTATTAAGAGTTCGCGGAGATCACTAACAAGACGAGAAAAAGTTGCAGGAATGTAGTCTTTGACAAAATTCGGAACATGATTCCTGTTCCTGAGGTGTCCTGTACCTTGAATGTACAAGGACGTGCTAAGCTGGTTAGCATAAGTCACAGGATCTTTCACTCAGCCTTCTTGCTCTGGTGTAAGTTAGCAATTGGTGCCGGTTGCGCTTGATAATCTTATGATTTCCTAAGGTTGAGCCTAATTGGTACTTGTTAACATAGGTGCGCAAGTCTGACAGAGGAGCTACTTGTGCATCTAGATACTAGTAGTTTGCCTAGTCGGGATCTTGAAATACATAAGGTTGGTAGATCCTGCCCTGATCTCCTTGGAGTAGGCATAATGCCCTTTTGTATGGAAGGTTTATTCTGAATAGAACCCATCTTTTCGGTAGAGATTTGGTTGTCTCTGTTAAGGAGAGCAGTACTTTCCACCCAGTCAACGATTCGAGCAGAATGGGAAAAGCTAAAGAACGTTTTCCTTGATTTAGTAATTTCTCACTAAACTTTTGATTTGGTGGCAAAGAGGGAATCACTAAACAGTGCTTCTCTTTACGTTGCTCTAGTACAGAGGTACGTGTAGGTTGTGCTAGGGCATGAACATGCACAAGTTGCGTCGGAGCAGAAACATGAGCAAGTTGCGTTGGAGCAGAAAAGACCAAAGAGCGCTTTCTATTGTTTTGGACAACATTGTTTTGAGACAGAGTCTCCTTCGATTTCAGAGTCAAAGAAGTGGAGGGATTAACCAAAAGGATGTTTCCCTTAGCGCCAAAGCAGTGATGGATGCAAGTTGCGCAGAAGCAAGAACAAGTGCAGGTTGCACCAGAGAAGAGAAGGCCAAAGGACACTTTCCCTTGTTTTGGTCAGCAGTGTGTCGAGACAGAGTCTCCTTCGATTTTAGAATCAAAGAAGTGGAGGGATTAGCCAAAAGACTGTCTCCCTTAGGTTGCACTAAAGCAGTGATGGGCGCAAGTTGCGCAGAGGCAGGAGATTACACTGTCGAGGACTTAGGAGTCCATACAGAGCACGTCTTGCTCTTAACAACAGCAGCAGTGCGCTTGGCACCCCCAGCATTGATCATGGTCTCATAGGCTATCTGGTCGACTTGAACGACCAGGGTCTTCTGCATCCTGCCGATTGACGCGGTATCACATTCAGTTGTCACTTTCTCATCGGAGGAGAAAGTCGTCCCCAGCAGAGTCGCCATTTTGTTTGCAAAAAACAAAAGTTTTATTACAAACTAAGAAAAGAGTACAAGAGTACAATTGATTTCTGGAGAAGTACAACTATAGGAATCGGATCAGAAGACGATCACTTTATCCCATGGACGATGTGATATCGAAGACACGAGCCTCTGGAGGATGCAACAGCACTTTAACAGGAGATTATGATCACACTTGATGCTTTGAGATTGATTTAAAACTCTATTTATAGAGTTCTTGAAATAATTGTTTAGCAGTTATTCTGGGTTGCGCGTGCTTCAGGTTGCGCGCCTCTTGTTTACTTGTGTGAACTGTTGCACTAACTGCTTGGGACACGTGCCATCATTTGATTGAGATACGCGTGGTCGTGAGCAGTGTAGTAGGCACGTTCTGCGAAGTTAGTGGCTTGTGCGCCACGTCATTCTGTCCGGAATACTATTTGATCACCGTGCGCGTGCTTTATCAGGTTGCGCGTGGGCGCAACGTAACAACCTGCGCGAGCGGTTTGCACCAACTACTGTAGATGCGTGGCATCGTTTGATTGAGATACGCATGGTTGTGGGCAGTGTAGTGGGCATGCTCTGCGAATTTGATGGCTTGTGTGCCACATCACCCTGTTTTAAAATAATAGTTGATCAAGTGGCGCCAATTTGTCAGGCTGCGCATAGGCACAACTCAACAACTGGCTCCTTTGACTAGGTCTTCTGTGTTGTACTGATTAATCCTTACGCCATATAGTGACTTGTGCAAACCAGCTGTCAGCATTAATTACATGCTAACATAGTCTTCTCGAGCATCGTATTGCGGGAGATTCTAATGGATTTTCCTTATTCTTCGTGTTGTCAGTTGCCAGGTAATGATGAAGCCGTTACAGCTTCTCGAGGAAGTGTGCCACATGTCACTCGCGCAACCTGACTCCAGCGTAACCTGACGTTGGCACAGCCTGTTGCTGCGCTACTTGATTGTTTGGCGCAATATAATATTTTGGCACCATCTTATGATCGAACACTTTAATGAGTGGCGCATCTTAATTTTTAGCGTCTACAAATATCATCCAATATTTTATGTTTAAAACTAGATAATTTTAAACAATTTTTCCATCCGAAATAGATAATAATAAAAAAATTATCATCTTGCTACAACTTGCAAGCAATTTTATCATACTGCAACTTGCAAGCAATTTCATCGTCATTTTAAATTAAAAAACATATATAGGGATAAAATCCCTATATTTATAGAAAAAGATGAGAAATGTTGGAAATTTATAGAGGGGGATGGGGCGCCATTGCCAATGGCATCCAACAGTACGATCAAAAGTGGGACGTCAATGCCAATGACGACTTATGCGTTTTTTGGCGCTATTGCCAATTCTGATTGGTCAAAATCCTAAGGGTCGGATTGAGGCGCCATTGACAATGGCGCCTCGTGATTGCCACAACCAAGTGGTTCGAATTGAGGACTCTTTATATAAAGAGAACCTTGTTGAGTTCTCATTCACATTCACAAAGAAAATGCAAGAGTAAGGGGAGAGAGAGAGAGAGAGAAAGAGGAGTAAGATGGATGAACAAAACGACAGTGTATTTCAGTGGACCGACCATCACAAAGAGATCCAAGAACGTTAAAATAATATATCTCAACTAGTATGTGACAGAGGTAATATTTTTTGAATTAAATTTTACTTGTTATTTTATTTACTTGTTTTAAATAATTTGTTTACTTTTTAAATTATATTTATAGTTATATGATTATAGTCACGAAGTGTCACGTTTCGATCCCGCATAACCGTAAGTCATCACTGGGGGTGATGTCGTACAAGCCTAAATTGCACTTGTATAAGGCAATCACCAAACGATTGATTGAATAGTTAAGTAAAAGAGTCATCGTAGCAATAATACTAAGAAGAGAAGTTAAATCGACACAATAAGTATAAAAGACGTTTCTCTATATTTATATTGCAACATGATTTACAACAGCTCGAAGCCAAAATACAACTCGATTAAAAATCGCTTAATCTCTCTCTCTCTCTCTCTCTTTCTTTTTCTCTCTCTTTCTCTCTATTTCTCTCTTTCAATGCAGTAAATCATGCCATAAGGCTTACACCTTAAGAAACTATTGTGAACCACCTAAAATTTTATGAATTTTAAATTTTAAGCTTTCCATTTAGTCATAGTTGATGTTTTCTTTTTGGGATTTAGGAATCATTATTCTTGCATCATTGTATTACATATTTCCAATCTAAATTATTTATATTTTATATATAATTAAACCAGATTTTTTATTACTAGAAAACATTTTAAATTTTTGGTTGGCATAACATTTGTATTTATATTATTAATGATGAAGGATTCTTTCTTATTTACAACTATAGGGGTGATATATTATTGGGCCTAAGTTCATTTAGAAATTAGTGTATTAGATTTTTAGTCTATATATTATTGATTAGTTACTTTTGGCCTCAGCCTATATACTACATATTGGACCTAGCCCAACACCACTCCATACCCACCCCGTACCTAAGAGAGCAATATTATCACAACAACCCATTATATCTTCACCAACACATATACATCAACTTTAGGATTCTTCTTCTTTAGAACCCTTCTTTTAAATCCTTCCTAATCCTTTATAAATTCCAAAACCATTCCCATACTCGAATATCCCTAAGTGCTTCCAAGCACCCTAGGAATTGAAACCAATAGCATCATATAATTCCATGGGCCATCTACCTACTGGACTTTCCCGTCCCAAGCCAAATCAATGCCTCTCTGAATTCCTTTAAGTCAACTAATGTGATGAAACCCTAGGATTTCTACAGCGACGCAAATGTTAGTCTCCACACAGCCTTTCTGACCCCACACCTTCCTCCTGCGAACAACACACACCAGCCCTACCACCATTCCCTAATAACCAGTGCTGGCCACCCCTCACCTCCTACTTCTTCCTCTTCCCCTTCGGTCTCACTCGTCGCGCAACCACCGTCGAAAAATGTCCCTGACATCTGGGTTGTTGCCTCGGCCTGGAGTACAGTTTTGACGCACGCAGGGATGCTTCCTTAGCTGATCATTGGCCGGCCCCGATCCGGCTGGCATGTACCGTTTCATCCATGAAAACATCTCCAACAAACATCGTAATACTCGCTACAGTTCCTGCCGAGCCATCGTGACCACTACGCACCCAGCCTTTGGTTCTCGTGAGTCCCGCACTCAATCGTCGATGCATTATATTGTCTCCGCCACTAATAACCGACCCCATCCTCCTTGAATGACCATCGTTCAAAGAATCGTTGTGCGCATACTTGTCGAACAGTCCCCGTCGAGCCCGACCACGATGCAGACCCTACCCTTACTCCCTGAGTAGCCCCGATTCGTCGTCGCCAACTGCCGCAAGACCATCGTCCTCCTTATTGTGACTCCATATGCCTCGAGCCAAGCATAAAACCACCAGTAGACACCCTGGGAAGGACGTCGCATGTTTTCCTATGGCTGGTGGTCACCATGTTGGAAATAAACTTGATTTTGTAATAATATTTTGAGCCCAAAAAATTAATCCACTACCATTGGGCTTTGTCCATTAGGCCCATTTTAGTTTTGAGTTTAGTCCATGTTCTAGGAACTTCTTTACCTAGAAAGTTCATCTAAAATATATATGTTCTAGAGATATCTTAATATTAATTGTTAAAGAGTCTAGAATGATTCTAGACTATATTTAATAAGTGTGTAGACTCTTCCAAGAGTCCTATAAAAAGGGGTGCTCTCCCCTCATTTTGTACAACAACAAAATTAAGAAGCTTAGTACTATTATAAAATTTCTTCTCTTCCATTCTTCTCTTCCACTAAATCTTCTTTCTATAATTTTCTCACACTCCAAATTTGCTCCTCCTAGCTAGTTGGTCCACCACAATTCCAACAAAGTGGTATCAGAGCGAGGCGGTTCGAGGTCGAAGATGACAAGCGAGATGACTCCCTTCCAAGTTTCCGTCCTTAACAAGAGAAACTATGCCAATTGGAGCATAAAGATGAAGGCTTTGCTAGGAGCACAAGATGCATGGGAGGTCGTCAAAAAAGGTTATATTGAGCCACAAGATGAGGCTTCATTATCACAAGCTCAAAAGGAGTTGTTGAAATCTTCAAGAAAGAGGGACAAGAAAGCTCTTTTCCTTATCTACCAAGCCGTGGATGATGATGCATTCGAGTTGATTTTATGTGCAACAACCTCCAAAGAAGCATGGGAGAAACTTCAAATTTCTTGCAAAGGAGAGGAGAAAGTAATGAAGGTACGCCTTCAAACTCTAGGATGTGAATTTGAAGCTTTAGATATGAAAGAGTCCAAAACTATTTAGGACTACTTTGCTAGAGTTTTAGCCATTGTTAATCAAATGAAAAGAAATGGTGAAAGTATGACCAACACTCGAGTGATGGAGAAAATTCTTCGCTCTTTGCTTCCACAATTTGAGCATATCGTTGTAACTATTGAAGAAACTAAAGAATTGGAGACCATGACTATTGAGCAACTTAAAGGCTCATTACAAGCCTATGGAGAAAGGAAAAAGCAAAAACAAGATACATTGGAGCAAGTCCTTCAAACAAAGCTCACTTTTAAGGAGAAAGAAGAAAGCTTCACCAATCAAAGAAGTCATGGCCGAGATCGTGGAAGAGATGAAAGAACTCACTACAAAACATTCATCAATGGAGAAAGAGACAAAAACTATCATACAAGAGGACGTGGAAGATGAAGCTTCACAAGAAGATATGGAAGTCAAAGGTATGATAAATCACAAGTTGAATGCTATAATCATCATAAACTTGGACATTATGCATCAGAATACAGAAACACAACTGGACATGTTGAGGAGAAAGCTCAATATGTTGAAGAAGAATACAATAGAACTCAACTCTATTGTTTGCACACAAAGAAGAAGAAGAAGAAGAAGAAGAAGAAGAAGAAGAAGAAGAAGAAGAAGAAGAAGATATAAACACATGGTATCTTCACATGAAGGAAAACAACCATATGTGTGGAAGCATAAACATCTTTAGGGATCTTGATGAGTTCTTTGATAATTATATCACTTTTGAAGATCATCTAGAAACACCGGTGAAAGGAAAAAAGAGTGAAGAAGAAATAATTCAAGAAATTGATGTTGGCACAGTTTATTTTGATAACATTAACAGCATCTTCGTAGTCTAGTTTTATCTATATTTCAGATAGATATTCTTTCAAAAGCTCTACTACATGAAGTCTGTCCATTCAAGCCGAGTCATCAAAGTCTTGAAGACTGAAGAAAAGACCAGCGATCCTTAAAGACGGCTCTTAACATATTCAAGATATCGAGTCTGTACAAGGTCTAGGTCTCTGTAAACAACTAAGGTTGGATGACAAAACGAAAAGCTCTTCTATTTTTTCAGTCAAAAATTAATGTCTAAAAGAACGGCTTATCGACGATATACTACGACATACCGACGGTATACCGTTTTGTTGGCCACAAAACGTTTTGTGACAAACATCGGCGTAACGACGGTATACTACGGCATACCGAAGGTATACCATTTTGTTAGCCACAAAACATTCTGTGAAAAACATCGGCATTTCGACGGTATACTAGGGCATGCTGACGGTATACCATTTTGTTGGCCACAAAACGTTCTGTGACAAACATCGACGTACCGACGGTATACTACGACATACCGACAGTATACCGTTTTGTGAAGCCAAAAAATGTTCTGTGACGAACATCGGTATACCGACGGCATACCGCTGCATAACGACGATATACCGATTTATTTAATTTGATTTTTGAATGGACGAATACTAGCATTAACTGCTAGCATTAACTGCTAGCATTAAATGCTCCCCAACGGATATAATTATTATCGTTACTGTTCAGAAAGGTATACCGACGGCATGCCGGTCCATACCGACGGTATGCCGTCTGGGCTATATTCAGGTGCATTAAATGCTACCTACTCTTGGTTTCTATATAACTAGATGCCTTCTCTCTCTTGAAGGCTTATCCACTTATGCCATAAATTTTTCAACAACCAAGAGCTCCACCATTACTACTCTACCCAAGCTTTTAATTGTCATCCATTCTAAAAGTGCTAGAGTATTCAAGAGTTGTACTTTTCGATATTCAAGTGTTAGAAGATCAACAGTTTTCTTCCTTTCCTTTCGAAGTTGGCGAGCCTACGTAAAAAAACTCATGTGTAAGAAGTTGGCGAGTTCTTTAGATCCAAACTCGTGTTGAAGTTGGCGAGTTCTTCGGATCTAAACTCGTGTGTACTATTTTACCTAATAGTAGATTTAAGCCGGAGAGAGTTCCGGGACTGGATTGCCTCTAGGGAGGATACTAGGATACATCGCGTGTTTGATTTTCTTACTCTCTCTCTTTTTAATTAAGTAATATAGCTTCTTGTATTTAAATTATTTTATTTCCCTATTCACCCCCCCTCTAGGGTTCTACAGTTGGTATCAGAGCTTTGTTCTCTTGATTTAGATTTACACTTTTAGAGTGATCCATGGCCACTGTAGCCACCCTTCCCGGAAATTCTTGAAATATTTTTTATTTTATTTATTTGATTTAAATGGTAATTTTAGAATTCTTTTTTATAAATAATTATTTAGTTAAATATTACGGTAGATGACGGTAGCTATGGTTGAGTTTTGAAGTGCAAGACGACTAGGAATCATGGCACGGATAGCATGGTCATGTGCCTTGGTTAGTGTATTAGCCATGCCTAGGAAGACCCAGCCATAAGTGCGTCATAACTAGGAAAACCAGGCCAAGTTACGACTTAACCCTTACCAAAGATTCTATTTATTATTTAATTATTTTATTGAGTTTTAGGGAACCCGGTTGTACCGAACCCGTCTAGATTGGGCCCAAGTCAAATCCAAGCCCATGTAGGCATATAATGGGACCAAATACGGCCTTGTAGACATGTTTGGTAAATGCAAATATTGTTGTATATATATTAGGAAATTGGCAATTATTTTCTAAATATTTGTTATATGTTCATTATAGGTATTATTATTATTAAATAATGTTTTACAAATTTTTGTATGATCTTCTGGAGCCAGATAAGTAGTGTGCATGTTTATATCCACCAATAATAACTACTAGTCTATTATTATTTGTTATTAGGATTGTTATTTATTATTTCATTGTTAAATGAAATTACCCATCTCTCTATATATATTTCTCTCTCTCTATATATATAGACATATATACATACTCCTAGGAATGGGCCATACCCTAGGAATAGATAATCTTGAGTTTTATTTGGATTTTTGGAGATTATTATAAATATATAAATGTGCATTTGGGATGTGTTTGAGACTATATATTTTCCATAAATAAGTATAGGATAATTATAAATATTTTCTCTTGAAAAACTATAATGTATATTATTTTATATACAGGAATATTTAGTAGGTTGTATTGAATATTTACATCTATATACTAATTATCGTATACATGCATTACATAAATAGGTCAATATATATATGTGTTATATATATGCGTATATATATGCGTATATGTATATATATCTATATATAGAGGATAATATGTATACTATATATGTGTTTGTGTATTTATAGATAAATATATATGTATTTGTGGGTATATATGAATATATATAAATACATATGTGAGTATGTATATAAAAATATATAGTGTATACGTGCATATGTGTATGTATATATAAATATATACATATATATACATACATATATATATATATATACATATATATACATACATATATATATATATATATATATATATATATATATATATATATATATATATATATATATATATATATATATTGTATGTATATATTTAGCTAGAAATAGAAGAGCCAACAGCCTGAACTGAAATCCCCCAACAAACCACATTTGAGCCCAGGCCCACGAGAGCAGCCTCATAACCAGCTCATACCCGAGCTGAACCCCCAGGCCTGAGTTCTCCCTCACCCGAGAGTAATCGACCCATGTACACAGCCGCTCATATACATCAGTGCATATATAGAGAGAACGCGAGCAAACCCTAACAAAACGCTCACAAACACGACGCCACCACCCACCTGGGCGCATCCCCGTGCGCGCACGCACCGCCGAGGGCCACCATCGGCCGGCCGGAGCCGTCGGACAGTGCACAAATAGCAGAAAACAGAACATCATAACAACAGCAGCGGCAGTAACATGACTTACTTTGCCACGATATCCCGGTCGACTCAGTCCATCGTTTTCTGAAACGATTCTTCAGGTACGACCATAACCCTAACGCCTCTGATACCCATCATTTAGTTTGATTTTAGGTAAACCATATCGCCCAGAAAATTGAACCAAACTTAGGTTAAAACCTGTTCATAAACAGGGGATCGAGTAGCCCAAACCCCCAAGTTCGGAGATAAATCCTGATTGATCTAGCAGTAGTCTTCGGTAACTTGCTGAATAGAAATTATAGACCACATGTAGGGCTTTAAAACCCTTTTGGTAGTTTAATTTATCGTTTGTTATAAGAAAAGAATTTTGATTGTAAAGTTCATGAAAAACCTGTTTTCGAAACCCCGAAAACCTTCGAGCGTCCCGCCATTCCGTGCAACGTGGTCGCGAACCGAAAGTATCGAAAGGTGCATAACGGCTTCTTGGACGTGTGGGCTTTGACGGAATTCAAATTGGTCGCGTGTGCGCGACGAATTTGATACGTATCCGTCGAAATTTACCGTATCGGTCACTTTGCAAATTTTCTAATTACTTTGTGCACGCTCGTCAGATCGAGACGAAACTTGTGCCAACAGGACCGTATCATTTTTTTGGTCCTATATGCCAAGTTTGGTCCAATTCTGAGATAGTTGATTGGATCGCCGTTTCGTGGGCCCCACGATCCAATTCAACGGGTGATTTTGTGCACGGCCGACCGGAATCAAACTTTGGACATACCGTTGGGTTCGTATCATCAAAATGAATCCGTAGACATGTAGTTTGATGACTTTAGAGACCATTTACTCTGGCATATTTTTCGGTGCAAAGTGGGTCCAACAGCGAACACCATTTTTGCCCGAAATTACCGTTTTGTCCCTGTGTCCAGAATTGGACTTAAGGATAGGCAATCCTAGCTAATTTGACTATTCTGAGAATGTTAGCAATGTTTGTTTCAGCTCGGAGATAGTTGTGAGATGTGGATTTATTTGGCTCAACAGTTGACTATATTTTGTGGGATCTCCGTACAACCTCCAGGCAAGTATACCTTGCCTTCTTCTGCAGTTTTACTTACATGCATTTCCTTTCATTTTTCAGTCATTTGATTGTTTATGGATATGTGCTTTTCGTGTTATTTTCTGTGGAGTTGTTTTTATTGTTTATAGCCGTGTTCATGTTTGGTCTTGTGGTTCCCACTTGGAGTTTCTCGTTCGTACCTTGCTTGAGTCGTTTTATAGAACAAGTATGTGTAATTGAACTGCCATAGCCTTGATTATTGTTTTGCACAACCAGAGAGTCCACACTCGGGACGAGGGTTGTTTGGTGCACCAGAGAGTCCACACTCGGGACGAGGGTGTTTGTCATGATCATTGGCACCAGAGAGTCCACACTCGGGACGAGGGTTGACCAATTGCACCAGAGAGTCCACACACAGGACGAGGGTGCCTTGCCGTGAGCTAACCAGAGA
Source organism: Iris pallida (assembly GCA_029216955.1). Lineage (NCBI taxonomy): Eukaryota > Viridiplantae > Streptophyta > Magnoliopsida > Asparagales > Iridaceae > Iris > Iris pallida. Next base: position 8,674,454 of record JANAVB010035220.1, on the reverse strand, counting down.
GTCCACACTCGGGACGAGGGTTAGTGCTTAGTTCAAACCCGTGAGTCCACACTCGGGACGAGGGTTTGGTTCTTCCATTGATCTCGTGTATCGTTCATCCGGCAGTTCATTTATGCACAGTTGTTCTAGTATTTGTGTTCGTGTTCGTATTCGTATTCGTGTTCGTGGTCATTTGTTGTGTTCATGTTTTCTTGTTTATCCTCTTGCGCATGATGAAACTGTTAGATATGCATGTATATTATGTATCTTACTATGTCCTCTGAGGACCTGATGATCTCCTCAGGTTTAGCGGATGCATGGAGTTAGCCAGTGGTTCTGGATGACAGATGTGATGATGCGCTTGTGGGATTCAGGTATCATTATCGTGTTTATTATCCGCTCGTGCTTTCATACCTTATCATGAGTTATCATGTTTCTTGATTCAGTTTTAGACTCTTGTTATTTCCTTTAGAGTCTTATCGGGCATTTATACTAGTGGGCTGCAGACCACGACCCATAGTGTTCATTCGTGTTTTATACATTTATTGTGGATTGAGATATAGATTGCATTGCCATGATTTGGCAGTAAACTATAGCCTTGACAGCGTTTACGTATTCGAAATGGGCTGGATTCCGCTCGATGCGTAGCTGGCTTGCTCATGAGCTCACATCCGAAAAGTGGGTACGGGTCGTGACAGCCACTATCCCTAGTATCAACACATTCCATAATGAGGGACACTCCACAAATAGACCTCCTCTATTTAATGGAACCAACTATAACTACTGAAAGATTAGGATGAGCATTTATCTGAAGTCCATAGATTTCAACTTATGGGATTGTGTGATAAATGGTCTCCCTACTCCTTCCGGAGTTATTGAGTATGTTGTATCTGACACCCTTAGGGACAAACTCACTGAAAATGTTATGAAGCTTGCTAGTCGAGATGCGAAGGCTATGAACGCTCTTTACTGTGCTTCGATAGCAGTGAATTCATTAGGATCACTACTTTCAAGACTTCTAATGATATTTGGAAGTTGCTTGAAGTCACACACGAGGTAACATCACAAGTAAAAGAATCCAAGATTAGTAGACTCACACAAGAATATGAATCTTTTAAGATAAAACAAGATGAGTCTATTACTTGCATGTTTACTCATTTCGGTGATATTATTAACCCTCTTTCTTCTCTTGGTAAGGAATATCCTGCTCATGAAAAGATTAGGAAAATTCTCAGAGTATTGACTAAAGGATGGAGTCCTAAAGCTACCGCCATTATTGAAGGGAACAACCTGACAATCATGAACCTTGAGAGCTTCATGGGAAAGCTTATGACTCACGAACTTGACATGAAAGATTAAGAGGAATCTTCCATACAAGAGAAGGAAAAGGAGAAGGCCAAAGAGAAGGAGAAGTCTCTGGCTCTCAAAGTTACTAAATCCTACTCAAAGGATAGCTCCGACGACAACGAGTCGGATGATGATGAAGAAATAGCTCTCACAACTAAGCATTTTCGAAAGTTCCTCAAGTTCAACAAAGCCAACCGCTTTATACGGAACAACGATGAAGATCCGGTGTGCTACCAGTACAGAAGAACCGATCACATCGAGAGAGATTGCCCTATGACAAGAAAAGACTCAAGTAAGTATGAGAAGCCTAGCAAAGGAAGCTCTTCCTCCAAAAAATTAGCTAACACCAGCATTTGGTGTGAGAGCGATGCTAGTGATTCAGACAATGACAAAGATTGCAAACATAATGCAAACATTTGTCTCATGGCAACCGACGAGGTACTCGATGATCTTTTTTTAAATACTCTCACTTATGATGACTTGGAAAATGCTATTCTTGAACTACACGAAGAACACAAAGGTGTTAGAAATAAATACAAGAAATCTCTAAAAGAGGTTGATGCTCTTCAACTAGAAGTAGAAAGACTCTCCAACATCATTATTGATGTAAAAGGGAAATCTCCTGCTTCCGACACGGATGAGACAGAGTCTTTGCGACTCAAGTTTCAAGAATCTCTAGTTACCTTTAAGAAAAAGGATGATGAGATTCAATCCCTCAGAAGGGCTTATGGTTTTGCTATGCATAAAGTTCAAGCTGCAAATAGAAGAGAATATGATACTTCTACTAAGTATAATGATCTTCTCGTGCAGAGTAAGAAACTAGGTGATAAGAATACTACTCGCACACATGCTCCAAGACACGCCTACACTCATCACCATACTAGTTACAACTCCTACATGAACAAGAACACTACACAAAAGTCCTATCCTAACACAAGGAAAGGACCCTTTGTTAAGAAGAACACCTCACACCATGCCTTCTATTATCATCATGATAACACACATAGAACTCCTTGCACTAAAGCTTCACATGTGCATAACACTCACACATTTTCTTCTAAATCTTCTATGATGTGCAACTATTGTGGCTTGCTTGGACATACTTCTAATTATTGTCTGACAAGGAAACAAGTTGATATGAAAGTTTATAAATGGGTTCCTAAGACTAACAATCAAGGATCCAAACAATCATGGGTACCAAAATGTTCATGTTCAACTTATGTTGTAGGTGTAGAATCCTTCTCATAGTAGAAGCAAGTGGATCCTCGATAGCGGTTGTTCACGACACATGACCGGTGATGCTTAACTTTTTACAATGCTATCGATGAAGAAGGAAGGACATGTATCCTTTGGTAACAATCTAAAAGGCCATATCATAGGAAATGGTAATATCGGTTCCCATCCTTATCCTTGCATTAAGAATGTTTGTCTTATTACAAATCTCGAACACAATCTTCTTAGTATTAGTCATCTTACGGATAATGGTTATGATATTAAGTTTGTTAAACTGAAATGCTTTATTACCGATAGCTCTAGTGGATCTACAGTATATGAAGGCATTAGAGAAAACAATATCTATGTTCTATATCTTGTCGAAGGTACTAACAATGACAGGTGCTTAGTTGCAAAGAACGATGAAAGTTGGCTTTGGCACATGAGGCTCGGACACAACATGGATACCATTTCCCGTCTTGCAACCAAGAAGCTTGTACGAGGACTACCAAGTATCCCCTTCAAAAAGGATATGGTGTGTGAAGAATGTGAGAAAAGTAAGTTGAGCAAGTCATCCTTCAAATCCATCAACTCTGTGAGTACAACTAGACCACTTCAACTCATTCATATGGATTTATTTGGTCCTAGTAGCTAGTCTTGGAGGCAAACTTTATGCTTTTGTTTTGGTTGATAATTTTTCGAGATTTACTTGGGTCATTTTTCTTGCTTGTAAAAGTGATACTTTTCGTGAATTTGTTGCTTTTTGTAAACATGTTCTAAATGAGAAAGGCTTTTCTATTAACAAGATTAGAAGTGATCATGGAGAAGAATTTGACAATGCCAATTTTAAAAGATTTTGTGAAAAGAATAGTTTTGGTCATGATTTTGCTTGCCCTCGAACTCCTCAACAAAATGATGTTATGGAGAGAAAGAATAGAACCCTTGGCGACATGGCCCGAGTTATGTTAAACCAATATAAGCTCCCCCAATACTTTTGGGCAGAAGCCGTAAACACGGCATGTCATGTTATAAATAGGGTCTTGATTAGACCTATTTCTAAAAAGACTCCTTATGAGCTTTGGTTTGACAAAATTCCCTCTATTGAGTATTTTAAAGTTTTTGGATGAAAATATTTTATTTTGAATACCAAGGACAACCTAGGCAAGTTTGAAGAAAAAGCTTATGAAGTTATTTTCCTTGGGTACTCAATACATAGTAAAGGTTTTCGTGTCTTTAATAAAAGAAGTCTTGTTGTCGAAGAGTCAATTAATGACTCTTTTGATGAACTTAACTCTTCTACATCCTCCTCATCCGATGATATTGATGACATCTCTTTTGGTTTGGAGAACTCTTCTATTGGAGATCCTCGTCCTTCTTCATCTAACAATAAAATTGTGACCCCTCCAACAAAAGATTCTCCACCAATCGAGCCTCCTCAAGAGGATCTCCCAAAGGAATGGAGATTTGTCCCTAATCATCCTAAGGAGCTTATCATTGGTGATCCTTTATCCCGTGTAAGTACTAGATCCTCCACTCGTGATCTTTGTACAAACGTGGCTTTTATTTTTCAAATAGAGCCTAAAAATATTAATGATGCTTTTCATGATAAATTTTGGATGATAGCGATGCAAGAAGAGCTATATCAATTTGAGCGAAATAAGGTTTGGGAACTTGTCCCTAAACCTAACAACTACCCCATTATTAGAACTAAATGGGTGTTTCGCAATAAACTTAATGAAGATGGGTTAGTGACTCGTAACAAAGCCCAATTGGTTGCTCAAGGCTATAACCAAGAGGAAGACAATGACTACGATGAAACTTATGCTCCGGTTGCTCATCTTGAATCCATTCGCATGCTATGTGCTTTTGCTTGCTTTAATGATTTCAAACTCTTTCAAATGGATGTTAAAAGTGCTTTTTCTAAATGGTATTATTAAAGAGAAAGTTTATATTAAGCAACCTTCTGGCTTTGAAGATTTTCAATTTCCTCATCACGTTTTCAAACTACACAAAGTCCTTTATGGCCTCAAACAAGCTTCTCGTGCTTGGTATGAGCGCCTTAGTTCCTTTCTTATTTCTCACTTCTATAAGGGCAAAATTGACACCACACTTTTCATCAAATCCCTTAATGGCACACTTTTATTAGTACAAATTTATGTCAATGATATTATCTTTGGTTCTACTATCAATGCACTTTGTGTAGAATTTGGTAAAGTAATGCAGGATGAATTTGAAATAAGCATGATGGGCGAACTATCATTCTTTTTGGGCTTGCAAATCAAACAAGGACCCAAAGGAACCTTCATCAATCAAGCAAAATATACAAAGGATCTTCTCAAGCACTTCGAACTTGACTCATCCAAATCAATGAGGACTCCTATGGCAACAACGACAAAGCTTGACAATGATGAAGATGGTACTTCGGTCGACATTCGTAAGTATCGAGGTATGATCGTAGCTTACTCTATCTAACTGCTAGTTGACTTGATATCATGTTTAGTGTATGTCTTTGTGCACGATACCAAGCAAATCCAAAGGAATCGCACTTATGTGCTGTGAAGCATATTTTTTGATATCTCAAAGGCACCATTAATATGGGACTTTGGTATCCGAAATCTTCATCCTTTGAGCTTTACGGCTTCTCGGATACAGATTTTGCAGGATGCAAAATTGACCGAAAAAAGCACTAGTGGCACATGTCAATTCCTTGGGACATCCTTGGTATCGTGGTTTAGTAAGAAACAAAACTATGTTGCTCTTTCAACCACTGAGGCCGAGTATATAGCGGCCGGATGCTGTTGTGCACAAATTCTTTGGATGTCACGAACACTTGTAGACTATAGCATTTCTTCTACTTGCACCTCTATTAAATGTGATAACACTAGCTCGATAAATCTCACGAAAAACCCGATTTGTCACTCCCGTACGAAGCACATTGAGAGTAGACACCATTTTCTTCGTGACCATCAACAAAAGGAGGATATCCACCTTGATTTTATTGACACTACTTATCAATTAGCCTACATTTTCACCAAACCACTCCCGGAGGATCGTTTTGTTTTTCTCTGCCAAGAATTAGGCATCATTCATTTGGACACTTAGCTCATCTCCAACGGCACACCGACGGTATACGACGGAATACCGACGGTATGCCGATTTGCGTTCAGAATTATGTTCTGTGCCCAAAATCGATATACCGCCGGCATACGTCGATGTTCCGACAGCATGCCATTTGAGACGGATAGCTGCTATCAAATCTGCATCGGGCCCCACCATCTTTTCCACTATCCTTTTTTCTCTTCCCTCATTAACTATCCATCAAATCACTTTCTATCTCATTAATGTAGGAGCGTAAAAAGTGCTTCATAGAATGAGTCCAAGAGATGGATCATTCCACTCAAGATGATCTATCTTACGCTAAGGAGCGGCTAATCATTTTACGCTCGCGTCTAAGCCAATGGTTTTTACGCCTAGGACAGGCTAACCACTTTTACGCTGGACAAAGCTGTCAAGTCTTGCATTAAATGCAAAGTCTGACATGAAGATATTAATGATGGCATATACCACAAAATTCGAAGGGATTTGTTTTACACAGAGACCAATGTTGTCGTTTAGTATGTGGACTGAGCTACTTTACGCTCACAATGTGACTTCTTTTACGCATGGAGACTATACGAGTTTTTACGCTCAAAAGTCGACGTGTGCATAAAGTTATTTGGGCTACTTTACGCTCAAGGTTATTTAACAACCACTTTACACGGGAAGTCCATGTCAGGGCTATTTTACGCCTAGTCTACTGCTTTACGCTCAGAGTACATTGGGGCTGTTTTTACGCCCTATTCTTTCTGACCAACTTGGAACGTGGTTTGCCTACATAGCTTTCATGCCACATATTTCGAAGAACGTGTGTACGTGCATCCTATTCTTACTGAAATGATAGGACACGTGTCAACGTATACAGAGGATGACTTTGGTCGTGGGTGGCAGTTGTTAGCGTAAAGACAGAACTTTTGCTGAGTTTTTACGCACAAGAGCCCAAGTCTATAAATAGACTTATTTTTCACAGACGGAGAGACAGAGGTAGGAGGAGAGAAAACAGAGAGATCAGAACTCAGAGATTTTGATTCTCCAGAGCATTCTTCTTCAAACTTTCTTTCAGAATAGAGTGAAGCAAAGTAGGAAAGCATTCGGCCTCGCCATCAGTGCCCAAGTGCGTCGATACCTTTCTGGTGACTTAGTTCTTCCGGTTGTTCATCTTCAAGCAGTGATCTTCATCATCATCGTATGGTCCAAGGAACAAAGTGATTATTTACAGATCAGACTTCCATAGCAATACTTTTCCAGAATCAAATTTGTACTTCTTGTACTTTTTCTCGTTTTATTTTCAAAAGCCAATTTTTCTGGCATTTTGTTAAGTGAAACAAAATGGCGACTCTGCTGGGGACGACCTTCTCCTCTGACGAGGAGGCAATTGCTCAATATGATAATGTGTCGATTGGATCGACAAAGAAGACTCTGGTTGTACACTTCGACCAGACTGCTTATGAAGGGATGCTCCGAACTGGGGGTAGTTCTCGCTACTCCAATGTTCAAAAATCTTGCAAAGCACGAAAAGTTTGGATCCCTAAATCCAAAATAGCTTCTGATCTCTCTGTTGCTGCTGATGGCAAGGGAATTCTTCCCACTCCTGTCGTAGGGGCTCCCGTTTGTAAGGAGGCAGTCCTTACTTCAGCGTTGCACTCTAAGTGTGACAATTTATCTCTCGTCTATGACGGTGAAGATAAACAGGTTTCACGCCCACTGCGTAAGAACCAAGTTTTACGCCCGGTGCGTAAAAATGATATTTTACTCCCAGTGGGTAAAAACCAAATTTTACGCTCAGTACATAAGAGCGAGTCTCCCATTTGTAATGAGACAGACTCTAACGCTTGTGCTTCTGAGTGTAAGGATAAGTCTTTCGTCTGTGACGTGGTAGACACACATAAGTTACACTCTTCGCGTAAAGGAAAATCTCCCGTCTGTGACATGGTAGATAATCAATTTTTACGCTCTACGCGTAAAGGTAAGTCTCCTGTCTTTGACAGTGTAGATAAAATTCGCAACGATGTTTTCACATCTAATGTGAATGTACCTAAACGCGTACAACGTAAAAATGTTGTTGGTAAAGCTTCAGTTCTACACCAACAACCTTCTTATTCTGCTCTACGCAAAGTACCAAACCTACAAATTACACGTAATGAAAATGGAGTCCTTCGTGCTCAAAAATCTCAAGATTTACGTACACAACTCCAAACACATAAAAATGTACAGTTTGGTTCTACGAATGCAGCCAGTAATCTTCTTTATACACAAGGAACTAAACATTTTTCTACCCCAAATGTAATAAAGAAGATTACTCCCTCTACTCCTTCTGATTTACGTGAATTGCTAATGCAAAAGCGTAAGAACAGACAATCTCCGGTGACATTCCCCCAAGAAAAACACCATCGTAAATATCACCAAGTTGTAATCAACTGTTGTTGTTCAGCTCAAAACAGTCAATTTTTGATCGATTGAGTTTTAATGTGCCTCAACAACAAGTTGATGACCAAGAACATGAGCCGTCATATGTGTCAGTCAACATGGCATCTCATACTAACAGAGGACGACGCCCAAGACGGAATATGTCCCAAACTCCAGGTCAACAACAGTTCAACAGACTTTTTGATTCCTTTGAGGGAGTATATCAGAATACTCGATCAAGAAGACAAAGACAATTGCAGACTTCTGATTCAGAAGCTGGGGGTACTCAATCTTTTGAGTCTAAAACTGATAGTGTTGATTCATACTTTTATACTAATCCTTCTATATCTTCAAGAGAGGTTGAATCCTACGCTATTGGAGATGAACCAGAGACGTCATCAGCTAATACAGAACAACGTCTCACTGTCGTTGAGCAATCACTGAAAGATATGCTTAACATGGTGCAAAGCATGCATCAGATAATATTGAATCAGCAAACTGCTCAGCCGACAATAATAACACCGGTACCAGTAGCAGCACCAACTCAAGATAGTCAAGGGGCTGATATACCTTTGAATACTCAAGAGCCTGCTGTTAATCAAAATTCTGCATCTCCAGATCCTATTATGCCAGAAGATGTACCATCTCCGGTGGAGATTACGGTACATCCAACAACCATTCAATCAAATGTGCTTTCGCAAACCAGTGAAGCCATTCAAGCAGTACGTGAGCTCAAAGCACAGTTTGAAGTTTTGAAGCACAAGGATCAGCTCCAGAGGTTAGGGATTAAGCAACCTTATCCTCCTCATTGGAATGATGTACCCTTTCTACCAAAATTCAAGCCACAATCTATGGTATTGTTTGATGGAAGGGCTTCTCCTAGTCAGTATATCAATTATTTTGATATTATGACTGTACATCTGAAGAAAAATGATGCTCTTCTTACACGAGTGTTCATTGGATGCTTGACGGGTTCAGCTTACGACTGGTATCGTAGTTTACCCGATAATTGTATTTCGTCTTTTGACGAATTTAAGGCAATGTTTCTCTCCCGCTTCTATGAAGGAGGTATGGACATGAACATGTCCTCCTTAATAGAAATCAAACAAAAGGAGAAAGAAGATACTCGGACGTCCATCGAACGCTTCCGACAGGCTACTTTAAAGATGCCTCCTGGTATGCCAGATTCAGCGCTAATTGATACATGCAAGATAAATCTGCGACCATCTATTGCTGTTTTCACGGGTTTCCAATTCACAGATTGGGCTTCGTTTATCATAGCAGCAGTTTCTGCCGAGACTAATGGTAGGTTGGCTCGTGAACATGGATGATTTTTGCCTCAGAAGATAGAGGAAAGAAAAGTAATCCTGGTAATAATTCTGGTAATCGTAATATAAAAGACAAAGATACCCTCATGGTCAATCTTTTCAAGAATAAAACGACGCCGAATAATCAGGAATCTTCCAGGCCAAAGGAAGAATACTCTTTTGACGAAAGTGATATCCCAGGGATATTCCATAATGAGGTAAATCTGACTGACAATCCCAAATATTGTATCTATCATAGATACATTAATCATCCTACCAGTGCTTGCTATGTCCTGAAGAAGAAAATCCAAGAGCTGATAAATGGCGGTGCTATCGCTTTAACCAATGATGACCATACAATTACAACCAATATGGTTTCTCTTCAATTTGGAGATTTTCCTCCACAGCAAGTCCCAGATGGAATTATCCCAATCCCGAAGGCGACGATGAAGATTGTGAATATCCTGCCTCCTAAAGAAAAAAATGAAGGATTGCTGCCTCTCACCTTAAAAAATGGTGAAATTATGTGGGTACATCCTGACTTAGTACCTGAATTGGAAAATAAAGGTAAAACTTCTAAATCCAAGAAAGGTAAGAAAGTCAAAACCTGCAACATGATTTCTCATGTTATCTCAGATCCTGATGATTTGGATCATTTATGGGATGGCCTTCCTTTGGAAAATAGACTGAGAGGATTGAACATATGTCCTCTAAGTCTAGCTCCTCCTACTAAGCTCAAGCTTACTCATCAGTAGTAGCAAGCCATGAATAGTATTTCCTTATACAGAGCACAAGTCTTCGCTGCTTATGAAAAAGCTCCGACTTGGATTTTTTCTCGTATTCCAAATCCTTATCCTGTGGTTACAGAAGGTCCTGCTTCTTCCTCTTCTGTTTAACCATCTATTAAAAGTTCACTGCCCACTCACTTGTATAGTCAGCAATCTGTCCTTCTCATGAAGAAGATGGGTTATGACTTTCAAAAGGCAGAAGGTTTGAATTATGATAAAGGAATACGACTTCCTTTACAGATTCAAAATCAAAACTCTACTGTTGGATTGGGTTCTGAAATTCCTTATAACAATCCTTACAAGAAGAAAGCTAAGGGAGGGAAGACTAAATCCTGTAATATGGTACTTCCTTCTCCTGAGTCCGAAGAAGAAACTTTTGCTGGTACAAGATCTGGGAAAGAGTACCACAAAGATTATGAGGGATCTTCCAAAGAAGTAGAAGACGTAGTAGAAACACTACCAGCTCAACCTTCTCCTGTTCCTGCTAAACCATCTGTGGTTGAAAAGGGGAAACAGAAAGCAGTACGCTTTGACGTTCCATTGAAGTCTACTTCCAGTCAGGGGGTAGTGATGAAATCCTACAAATTTGATATTCTAGCTCAGTTAGCCAATACTCCGGCTAGACTATCTATATTTGAGCTGCTTCGTCTTTCTAGAGAAAGCAGGGAGACTTTGAGTGAAGCTTTACTTCAAGCAGATTCATGCTTGGCTCAACTCAAGAGTCCTAATAATACTCCATTGTCATGTCCGCAATGTCATAGTGTGATGGAAGCAATTCCCAATATCATCTTTATACAAGAAGATATGCTGTTGAAGCATAACAAACATGACAGGCCTCTGTGCTACACTGGGTACATCGGATCCACTGAAATTGACAGGATTTACATTGATCCTGGGTCCTCAATTAGCATAATTCTCCAGAGTATGCTAAGACCCCTAAGGATTTCTACTAGTGATCTGACTTACACTAGTACTACGATAGTTGGTTTTAACTCTGGCAAGAGTAAACCACTGGAGAAGATTCGTCTGCAGATTCAGATTGGTGATCTTCAGACTATGGTAACCTTCTATGTTATCAACTCAGACGTATCCTATAATATTCTTCTGGGAGACCATGGTTATATGAGCATAACATCGTGCCTTCAACTCTCCACCAATGCTTCAAGTATGTGGATTCCTAAGGAGTTGTGAAGACTGAGTTTGCTGATATCAATCCTTTTAAGGGTGTCGAAGCCTATTTTTCTGATTCAAGGCTTTATAAACAAGAGCATGTGAAAGAGATATCAGACATAGTTGAAGATCAATCATCTACTGAGGATCAGTCTATTAATGAAGATCCGCCAGACGAGCAACCTTTGAAGATCATAGTCAAGGGACGAATCCAATCCCAACCTGTCGATGATCAACCTTTGATAATCAAGATTAAAGGAAGAACTCAAGCTTCATCTGAGGAATCAGTAAATGTTCCTGCTAAGAGCCAAGTTCAACCTTTTATGATCAAGGTCAAAGGGCGTACTTCTTGTACGAATGATCCAGGACCGCCATTGATTGTCAATCTTGGCAAATCTATGCAGAAGACGGATAATAATCCATTAATGATTAATCCGAAGCGTAGCAATCAGATTATAAATGATGTAAATATTGATCATTCTGTACTTTTTGATATCAATGAAGATTTCCTTTTCGAGTATATGGCTGTCAAGTTTATTGAAAGAATGACTTTATCTTCTGATAATCAAAGTCATCAATATAAAGACGACATAGAACCAGAGGAAACATTATACATTGATCATAAGGAAAATTCCTTTCCTCCTCATGTCGATGTTGGACCTTATGCTCAAAAGTTCTTAACATCTTCTCCCTATCTTCTTCCTGTAGTTGCTCCATCGCAAGCTTGTGTAACTTATAGACGTCACGAAGAATCTTATTTCGTGGTTCCGTCTGATAAGAAAAACAAGCGCCAAATTGTGTTTGGCCTGGCTAGAAATATCCCTGTTGCTCAAACAGATGATCTGAAAGATAAAGATAAAGGAAGAATTCGAATTGACAAATATAGTCAACAATCTATCAAGATCATCCAGAATATGGGGTATGATTTGAAGATTATGCTAGGTCTCAATCAAGGCAAAGGTAGACGACTACCATTATGTGGTGATTCATTTTACCAGAAGACTCGTCATGGGTTGGGATATGATCCGTCCCATATGTTTAATGACGATATACAAGAAGAACTCTCTTCTAGCTCTTCGCAATCATCGAATTCAGAAGAAGTCCAATTCATCGAATCTGATATGTCTTGTTCCTCATATGATGAATCCGAGCAAATATTTTTAGCTTATATAGTTCAAATTGATGGTGAATCTGAACCATTTGAGAATGATCCTTGGGCTCAACAAATGGACACTCAATGGAAACTTCGTTTTGAACAGTGACAGCCACCTACAGAGGATGAGGTTATCTAAATTGATGTCGGAGATGGAACTACGTCCAAACCAATATTTATCAGAAAGAACCTTTCTGAATATGAAAATGAAGAGTTGATAAAACTGATCAAAGAATATATTGACATCTTTGCATGGAGTTATGAGGATATGCCGGGTCTAGATCCTAAATTTGTTACTCATAAGCTCAATATTTTGCCTAATGTCAAACCTGTAAAACAACAGAAACAGCGCTTTAGACCAGATATGATGGATGCAATTGAAGCAGAAGTCAAAAAGTTGATTACATGTGGCTTTGTTCGTGAAGAGCAACACCCGTATTGGGTTGCTAATACTGTTCCTGTTATGAAAAAGAACGGAAAAGTCTGAGTTTGCATAGATTATCGAGATCTTAATGCGGCTTATCCAAAGGACGAATTCCTACTTCCCATTACTGATGTCATGATAGACAATACATGCGGTTTTGAACGCATGTCTTTCATAGATGGATTCTCAGGATACAATCAGATCAAGATGCATCCAGAAGATGAGAAGCATACTTCTTTTCGAACACCCCTTGGGGTTTACTGCTATACGGTTATGCCATTTGGTCTTAAAAACGCCGGTGCCACGTATCAACGGGCTATGAGCAACATCTTTCAAGAACATCTTCGGAAGACAGTTGAATGTTATGTAGATGACATTGCTGTTAAAAGTCGATCAAAAGATGATCACATTCAAGACTTGAAGACAGTATTTGAATTGATGCGTCAACATCAATTGAAAATGAACCCTACTAAGTCTTTCTTAGGGGTTTCCAGTGGCAAGTTTTTAGGATTTGTCATTACTTCTCAGGGTATCCATGTTGATCCTGATAAAGTTAAAGCAATCCTTGAAATGCATCCTCCTCATAATCTGAAAGAACTCCGTGGCTTTCAGGGTCGTATTGCTTATATCAGGAGATTTATATCTAATCTCTCTGGGAGATGTCAACCTTTCTCTCGTCTATTAAAGAAAGGTGTATCTTTTGTCTGGGATGAAGCGTGTCAGAAAGCCTTCAATGACATTAAGCAATACCTTACAAATTTACCTGTTCTGGTACCTCCAGTGGTAGGGAGACCATTTTTGCTATATGTTTGAGCCTTGGATCATTCACTTGGTGCTCTTCTGGTACAGAAAAGTGATATGGGTCATGAACAAGCAATTTATTGTCTTAGTAGAATGATGGTTGGAGCTGAACACAGGTATACTCCTGTAGAAAAGGAATGTCTGGCTTTGGTTTTTGCCGTCCAAAAGACAAGACATTATGTGACAGGACAAACTATTCATGTCATCTCCAGGATAAATCCCATTCGGGTATTGATGAGAAAACCGAGCATTCTTAATTCCAGGTTAGCTACCTGGACGATGTTGCTCACTCCTTATGACATGGTTTATGTACCTCAAAAATCAGTAAAGGGCCAAGCATTAGCTGATTTCTTAGCTGCTCACCCTATACCTGAAACATCGAAGTTATACGAGGATATTCCAGATGAAGTTGCAGATTGTAACATGACTTTAAAGAATGACATATGGCAATTATATTTTGATAGAGCATCACGAGTAGGACCTAAAGGCAATATTGTTTCTGGGATAGGAATCGTCTTGGTTTCTTCCGACAAAATGGTCATATACCGTGCCTATTCTCTCAATCAGCCATGCTCCAACAATGTAGCAGAATATAATGCTCTATTGATTGGTCTCCAAGTAGCAAAACAATTGGATATTGAGTTCCTAGAAGCTTATGGAGATTCTCAATTGATCGTTAATCAAGTTAGAGGGACTTGTGAAGTCAGAAATCCTGATCTCATCCCTTATCATCAAGTGGTAGTCGAATTGGTCCTTTCATTCAAAGGATTCTTCATTGAATTTGTACCACGTTCTCATAATGTGGAGGCTGATGCTCTTGCTAGCTTAGCTGCAGACTTGGCTATTCCAATTCGAAGGCAAAATACAATTACTTTATTGGACCGAGACTTGTTCTGTGTCAAGAATAATCTGTATATTGAACAAAGTTATGCTACAGAGTCAATTTTCCAACAGAGGGATTGGAGAACTCCATTCATTGATTATGCAGTTCATAGGATTTTGCCTGAAGATCCAAAAGAAGCTGCATCAATTAAGAGACGATCATTTCGATTCTATTATGATTCGTCTTTATATATGTTATATCGTCGTTCATATGATGGACTATTGCTGTACTGTCTCTCAGAAAGTGAAGCCAAACAAACACTTCGAGAAGCTTATGATGGCATTTGTGGTGCTCATCAACCAGGTCCGAAATTACAAGATCGCATTCGAAGAATGAGGTATTATTGGCCTTCTATGATAGCAGATGCTGTAGACTATGCCAGAAAGTGTAAAGCATGTCAGATTCATGCTGACTTTATTCATCAACCATCTGAATATCTACATCCTACAGCAGCCTCTTGGCCCTTCGAAGCTTGGGATATGGATGTCATTGGTCCTATTAACCCCCCTTCTGTTAAAGGACATCAGTTCATATTAGCTATAACCGATTACTTTTCTAAGTGGGCAGAAGCAGTTCCCCTTGTCGAAGTGAAAACATCTAATGTGATCAGTTTCATCAAACATCATGTCATTTATCGCTTCGGGATTCCTCGACGAATAATTCATGACAATGGTCCACAATTTGCTAGTCAGACATTTTATCGGTTCTGTGATAAGAATCGAATTCAAAATTTGGCTTCTACGGCTTATAATCCAGCTGCTAATGGTTTAGCCGAAGCTTTCAATAAGACGATCATTAAACTTCTCAAAAAGTTTGTCTCTTCTAACAAACGTGATTGGAATGAGAAACTTGGAGAATGTTTATGGGCTAATCGAACAACAGTCCGGACTCCTACTGGTTTTACACCATTTTTATTGGTTTATGGATGTGAGGCTGTTCTTCCCTTGGAAATCCAGATTCCATCTCTACGAATAGCTATTGCTAATGAGCTAACTATAGAAAACAATGATCGCTTATGACTCCAAGAACTTGAAGGATTGGACGAGAAGCGTCTTCAAGCACAACAGCACATTGAGCTATATCAAGCCCGTATATCTCGAACTTTCAATCGTAAAGTTAAAGAGAGGGTATTCAAGATTGGCGAGTTGGTATTAGCCGTTCGAATACCGATGGTGATGACTCACAAAAGCAAAGGGAAATTCCAAGCAAAATGGGAGGGCCCTTATGTAATTGAGACCGTGTTTTCTAATGGCGCCTATCGGTTATCAAAGCCTAATGGAGATCTATTCATGATGCCAATCAATGGCAAATTTCTTAAGAAGTACTATGTATAAGAAAAAGAATGAAAATAAAATTCCTTTTATTATTTTTGTTCTGAATAAAGGATTAAGGACAAGGACCACTGCCTTCCTTATTGAATACATAGTCAGCCAGTGCTTCGAAGGCATCGTTGCCTGATCAGTTCATAAAAAATCTGCAGGCAGCCATCCTCAGTACCTCTTCTTCAGGAGTTTTCCCTGGCTCTACTAAGAAAGCAAGGATGTCTTATGGTGGCTTGGGCGTAGAAGAGCTTTCACCTACTTCGGTTGGGCCTGACACAATTGGCTTAACGGGGTGTGTTTCGATGACGTCCTCAACCTTTATGGAGACTTTATTCTTTTGTTGCATATCCTTGGAAGACATTTCCAATAGAGGAGTGGAAATAAGAATGAAACGTTACAAAAAGTTCTCTCCTATTTATAGGAGAGATCTATTAATGAACCGGTCTTTGAAATTGAAAATAACTTTCCATTTCTGAAAAGTCCTGTCCGTTCATTATATCAGATTCATCCATTTAATTATGGAATTGAATTGACCTTTTTCTTTTCCCGAAAGATATGTTGGTTCATTAATTCTTTCATCGATATTTTATGACATCTGTCTTCTTAATCCCCAGCTACCAAAGTTTGGTTAAGCTGATTTCTTGGAGATGGATTTTAAATCTTCTATTTTATCAATTGATTAAAAAGTGGGATTCGTTATTTATCATGTTTTCATGACCTCTGAATAAATATTAAATCTACTTACTTTTCTTATCTATCATTTCCATTTTGACCTCTGTATAGATATTAATCTAATTTTCTTTTGAGTTCTTACATACTATCATGTCCATATTACCTCTGATAGTATTGTATACTCTAAAACAGAAAACAAGATTTCATTATCTATCATGTCCATATTACATCTGGATAGATACAGATCATTGAGCATAAAAGACTTATCATTTCCATTCTCATATCATCATAAAAGTCTATTACATTTCTTAGACTTTCTTACAAATTATAATGGAAATCTATTACATCTTAGATTTTTATTCTATACACACAACGATAACCTAATGGAGATCTATTACTTTTTTGGATCTTCTTCGTCGGATTCGTTGTTGGTGTCAATTCCTTGCTGTCTGAGCCTCTGTGGCGACCAGAACAGTAGGAATTAAACTCTGGTCTTCTCTCTCAGACGAGAGAAGAATCCCAGAGTATGGCAGCCCGAAGACGTGTTGCTGCCAATACAACTGGTGGATAAATGGCGGCCTTTCAAAGGAGATAGGAATGTATCCAGCATTGGGATACGATTCCTAGTTCTGCCGTGAAAGGAACTCTACTACCCGATTTCTCGGGATAGAGTTGACTCCACCATCCAACTTTCCGTGTATAAAGGCTCTTCCTACCAACATAGGAAGACCCTTCTATCCCACGGAAAGTTCTGAGTTTTCTGGTTTGCGCGTCAAAAGCGCATGAGCTCCCTGATGTTGATGTCAGAAGAATGCTCCTCACAACGTCAAAGTCGCCAATACCGGTTCTGGAAAAGCTCTTCAGCCAAACTTCTGCAGAAAACAACAAAGAAAAAATTGTTTTAAACAGAGGCTACAAGGTTTTTACGCCAGCGTCTCATATGCACCTTATTCAACAAAGCTTTTACGCCACTGTTTCATGTGCACCTCATTCAACAAGGCTTTTACGCCAATGTTTCATGAGCATATTATTCAACAAGGCTTTTTACGCCCGTGCATCTTACCTATAAGATTCTACATCTGTCAAGGATTTACGCTCATGAGCATCTATTTCCAACAAAAAGTTCAAAGGCAGACAATTGTTTTATGAATCAAACTTACCATTAAGGTAAAATGGTTCGGCTTTAAGAGTGGTTGAATCAACGTCTGGCGACCGGGCGTACAGAGGAACGACATCGGAAAGCATCATCATTTGTTGGAGAGTGAAATCTTGCAAAGGGCTACCGAGCGTACAGAGGAACGACATCGGAAAGCATCACTATTATCAATCTCTTGTTGAAGAATGAATATTGCAAAAAGCTATCTTCAGAAGAATGAGAATGAGAATGAGAATGTATAAAACATTCTTTAACTCAGCTATTTATAAGGATTGAAGAAACAGTTGGCGTGAGCCTATTTTGGGAAAGATCCTATTAAAAGGCATTCGTGACCACAAGACAGATGCCACGTGTTGTTTTGTTTCTCTTGGGAATGAACAACCATAGATGCAGTCAAAGAAGGAGTAGAACAATTCTTCCTACCAACAGATAAGATCAATATTAAGATTTTATTTAAAAGGGGAGTTGGCCCCTACAGATAAGTCGTAATACATAGACGACACTTCTACATAAAATATTATTTTTTCTCTCCTTCGTTGGGCTGACGAAGGGAGGCATCTAACTCGTGCATGTTGTAAATCCCGGAGCGACGCATCAGATTAAGAAATGCTTCTGCATCTTCTGATCCTTCATACGCAGTTGAAGGACCACCATCGATGCGACCAAAGACTGCTGGAGTCAGTCCAAAGTACTCTATAAAGTTGCGTGCTCGCTCAAAATCAATCCTGGAGCTCGGAGCCTCTTCATTGTTAATCTCTTTCTTTGGCGCCATGACTGTAGAAGCATGGAAAATACTAAAGGAAATGATTCATACGGCCAGGAAAGAAATACAAGAGAAAAAAAGGAAACAGCTAAAGCCCAAATCACCTCAGGAACAACGTCCTCATCATCAATAAATAGCCGACGACGTCTTACTGTAGCGTGCTTCATGGAATAAGGTCGGTCATCGACGCTATTCACGCGCCCGCGTCGCCTGCGCGAAGGGCCAGGTACCGCAGATGGTTGATCCTCCACCACCTCGTCAGACAAACTAATTTATTGATACGGAAAGACGTCGTCGGCTATTTATTGATGATGAGGACCCCCTTCAAAGTTTTCAATTTGTAAAATTGAAATACTTTGAATAAGAAGCATGGCCGGGTTCCTCTAGCCGCATATGGAATTCTGACCGCATAGAAGTCTCGGCCGCATGAATTATTCAGCTGCATAAGTGACTTAGCTGCAGGAGACTGTTCAGCCGCATAGCTGCTTACCACATCATTATTTGCCACGTACGACAATCTTTAGCACTTAAATGTTATTGATTTTTTAAAGGCCGCTTTTTGGTGCGAGATCCGAGGAGCTTGGCCTTCATTTTTGGCAGCTCCTTTTGATAACCGAAGAGTCGGTTTACGTCTATGCACGGGGATCGAACCGCTCCGTCTTTGTTTATAAATACGGGTGACTTTAGCCGGAGGGATTTTTTACCTTCTCTTTCATTCACTCTTTTTTTGTCTTCACTTTCTGATCTTCCTTGTCTTCTCATCGAAGCAATGGCTCCTAAGTCTTCTAAAGTTATCTCTGCCGCCGCGAAGGGCAAGAGGGTGACGTCCTATTCCGCCGTCGAGCGTGAAGCGCCCGAAATGCCCTCTGACGCTCGTCCGGCCTTCAAGGGTAAGGGTTGCATTTGGATCTTGAGTACCCATGGCTCTGTTGCATATTTATGCACAAGCCTCTTCCCAAGTTGATGGCCGAGCCGCATATGCTGTACGGGCCGCATGACCTTTTCATGCCCGAACCGCATAGACAATGTCCCATGTTTGAACCGCAGAAGAAGGATTTAAAACACATAAAGTCTCCTCTGAACGGAACCGCATATGTTTTTTAGCAGACTGAACCGCATAGCATTTTGCGCCGCATGAGTTCTCCTGTTAGAACTGTGTGTATTCGTCCAATCCGTGTGAGCTATCGAGCTAGAGTCATATGGAACTCCCATCAGATTTGGGCCGCATGAGACTGTATTGACTCGAACCGCATAGGCTTCCTTGACACTGTATTTCTTGAGTCCCAACTAGACTGGAGCCGCATACGACATCATTGACCTGAACCGTATAGGCTGGCGAAAGTTTCTTTGTTCAGTAATTTTTGTTTTAGCAATCTTTTAATCATGTTTCTTCTCTTTCAGTGAACCTCCCAACCAATCCAGTAGGAGAGCTCCTTGTGGGTTCAGCTCAGCATGTCGAAACGTGTAGGTTAACGAGTTAATCCGTCGTATAGAGGATCAGCTTCCCACTAACGAGCCTAAGGAGAGAGTGGCTGCTATTAATAAGCAACCTTTCCGCTTTCTTTGTTCAATGATAAATTTGGAGAAGTTGGATGGAGAATTTCTGAAACCGGCTTTTCTATTTGGGGACGCCTTTTCCATAAAGAACTCCCGATTGCTGGACGTCTCAGAGCACTGGGATTTTTCTGTAGACGGTGTAGAGATTCATATCCCTGAAATGGAACGGGATTATCCTCTCTCATGGTTTAACATGGTACCGTGAGGCAGGACTATGGTGGGTTCCCTGACTCCCACCCAACAGGGAATGTTTGTGAGCAAAATTCACTACAACAGACGGACGGGTTTAGTATGTGCGGGCAAGGAATCCATAAGTCGGACTATGATGGGGCTACTCCCGGGCACTTTTGTAAACACAACTGGCCCTAATTTTACCTTCACCCTAGCTGATACTTTTCTGAATCAGCTTGCTCACAAGGGATCTTATCCCGTAGGAAAGTTATCGCTGCTGAATTGGATCAACCCCATTCCCACATGGACTAATCTTACCTCATGGATTTTAAGGACGTACGGGGACTTCCTCCAGGAAATTGATCTCTACTATGCCATCAGGGGTGCCTGCTACGGATTGCCCATTAACAAGCCCTTGTTTATGGCTCTATTGGAGTTGTATAATCGGCGTACAGGGACTTTCTTTGCCCCCGGAGGAGAGCTGAGGCTTGCTCATCATGAAATGAACACTGTGTCTAGATTGCCGTGGGGAGGTGAAGCTTTTGAAGTGTATACACCGACGAACGAAGAACTCGAAGCACTGGACCGACGGTTTCCTGGTTTCGTTGCCGTGTGCCAAGAACTATTGTGTCATCACAGCGCCTTCCATTAGATGGCTATCAAGAAAGTAAATAGTTCAGAAGGGAACGCTCCTCATACCAAGGCCTGGATTTTGTATCTTTTCAAGTTGCGTCCTTCCGGTCAAGTTTCGTCTCGAACTCCTCGAACCCCGGAGGAGGTGGAGGATATGAAGTCGAAGGTCAAGAAGTCGAAGTCTACTCGTGACCGGTTTGGGAGTAGCACTGACTCCCTTAGTTATTTCTACTATGGTACCCGGAAGATGTCTAATAAGGCGATCTTAGCTAGGTTCTTGATGGTGTGGCTACGCAACTGTGTAGTCTCGGGCGGCGCGGGTTCTATAGAAAGGATCAGCCGCCATTTCATTCTTCCTGCTGTAAAATTGGTCTTCAAGGTAAGAATGGTGCTCCTCCCGGCCATGGTGTGTAGCATACACCACGACCTTCGTGCCTTTTCATCCAAAGTCATTGCTCGCGATGTATCGATGGACTTTAAACGGATAGAACTACCATACCACTACCTTATGGGGTGGTTATTGATGCACTATAGGTCGTTAATGAGGCCGGGACCTGATGAAAATGTTTCTGTTGATGACGTCTTTATTTTTCGGTATCGCCATCAGCCTTGGGAACATGATACCATGCCGGCCTGCCGGAGGGCGTTGGCAAGAATTGATGGGCCCGAATTCTTCGTATCTCTTCCTGAGTTCACCCACGGCGAAGTGAGGAGGGTATATGTTGACGGCGTGGACCCCACCCCAACTTTTATCCGAAAAGATGCTTCTTTGGTTACGCAACATCCGTCCCGCGCACTTGGTGTATCGTTACTGGAATAGAGTATTCCTGGAGCCTTATCTGCCCAATAGATTTTTCCGTCAATTCGGGTATAGTTAATTGTTGCTGGATCGCCCTAGCGCTTGCTTGAGCTTCGAGGGCAGTGTGCTCGATGGTGTCCGAGCTTGGTATTATCATAATACGACCCATACCTGAGCCAGCTTCTCACTCCCTGATGCCAAGGTGGAGGGTGATATCTTGTATATAGCGGCCCTTTATCATGTTGCGGCAAGCAAACCCCCTGTTGGTTTTGATATGAATAATAGCTTCATTACTAGCACCGATTAGGCTGAGAAGCCAGAAGGGTCCAAGAAGAGGAAAGGGGGGCGGATAGGGTTCCTATGCCGGACTCAGAGTCTACTAGGGCGGATGAGAAAGACGACGATCAAGACACTGATGAATCATCTCATTCTTCGGGCGAGGAGGTTGGGAATCACCCCCCTGTCGTACAGGCGAAAAGGGCCGTGGGTCACTTATCTAGTTTGTCTGACGAGGTGGTGGAGGATCAACCATCTGCGGTACCTGGCCTTTCGCGCAGGCGACGCGGGCGCGTGAATAGCATCGATGACCGACCTTATTCCATGAAGCACGCAGCGGTAAGACGTCATCGGCTATTTATTGATGATGAGGACGTTTTTCCTGAGGTGATTTGGGCTTTAGCTGTTTCCTTTTTTTTCTCTTCTATGTTATGGCCTAATTATTGTTTCTTTTGCTCTTTATAGGCGTCGGATGAGCTCGCCCCTCAGGACTCGATTACCGAGGCTGACCCGGTCCTATCTCATTTAGTCAGTGGCATGTGCACCGCTATCATTGCTGCTGGGGTGCTTCCAGTTGCGACCGAGGATTCCCATCGTGCTGGGACCTCAACCCAGGGGGATGGGGGCTTCACTGCGCCCGTCCCTGAGACGTCCGAACCCCAATATGATGACTCTGTGGGTGGGGAAACTACGTCGGCTGTGAACGTGCCGTCGTCTCCGCGCTCTTCCCCTGGTAATACAGATCGAACCATAGCTCGCGAATAAGCCTATGTGTTCTTGTCATTTTTTCTTTCAGATTATGTCGACTAATGTTTGATTTGGATGTTCAGATCTCAACCCTTCGTTGCCAGCGATTGATGTTGCTAGATCGTACCCTACCGGAGAGGGCCTGACAGAGCCTCTCTGTGTCGAGGGGCCCTTGTCTGGGTCGAGCTCGGGGTCCCGGGTAGCAGTGCAATCGGAACAAGAGGCGATGCCCCCTGTGTCCTCCTCTGCAAATGTAGTTTCGGGGGTCAACCTTTCCTTCCTGCCGAGCATCCAGGCTCTTCGGGCGGCGGAAGAGGAGTTAGCCGCCATCCAAGCATCCTTCCGTACGGAATTTGCTTCCTTGGTGGCGGGTACAGTAACTTCTGAAGCTGCTCTTCCGGTACTGTCTGCCACTCTCCCTCTGACGCCGTCCTCTACGGAGGTCTTGGATGACGCGTTACAAGACGTGGTTGCCAGCTTCAATAGTCATTTGAAGAGAGGGGTCGAGGCAGCAGTGGAAAGGGGAACTCCCTTTACTCTGGCCCGTCGATGCGCCGGAGGCCAGATTGCCATCCTTAAGACACTCCCTGGAGGAGGGAAATTGGCTGCGCTTTTGGAGTTGAAGCTATTAGAAGCTGATCGTCTCGTGGCTCAGCTTCGCTTGTTGTAACAAACTGATTTACCTGCGGCCATAACTCAAGAGCGCAACTTTCTCATTATTGCCGTGGAGAAGGTGATGGCTGCCAGGGAATCGCTTAAACCGGCTATATTGAAGGACCGCCGGGATCTAACTCGATTGCACGACCAGTGGAGTCGTCGGACTGAAGATTGCTCAACTCGGGAAGTCGATGCTTCCCGTGGGTTAGCCGATACCCGGGAACATATCCTTGATCTCCAGAGAAAACTGGCTTTCCTAGAGTCAGAGCTTGAGACCGCTTATTTTGAGAAAGAGACTGCTATCCAGGAGGCTGATAAGTACAGCAGGGCTTCTGCTAATCTAGAGCTTGCCCTCAAGAAGATGGAGGACAACTGGCAGGCATATACTCTTCTGAATGATGCAGAGCAGTTATCCCAAGAAGCCGAGCGTCGAGCTAAGCAGAGGCTTGATCGGGGGACTGCCTTAGTGAAAAATCGTCTCTTGGAGTTGTGCAATGCAGAAATGTAGTCGGCTTTTTCTTCTCATTTTATTTCTGTTTTCTTTCCTTCTGAAGGGGACATGATCCCGAAAGTATGTAATGCTTTTTCTTCCTTCAAATAAAGAGTACTTTCAATTCTACCCTTCATTTGTATTGCTTACTGCGCTTGTGATATTGTGGTGATGTTTACCCCCGTATAGGGGATATATTTATGGACCTGTTACCCATGGCGTACCTTGGTTTTAGGCAGAAGTAACAAGTTTTGATCAGGGTACCTGAAGCAGCCATAGCGAAGTGGTCATGGGTGCTCTTGGTATTGAGAAAAAGGAATGCCGTAGAGCAGCTGGGCCCCTGGGGCTTGATGGGGTGATAGATTTGTGCTGAGAAATTTAGCTGAGGGTATTTTGTGGGCCTATTATCCTTGGCGTACTCTGGTTTAGGGCACGGATAATAGGATGAAGGGGAACCGACATACTTGCTCAGAGGTGACGAGGACATGGCAAGTGGGAAGGTTTTTTAAATGTAGAGTCTTCCTACTCAGAGGTAATGAGAACATGGCAGGAGTGAACTCGACGGAGGATATTGATGGTCAGCAGAGGACATTTGTGGACCTATTACCCTTGGCGTACTCCGGTTGTGGGTACAGATAATAGGTCGAAAGGGGGTTATCATACTTACTCAGAGGTAATAAAGACATGGCAAGTATGAAGGTTTCTTCGACGGAGCCTTCCCATTCAGAGGTAATGAGGACATGACAGGAGTGGGCTCAATGAAGGAGGGCACATAGAGCAACTCAGAGGTAATGAGGACATGGAAGTTCTACGTAGGGGGTGATTTATTTTTTGGCGGAGGTGGAACGGCTCAGAGGTAATGAGGACATGGCCGTCTTGGAAATTTGTGGACCCGTTACCTTTGTTGTGCAATGGGAGTGCAGGTATTAGATCATGAGGGAGGATCTCTTCTAGGAAGAAAGTTCAGCGGTATGATTATAC
This sequence comes from Iris pallida, assembly GCA_029216955.1. Taxonomy (NCBI): domain Eukaryota; kingdom Viridiplantae; phylum Streptophyta; class Magnoliopsida; order Asparagales; family Iridaceae; genus Iris; species Iris pallida. The sequence goes on along the minus strand of JANAVB010035220.1, from coordinate 8,649,664 downwards.
ATGACTTTCTTTCAAAAGAGTGACCGGGATGTAAGTTCAGGGGTACCGATGGGGACATAACTCGACAATCCATGAATGTTGGAATCAAAGTGTAAGTTCAGAGGTACCAGCAGGTACATGACTTGGAAATTTGGGATATCTTTATGGAAGAAGGGCATGAGTTCAGCGGTACACGCGGGTACATGGTGCGAGCTCAGCGGTACCAGCGGATACGTGACTCAGAAATCTGGAGAATGGTGAGTGTGAGTTCAGCGGTACCAGAGGGTACGTGACTCAATGATCTGGCCAACTATGAAGGTAAGTTCAGTGGTATCAGCGGATACATGACTCAATAATCTGGAAATTCATGGAGCGAGTTCAGTGGTACCAGCGGGTACATGACTCGAGGATCTGGAGAATATTGTTTAAACATAGTATTTCTTCAGGAACTTGCCGTTGACAGGCAACATGAGCAAGTCCCTATTCTGCTTGGCGAGGCGGTAAGCACCGTTGGAGAACACGACCTCGATGACAAATGGACCTTCCCATTTTGGCTGGAATTTGCCGGCGGTCTTGTGAGTCATGACCATCGGCCTCCGTACTGCCAGAACAAGATCACCCACTTGGAATGTTCTGATTTTGACCTTCTTGTTGAAGGCTCCTGAGATGCGTGCTTGGTATAGCTCGATCCTTTGCTGAGCTAGGAGGCGCTTTTCATCTAAGGCCTCTAACTCTTACAGTCGACGTCGGTAGTTGTCGTTCGTCGTTAATTGATAAGTGAGGGCGACGCGAAGTGAGGGTATTTGAGTCTCTAATGGGAGAACTGCCTCACTCCCGTACACTAGGGAGAATGGCGTATTCCCAGTGGCTGTTCGAACCGTGGTGCGATAAGCCCATAAGCATTCGCCGAGTTTCTCGTTCCAGTCGCGCTTGTTGGAGGAGACGAACTTCTTGAGGAGTTTGATGATCGTTTTGTTGAACGCCTCTGCTAACCCGTTTGCTGTCGGATTGTATGGCGTCGAAGCGATATTCTGAATATGGTGTTTATCGCAAAATCGATAGAATGCGTAGCTTGCAAACTGCGGGCCATTATCATGGATGATCCTTCGGGGCAGTCCAAAGCGGTAGATAACGTGATGCTTAAGGAAGCTGATCATGTTTGAAGTCTTGACTTCTGCGAGTGGGACTGCTGCCGCCCACTTGGAGAAGTAATCAGTGATCGCGAGTATGAAGCAATGTCTTCTGGAGGAAGGTGGGGTTATTGGACCAATGATGTCCATTTCCCATGCTTCGAATGGCCAGGATGCCACCGTCGGATGTAGAAATTCGGATGGTTGGTGAATGAAGTCCGCGTGGACTTGGCAGGCTTTGCATTTTCTAGCGTATTCTATCGCATCTGCCACCATCGTGGGCCAATAGTAGCCCATTCGTCGAAGGCGGTCTTGCAATTTTGGGCCAGGCTGGTGGGCCCCGCAGACACCGTCATGAGCTTCTCGTACTGCTTCTTTGGCTTCTGCGTTCGACAGACACCGAAGTAATAATCCATCGTAGGAGCGACGATACAGCATCTTCGTCTCTATATCGTAGAAGAATCTGAGAGAACGCCTTCTGATAGAAGTGGCTTCCTTTGGGTTCTCGGACAGGATGTCGTAGACGACGAAGTCGATGAATGGTTGTCTCCAATCTGGGGCGTCATCGATCGTCTGTGCGGAATAACTTGCCACGAACTGCACATTGTTTTTGGGACAGACCAGTTCATGGCCTATCACTTCCACTGATTGGCGATCATAATTCGGAACTGCTAGGGAAGCGGCAAGACCAGCTAGAGCATCGGCCTCAATATTTCGGAGTCTGGGGACGTGCTCGATGAAGAACCCCTCAAATGACGAGATGATATCGATTGCTATTTGGTGATAAGGGATCATGTCTTCGTGGCGGACTTCGTACGAGCCCCGGATCTGATTGACGATTAGTTGGGAATCGCCGTATGCTTCAAGGTATTCTACCCCCAGTTCTCTTGCAAGTTGGAGGCCAATGACCAGAGCATTATACTCGGCCACATTGTTAGAGCAGGGTTCTATGAGGGAATAGGCGCGGTTGATCACCAATCCGGAAGGGGAGACCAGCACTACCCCGACTCCGACGACTATATTGCCTTTAGGTCCGGTCCTGGAAGCACCGTCAAAGAACATTTGCCATATAGCCTCATGAGAGGTTGTATGCGAGTCGACGACCTCGTCTGGAATCTCTTCGTATATCCTGGAGGACTCCGAGCCTGGATGGGCTGCTAAGAAGTCTGCCAGGGCTTGACCTTTGACTGCCTTTTGTGGGACGAAGTTCATATGATAAGGGGACAGCAATATTGCCCATGTAGCGAGGCGAGAGCTGAGTGCCCCTGGTTTAGTCATGAGGACTCTGAGAGGGTTGACCCGTGAGATCACATGTATCGTTTGTCCGATGACATAGTGTCGTATTTTCTGAATGGCGAACACCAAGGCGAGGCATTCCTTCTCTACAGCGGTGTATCGGTGCTCGGGTCCAACCATCATTCGACTGAGGTAGTATATGGCTTGTTCGTGGCCTGCATCGTTGTTTTGTGCCAACAGGGCACCGAGGGAGTGTTCCATCGCTCGTACATAGAGCAGGAACGGTTTTCCAGGGACTTGGGCTACTAAGACCGGAGGATTTGACAAATATTCTTTGATGCTGTCGAAAGCACGCTGGCATTCCTCGTTCCATACGAATGAGACTCCTTTCTTCATGAGGTGCGTGAATGGACGACATCGCCCGGAGAGGTTGGAAATGAACCTTCTGATGTAAGCTAGCCTTCCTTGAAGTCCTCTGAGTTCGCAAAGATTTTTCGGGGGACCCATCTCCATGATTGCTTTTATCTTCTCAGGGTCTACATGGATACCCTTTGCAGTGATGATGAAGCCTAAGAACTTCCCGCTGGATACGCCCAGAAAGGACTTCGTGGGGTTCATCTTCAAATTGTGCGTTCGTATTAGATCGAATACCGTCCTTAGATCCTGCAGATGGTCTCCCTTGCTACGGCTTTTAACGGCTATATCGTCAACGTAGCACTCCACCGTCTTGCGTAAGTGGTCTCTAAAGATGATGCTCATGGCTCTTTGATATGTGGCACCAGCATTCTTTAAGCCGAAAGGCATGACTGTGTAGCAGTACGTGCCGATCGGTGTTCGAAATGATGTATGTTTTTCGTCGTCAGGAGACATTTTGATTTGGTTGTACCCCGAGAAGCCATCCATGAATGACATGCGTTCGAAGCCGCAAGTATTGTCGATCATGATGTCTGTGATAGGAAGGGGAATTCATCTTTGGGGCACGCCTCGTTCAGGTTACGGAAGTCGATGCAGATTCGAATCTTCCCATTCTTCTTGAGGACGGGTACTATGTTGGTGACCCAGTCTGGATGTTGCCCTTTACGAATGAAGCCGCTGGCTATCAGTTTGTTGACCTCGGCTTCGATCGCGTCCATGATGCCCGGGCGGAAGCGTCGCTGTTGCTGCTTGACTGGCTTTGCATCCGGTCGTATGTTGAGTTTGTGGAGAGCAATGTCAGGATTTAACCCTGGTATGTCTTCATAGCTCTAGGCGAACACATCAATGTACTCTCTGACAAGTTCTAACAGCGACTCCCGTTCTTCGTCAGTTAGGCTTTTACTGATAAAAATCGGTTTTGGAGAAGATTCGCTGCCGAGATCCACTTGTATGACCTCATCTTCAGTAGGAGGTTCTCTCAGTTCGAACCGCTTTTCCCATTGTGCGTCTAATTGTTGGGCCCATGGCTCTAGCTCGAGGATTTCGGGGATGTCTTCGTCTTCCTCGTAAGCATCGGCGAACGCCATGTTGACTGACATGACTTGTCTGAACACATCTCCGATGCTGGTATCTGAGTCGGAAGTTGGTGATTCGGTTGAATGTGACTGCCAGTCGCATTCTTCATCTGAACTTTCAGGGGTCGTAGTAGGCGTTACATACCCTAACCTTTATCGAGTTTTGTTATAGTAGTTCCGTGGTTTGCCTGCCGGGACTGGCGGCTTCAAAGGTAATCGTCGCCCAGTGCCGTAGTTCAATGCTGGTGTCGTCTCCAGATTATACCCCTATTTCTGCATGAGATATTTGGATTGAGGTCTATAGAGATACAGAGGCAGTCTCCCGGCATCTGACCCGAGGTCGACTTCTTCAATGGTGAGGGGATGCGGGTTGTTTGTCCGGCCGAAGATGATCGGATGATCTCCTCCCTCGAATATTCGGTAAGCGTCTTCTACTGGAGTAAGCTGGATCATGGTGTACACATTTATCACGTGTGTGTGTAGGTGAGCGCCTATACCGTGTTCCATAGCATACATTGTACATAGCTTATTGAGCTCGGTGTAGTTCAAAGATAACCCTTTATTGATGAAGTAAGGTATTATTTCTAGGGGGATTACATCATCAGCGGAGGGGACATCAGTGTGGACAGCCACATACTTGGCTAGCTCCGGTTCCTCTTCGGCTACCCCCTGTGTGAACGAAGATTGAGAGGACGACCTGGGAAGCTTGATTGTCAGTGGTTCGGTTGATGGAGCAGAGCGTGGAGTTGTTGGCAGACTAGCGACCCCCCAGTTTACTATTTGATGTGGGGCGAGGAGTGGCTGGTTCGCTAGAAGTGTCAGACCTTACATCGGGTTGACGACCCTTCCTGGGAAGGCGTATCGTCATGGGCCTATCCGAGGGGTTGAGCTTCTCTGCTTGTGGTTGGCTGACTCTTGGTAGCCTGATTGTTAGTGGCTCAGTTGTGGGTCTCGGCACTTGGCCGGACCTTGGCAGTCGGATTATCATTTGCTCCTCCTGCGCTGAGAGGCTGATTGCGTCCTTCCGCAGAGTGGCGGTAAGGGGTGCAGACTTGCCCGGTTTGCGAGCTTGGAGGTGGATCGTCAGGAGTCCTTCTGATCCCGAGGCTGTTTTGGTATGAGTTTGTGCATCTCCTCCATCAAGGTGCCTCTTCGACTTTTCGTATAAGCAGGAGTCCGAGTAGTAAGATTCGACCCCTTTGAAGGGATCGATATCAGCAAATTCTGTCTTCACGAAGCCGTGTTTGTCGATGTATTTGAAACACTGGTGTAGCATGGAAGGCACGATCATATAATCGTGTATCCATGGGCGTCCCAAGAGGATGTTATAAGAAGTGTCTGCATCTATGACGTAGCAGGTGACTTCGGATTGGAGGTCGCTAATTTGACACTTCAGACGAATCTTCCCAATAGGGTAGCTCCTGCCCGAATTGAAACCGCTGATGGCGGTGCTTGTAGATGTTAGGCGATGCATTGGGATACGGAGATGATGTAGCAGACCCTTCGGGATGATGCTTATGGAAGAGCCAGGGTCAATGTGCATCCGATCCACCTTCACGTCGCCGATGTATCCCGTGTAGTATAGCGGGCGATCATTTAGGTTGGTTTTGATGAGCATATCCTGCGGAGTGAAGATGATGTTGGGCATTGCTCCCGTGCAGGCGCTGTCTTGGAGATCCATAGGTGAGTCTTCCCCGGTGAGGTTGGATTGAGCCAGATAAGCATCGGCATTTTGGAGTGCTTCGCTCAATACAATACAAACGTCCTTGGAGAGCCTTAGGAGTTCGTATAGTGACAATTTGGCCGGGGTGTTAGCCAATTGTGCTAAGATGTCAAAGTTATAGGGCCTCTCTAGCCCTTGGGCTGCGTCCTTTCGGAGGGATTTGTCGAAGCGAGTCTCCTTTGGCCTAGGCTTGTCGGCCGTCGAAGGCTGAGCCGATCCCGGAGCATCAGTTGTAGTAGGTTGATGATTTTCAGCTGGGCTGTCAACCACATGTTGGGATTGTGCTCCGGACCGCGTGACGACGGCTGTAGCTTCCTCGTTGTCTGCTGAGATTGTGTGGCAGGTCCTGATTTTTTCACTCTTCTTTCTGTTGGTGGGAGATGGTGTGGGCCGAGTTACTTCTGACACCAAGTCTGGATGGACCCACATGATCTCCCCTCGTGAGGTGGTGAGAGGTACCAGACCAGCAGCCTGATCTCAGGGAGGTGGAAGATTGGTAATTTCTATTGTCGCCAGAGGGACGGGGATCACCCCGTCTTGAGTCTCCGTCGGAGGGAAGTTGCCGAATTGTACGGACACCATATTGGCTGCTACGCTTACCTCTTCGAAGTCAATGGCCAGAGCGTTCGAATCGATGAGGCTTTGGATGTACCGTTTTAGTTGGTAGCAGTCGTGTGTAGCGTGGTGTACATAACGGTGGTAATGGCAGAACTTTGGATTCTCCAAATCAGCCGGTCGAGGCTCCCGTCTTGGTGGAGGAAGCTGAATTCTATCTCCTTGTATGAGCATGTCCAAGATAGGCTTGACGTGGCCGTCTTCGAAAGAGTAAGTAATCTGAGGCCATTGTTTATCTGCTGGTTGTGACTCGGGCTTCTGGGCCGTGTCGGCCACCATAGCCTGCTTTCCCTTGCTGTCCCGATTGTTGGAGGGGTTACCCCCATTATCGTTGTTGGGACGCTTGCCCTTGTTTTCTCCTTCTGAGATGTGCAATCCCAGTTGGCGAGCCTTCTCCAGTCGTTCTTCGGTACTTGTGGCGCTGATGATGAACGCCTTCAAATCTTTGAATTGACTTTCGCCCATACAGAGGCTAATAGTTGGAAGCAGTCTCTTTTGGCAAATTTCAATCAAAGAGGAATCTGGATTTTCGGAAGGCAGCTTCATGGCGGTCTGGCGAAACCGCTCGATGTAGTTCCTTGTCAACTCCTTCTCCCCTTGAATGACGTCCATGAGAGTGGACGTAGTGATGTCCTGTCCTACTTCGTAGAATCGTTCTAAGAACAGGCGCTTGAAGCTGGCGAAGGAGTGAATGCAGTTGTCCGGTAGATTGTGGTACCAATCGAAGGCGACTCCTTCCAATGCCCCGATGAATAACCGTATGAGGATCGCATCATCATGGGGCAGATGGTCGGTGGTGACCTCGAAGTAAGTGATGTACCGACTTGCTGAGGTTTTGCCATCATACGGATTGATATTGAACGGCTTATATCTTGGTGGGAATGGAACATCCCTCCATTCAGCAGGGTATAGTTGCCGTATTCTGAGATCTTGAGCGTTTTCTCGGGCATGGAACATGGCTCGGAGCTCCTGGACCTCCCTCCTTACTTCTCGGGTCTCATCTGTCGCGGTAGGGGCTGCTATTTCGGGAGGATTATTGCCCGGGTTTGGTGCCGCTGAGTTCGAATCCACATTGATCGCAGAGCCCGTGCTTGTTTGACCGGGCGTTCCTCCTTGTAGAGTTGGCAGGGCCGCTTTAATTTTGTCTACTGACTTGACTAGAGCAAGTAGTATGGCTTCGAGATTGTCCATGCGCTGGCGATCATTAGAACCACCTTGATTGCTGTCTGTCATGAAAACCGTCTTTACATGAGGAGTAATGGAAGGAATGGTGGAGGATGCGCCCTCCGAGTCGTACCCGTGCACCGAGAAGTCATCGGGATAGGTGGGAATGTTCTCTTCGGGCTCGGACTCGAAAGGAACGGTATCCCCAGCTTCAGAGCTTGCTTCGTCTTGAGAGTTACGGATGTCCTCGGGGACATCAGCGTCTGTTGTACCTGATGGGAGAGTTGTTTGTCCGGGCTCGGCTCCTTGAAACATCGGATTATTGCGGATGTTCGGAGGAGTGCCACCCCCAGTTCCCACAACCCCCAGCGATGTGGATGATGAATTTCCCATCGCGGTAGATTTCGTCTTTGAACGGGTGTGTTGGAATACACCGGTAGAGGACAACCGTTTAGAAGACAGTTTCTTAGCTGTAGTGGTTGATATCTTGGGACTGGAGATGCTTGTCTTTTTCTGTCTCCCTTCGGCGGGGACCTTCTGAGCGGAATTACAGGAGACAACAGGAGGTGCCTCATCTTCTGAGTTCGGGTGCTGTAGCCTGTGGAAGACGGACGGCCGATCTTCCGTCACTGCCGCGTTGTTGCAGCAGCTAGCAATTGACGATAATTTGGGTGCATCGATGTCCAAGCGAGGATTCTTTGCATGCCGACGCTCCTTCTCTTTCCTTGCGTTTGTGGAGGATCACCTCCCGCAGGTCAGAGGAACCACTCTGTCTGTTTGCCGCCGGGGGCTGGACTCGAGCGGTTGTATATAACTTCCCATCCGAGGCCAGTGTGATAGTCAACGGGACGCCCCGATAGTCAGAGGTTGGGACAGCTGACTGGGCTTGATGAGCCCGTGCTGCCCTAGACTTCCTCCTTTTAGCACTTGTGGGTGCGTAATAGGAGGAGTCCAAGTTGGGTACCACAGAGTCTGGCTTATCATCCAGAGAATCATCAGGGTCGGGACCGCATGAGAGACGGTCGAAGATTGATCGAGAGAAGCGTGAAACGGACGCTATGCGGCTAGAGTTGGGTACCGTGCAGGCTGTCTGCATGCGGTTGTCTTCTGCCGTCGGACGAATTATTTTTGTGCGGCTAGGAGTCACGACCGTACAGGCTGGCCGCATGCAATTGGCAATTGTGGCCGTATGGGTTTTCTGCAAGCGATTGACTCCCACAGCCGCATGAGTTTCATTCGTGTGATTGGCAACTGTAGCCGCATAAGCTATGCGGCTGACAGGTATGGCCGCATGAGTTTTCTTCATGCGGCTGGAGGATGTAGCCGCATGAGCTTTCTTCCTGTGGCCGTAGGATGTAGCCGCATGAGCTTTCTCCCTGCGGCTGCTAACCTTATGCGGCTCAGATCTCATAGAGTTCCTCTTTGCCCCTGCAAGTCCAACATCATAGTATTTTCTTCTGCCGGACTTGGGGACAGCAGAGTTGTCTACGATCTGAAGTGGGGCCGCAGGAGAATCTTGCTTGCCGTCTTGAACAACAGAGGGTGTCCCTGCAAGAGCTTCAGCAGGAACGAAGGATCGGGGTCTCCACTCCTTACGGGCCTTCTTTGTGCGGGCTCGCTTCTGGACCGGGCCAGTACTTTTATCGGAGACCATCTCTATGAACGCCTGTTGGTCGAACCGGGCAACCATCTTTTGTTGAGTGGAGCCAAGCTTGGCTGCATCCGATTGCGTCACCAACTCCTCAGTCGTGGAGAAGTTAGTCCCCAGCAGAGTCGCCATCGTGTTTGCCATGAAATATAAAAGAATAGAACAATTATCGGAGGACCGGACTTTTACTTCACGTTACAAACTCGCTTGTACAAAGAAAGCCTAGGGACGAAAACCTAGGTACAGCAGTCTAAGTACAATTATTTATTTTAGATTCTGGGGGGTGACGATAGAGGCTCGGGAAGGCGACGGCAGCCCTGCCTTACTCCTTGGACGATCGGTATGCAGTCTTGGCTCCTTGTGAAAAGATGGTTGGCGTTGACGAAGAAATGCTCTTCTTGCTCTTCTGTTGCTCTTCAGGCATCTCTCTCTCTCTGTGTATTCTTTTCTCTGACTATTGGGGAGTCTCTCTGTATATGCGTATTTTTTCTCGCTGGAATTGTATATCTTTTTCTCTTCGATATTGTATATTTTTTACAAGGGAATGGCACCTTGCTATTTATAATAGTGGGATGTGATCATTAGGGTTGCCATTGATTAGCTCTTGGAGATGGCGGCGGCCTGTGGATTGGTCAATCTAGGCCATTCATCTTGATTATGACGAATCTGGGCCATTAGGTGTAGATTACACCAAATCCCATGAGCAATTAATGCTAATTGGAATAAATCTTCCTTATACTGATCTTTTGATATCTGCGAATAAATTAGATCTATTCTTCTGCCACGTGTCCCAGATTTATTGGGATTTGACCCAATCTTTAATGGCAGCAAATCTGAGGAATTTAATCGGCTTAGGACACGTGTCCTAGGAGCTGCTGGGAAAATCTGGACCGCATGACTAGTGAGCCGCATATGTATGTGCGCCGCATATGAATGTGAGCCGCATATGGTTAAGCCCACGTGTCAGGGCTGCGTGGGCAGTGGCCCTCACTTGAGTCCTCTAACCACAGAGGAATAATCCTTGTGGGTCGCATAGGTATATATCCGCCTGGGCCGCATAGACATGATCCTCTTGAACCGCACGAGAAGTCCTCGCTCGAGCCGCATGAGGCTTTCATGGTCTGAGCCGCATAGGATGGATTCACTTTGAACCGCATAGAAAGTCCTTTGTTCGAGCCGCATGAGGCTTCTATAGTCTGAGCCGCATAGGATTTATTCTGAGCCGCATGAGAAGCGAGCCGCATATGAATGCCCACGTGGCAAGGCCACGTGGCATTTTTGTGGCTCTCAGGGAATTTGTGTCAAAGATTTGTTTCCTCTTCCCTAGAGATTCATCATTATGACAGAGTCATAATTACCTGCCTTTGTGTCAGGGCTGTCAACTTTTCAGAGGGGTCAGCCATCGTAGCAATTAATGCAGCATGGGTCGGAGGAAAGCACTATCAGGCCACGTGTCCTCTGAGCCGCATGGAATGTTTTGGGCCGCATAGCTCCTTATGCCGTATGATTCCCTGAGCCGCATGAGTTCTCTGAGCCGCATGGATCTTTCCTGGCCGCATGAATCATTTCCTTTAGTATTTTCCATGCTTCTACAATGACAATATGAAGATGAATGGCAAGAATGAAGAATTTTTACTTATTTATACAATCAAATCAACTCTTCATATTCCTTATGAGAAACTGCTCATTATTAATGCAAACTCGGGGAGATGAAGAGGCATTCGAAAGTTTCGAGAAGAAAATTCATTGTGACGGTTAAGTATTGACCGACACTATTTCTTGATTTTACGCCGACTGTTGGATATCCCCACTTTTACGCGGATGACTGTTGCGTATCCCAAATTTTACGCTGACTGGTCAAATCCTGACTTTTATGCTTCTATTCAAAGTGTTTCAAATTTTGAAGATATTTGAAAACTTTGAAGGGGGTCTTGTAGGAGCGTAAAAAGTGCTTCATAGAATGAGTCAAAGAGATGGATCATTCCACTCAAGATGATCTATCTTATGCCAAGGAGAGGCTAATCATTTTACGCTCGCATCTAAGCCAATGGTTTTTACGCCTAGGACAGGCTAACCACTTTTACGCTGGACAAAGCTGTCAAGTCTTGCATTAAATGCAAAGTCTGACATGAAGATATTAATGATGGCATATACCACAGAATTCGAAGGGATTTGTTTTACACAGAGACCAATGTTGTCGTTTAGTATGTGGACTGAGCTACTTTACGCTCACAATGTGACTTCTTTTACGCATGGAGACTATACGAGTTTTTACGCTCAAAAGTCGACGTGTGCATAAAGTTTATTTGGGCTACTTTACGCTCAAGGTTATTTAACAACCACTTTACGCGGGAAGTCCATGTCAGGGCTATTTTACGCCTAGTCTACTGCTTTACGCTCAGAGTACATTGGGGCTGTTTTTACGCCCTATTCTTTCTGACCAATTTGGAACGTAGTTTGCCTACATGGCTTTCATGCCACATATTTCGAAGAACGTGTGTACGTGCATCCTATTCTTACTGAAATGATGGGACACATGTCAACGTATGCAGAGGATGACTTTGGTCGTGGGTGGCAGTTGTTAGCGTAAAGACAGAACTTTTGCTGAGTTTTTACGCACAAGAGCCCAAGTCTATAAATAGACTTATTTTTCACAGACGGAGAGACAGAGGCAGGAGGAGAGAAAACAGAGATATCAGAACTCAGAGATTTTGATTCTCCAGAGCATTCTTCTTCAACCTTTCTTTCAGAACAGAGTGAAGCAAAGCAGAAAAGCATTCGGCCTCGCCATCAGTGCCCAAGTGCGTCGATACCTTTCTGGTGACTTAGTTCTTCCGGTTGTTCATCTTCAAGCAGTGATCTTCATCATCATCGTATGGTCCAAGGAACAAAGTGATCATTTACAGATCAGACTTCCATAGCAATACTTTCCCAGAATCAAATTTGTACTTCTTGTACTTTTTCTCGTTTTATTTTCAAAAGCCAATTTTTCTGGCATTTTGTTAAGTTAAACAATTAACTACCCATCTAATCTCCTCCTCTTCCCCATAAGTTCCCATCCCATCCCACCCCTTCCACTACTTTCATTAACTACATTCATCATCACATTTTTTAAAACTCCCCCCATTTACTCCCTCCATCACTCTTCATTATTTTTCAAAAACCCTTTCCTCTTCCCACTCTTCCTTTATAAACTCAACCTTATTCTTCTTCCTCCTCTTCACTCTTCATCTCTTCTCCTTCACACGTCTCCATCCACCCATGGCGACCCACAAACGTCCTCGCTCCTCCTCCACCACTGCAAACCCGTTCACCCCCGTGCCTCTCTCTCATGGCTATGATCCGAATATCTTCACCTCCGCCATGGCTACCGACGTTTGGTTCCAGCATTTTGCCAACCATAACGTCTATAAGGGCAGAGGCATCAACTGGAATCTCTTCTCCGGCCATCTCTCCCTCTTTGAGTCGGTCGGTCTCTCATCTCTTCTTCGGTGTCAGGTGCCCGTCTACCCCGCAGCGGTGCGCCTGTACTCGTTCCAGATATCTAAAACTACGCCATTAAAACCATGGTGAATGACCGCCACTTTCGCCTGACGGCTCGAGACATCGCCGAGATTCTCGAAGTCCCCAACAAATGAGATGCTCTGTCGACCTTGGCCGCTCTCTATCCTTTTGTTGAAGTCTCCTTTGACGAGTTCTGCGCCATCATTTACAAGAGACCCAATCCTCCGGCCATACCGGCCCTTTCTACGTAGTTGGAGCCATTCTACTACGAGCTCCATCGAATCGTCTGCCACACGATCTACTCCAAGGACGGCAACTACGATGCGATCACCAATGACGCACTCGTATGCATGTACTACCTCTACTCTAAGAATACTTGGTCCTTTCCCAAGACTCTTCTCAATGCCTTCTTCGGTGTCCTGTTCGCGGGGAAGCAATCACTTTGTTATGGCGCCTTCATCACCCTTATCCTGGAGGCGAAGAACATGGATCTCTCACTCTGCCAGTCGGACGACGTACCATCCTACCTTGCTATCTCTCGTTCCATCCTTGGTGCATCCACATCTCGTACATCTTCCTCCCAAGAACCGCTGGCCGCTACTCATGCTGTGCCCTATTCTACCCCTCCTACATCCGGGCATTTCATGTCGCTGAGCCAGCAACATTTTGACATGCGCATGGCTCAGACGGAGGAGCAGATGAGGGCCAACACTCGCGGCCTTGGAAACCTTATCCAGAGCCGCTTCCATGACCTGGCCTATTTCATCCAGCGCACTCTCTAGGACCGGAATGCCTATCTGGATCTTAACCTTCAGGATCCCATATACCAAGGCTCCTACTTCTCTGACCCCAATGCCAATGGATTCATGTACCCGGACGGCGTGGATCCTTTCAGTGCATTTTACCGTGCTTAGGGTGGGGACGACGACGATCCGACAGATGAGTAGTTTGCGGCCTCCTGTTGATGATGGTAGAATAAATTGTTGTCATTTTAGTGTGTGTCCTTTGAGGTCCTTCGGGGACCAGTAGTTTGTTTTAATGTTGAGTGAAGTCCTACGGGGACTATTTCTTATGTTTTGGTGTTGTCTTGATCACTCTCATGGAGGAGAGTTTTATCTTTATTTTATGTAGTATCAAGCATGAGCTTTATTTCCAATTCTAATATACGCATGCTTTTGTCCATCATAGTGTTTTCCCTATCTATTTATTGCTACATTTTTTTTACATATTTCCCATCTTTGACTAAGTGACAAAGGGGGAGAAAACGTATTGAGGGGGAGTTGTCTACCTACGGGGGAGTCACTCCCTGAAGATGCTCTCTCTCTGTTTTGTCAATTATCAAAATGGGGAAGATTGTTGGCACAGTTTATTTTGATAACATTAACAGCATCTTTGCAGTCTAGTTTTATCTATATTTCAGATACATGTTCTTTCAAAAGCTCTACTACATGAAGTCTGTCCATTCAAGCCGAGTTATCAAAGCCTTGAAGACTGAAGAAAAGACCAGCGATCCTTAAAGACAGCTATCAACATATTCAAGATATCGAGTCTGTACAAGGTCTAGGTCTTTCTGTAAACACCTAAGGTTGGATGAAAAAACAAAAAGCTCTTCTATTTTTCAGTCAAAATTTAATGTCTAAAAGAACGGCATACCGACGGTATACTACGGCATACCGGCGGTATACCGTTTTGTTGGCCACAAAACGTTCTGTGACAAACATCGGCGTACCGACGGTATACTACGGCATACCGACGGTATACCGTTTTGTTAGCCACAAAACGTTCTGTAAAAAACATCGGCGTACCGACGGTATACTAGGGCATACCGACGGTATACCGTTTTGTTGGCCACAAAACATTCTGTGACAAACATCGGCGTACCGACGGTATACTATGGCATACCGACGGTATACCGTTTTGTGAAGCCACAAAATGTTCTGTGACGAACATCGGTATACTGATGGCATACCGCTGCATACCGATGGTATACCGGTTTATTTAATTTGATTTTTGAATGGACGAATACTAGCATTAATTGCTGGCATTAAATGCTCCCCAACGGATATAATTATTATCGTTACTATTCTGAACGGTATACCGACGGCATGCCGGTCCATACCGACGGTATGCCGTTTGGGCTATATTCAGGAGCATTAAATGCTACCTACTCTTGGTTTCTATATAAATGGATGCCTTCTCTATCTTGAAGGCCTATCCACTTATGCCATAAATTTCTCAACAACCAAGATCTCCACCATTACTACTCTACCCAAGCTTTTAATTGTCATCAATTCCAAAAGTGCTAGAGTATTCAAGAGTTGTACTTTTCGATCTTCAAGTGTTAGAAGATCAACAGTTCTCTTCCTTTCCTTTTGAAGTTGGCGAGCCTTCGTAAGAAAACTCGTGTGTAAGAAGTTGGCGAGTTCTTCGGATCCAAACTCTTGTTGAAGTTGGCGAGTTCTTCGAATCCAAACTCGTGTGTACTATTTTACAAAATAGTGGATTTAAGCCGGAGAGAGTTCTGGAACTGGATTGCCTCTTGGGAGAATACCAGGATACATCGCGTGTTTGATTTTCTTACTCTCTTTCTTTTTAATTAAGTAATATTGCTTCTTGTGTTTAAATTATTTTATTTTCCTATTCACCCCCTCTAGGGTTATACAATTGATACTAGTGGAGACATTGTGTCCAATAAAGAAAGCTCGTCACAACCGGATGTCCAAGAATCAAGTTATGACTCAGTTTCTCTCATGGAAGAAGAACATAAAATGCAAACACGTAAAGAAGTACAAGAGTCTGTTACTCCGCACGTGACATCAATACCATCTCGAGAAGATTCTCTACCTTCATCCTTGGATGGAGAAGTGCCCCAAAATTGAAAAGTTTGCAAGAGGAGATTGAGGTAACCAATAATCAAAATAATCTAACTTTTTTTTGCCTTTTTGCCGATTGTGAACCAATAGGTTTCGAAGAAGCGACACAAAATAAGATAGAGAGACGCAATGGATGAAGAAATCAAGAATATCACGAAGGACGACACTTGGGAGCAAAAAACACTTTCAAAGTGGCAAAATAAAATTGGATTTAAAAGTATCTACAAGCCAATGAACAATGTTCAAGATGAAGTCAAGAGGTACAAGCACAGACTACTTACAAAAGACTATGGCTATGATGAAAAGCAAGTTCATCCACCCAAAGATATGTATCATAAGCAAGCAAATGCAAAGGAACTGCATCAAAATGCAAAAGTAAGCTACCGAGATCTTCACCAAGCAAATCAAGAAAGAAGCACTATTCAGGGCAAAAAGTTCACTTGGAATCGCAAAGTCAAGTTTAAGGGGGAGTGTTCGAAATAAACTTGATTTTGCAATAATATTTTGAGCCCAAAAAATTAATCCACTACCATTAGGCTTTGTCCATTAGGCCTATTTTAGTTTTGAGTTTAGTCCATGTTCTAGGAACTTCTTTACCTAGAAAGTTCATCTAAAATATCTATGTTCTAGAGATATCTTAATATTAATTGTAAAAGGGTCTAGAATGATTCCATACTATATTTAATAAGTGTATAGACTCTTTCAAGAGTCCCATAAAAAGGGGTGCTCTCCCCTCATTTTGTACAACCACAAAATTAAGAAGCTTAGTGCTATTAAAAAAATTCTTCTCTTCCATTCGTCTCTCTCAGTAAATCTTTTTTCTATAATTTTCTCCCACTCCAAATTTGCTCCTCCTAGCTAGTTGGTCCACCAAAATTCCAACACACCATTGCCATCATCCTCTCCATTTGACTGCCTTCCTCCAACTATGACTGGCCGCCATGTCAACCAGCATGACTCGTCACCATACTCCCCAACCCAAGTTTTCATTCCTCTCCTCCTTGCCTCCTCTATTGCTCGTCCCCTGATCTGAAGCCATAAGCACCGGCTGTACTGACCGGTACACTTCAATGTGTCGGTAAACTCTCAACCACGAAGCCCCTGTCCAACCATTTCAGACCGATGTGCTGCACCAGTACAGTGCTCGTGTCGCACTCGAAGACAGGAACTCCACAGATTTCCCTCGAGCTTGTGCCACCGCCATGTCGTGTGTAGGGAAAAAGGAATATGGCAACAACATGCCTCAGGTTTAACCTAAAACTAAGGTGAATTACCCTTTTGCCCTCCTTCCTTTAACCAACTGTTAGATATAGTTATAAGTTATGGCTGTTATAGGTATGTATCATATATATGAAAATTTATATGATTTTTTTGGGTTATATATATATATATATATATATATATATATATATATATATATATATATATATATATATATATATATATATATAAAAAAAAAAATATATATATATATATATATATATATATATAACCCAAAAAAATCATATAAATTTTCATATATATGATATATATATATATATATATATATATATATATATATATATATATATATATATATATATATATATATATATATAAATATATATATATATATATTTTTTATATATATATATTTTTTATATATATAAATATATATATAAATATATATAAAATATATATATATATATATATATATATATATATATATATATATATATATATATATATATTATAAATCAACATTAATACATAATGTGATATACCATATATGTGAATTCTTATATTTATTTATTATTCAAGGTATATGTGTAGCCATATACGTATATGTATACATAGTTTCATCTATGTGTATATTTAGTTGTATATTAAAAAAAAGAAAAAAAAGAATAAAAGAAAGAAAAAAATTTAGTTGTATATAAATGATATATATATGCATTGTATATAAGTGTGGTATCTACATGTTAGAAGTTATGTATTTTTGATTATGTATATATAAGTAATTTCCTAAACTTAAAAAATGAGGGTTCATGTTTGTTCTTTTAATATATATGTTTGTGTATTTATTGAAAGGATTTTAAACTTATTTGTATATTAAGTGAGTTTGAAACTTGTATATCTCAACATTGGATTATATATAGCTAAATTAAGTTTATATGTACATATATACATAAATTACTATCCTTAAAATAAAAAATTATTTCCAAAACTATACTCTAATTAGATTATTATCTATATTTATATAAGAAAAATTATTTTATTAGTAACCCTAATAAGGACCTTTTATCTACGTAATTATATAAATATATTGTTTGGTAATTATTAGTTGTTGTTGGGCTTTGGTAGATTTTTTGTGGACTATAGTGGTACTATCGTGCACCTAGGCTGGATACGACTTCCATATCCTCATTCTCAGCTCAGACTGCGCAAACACTTTAGGCAAGTATACCTTGCTAATTTGATATAGAATATTTATATGCTTGTTTTCTTATCAGTAGTTCACTTGGATATACAGCTACACAATTCACCTGCTCTCATCTGTATGCTTACATGATTATATCTGCTGACACATTGACATGATACATGCATACTGCATGGCATATAGGTGACTTGTTTATGATCTCTGGATGTTTACTTGATGGTAGATTTTCTGTGTACATGTTGACTGGACTTCTGGACTTATCATTTATTAGAATCAAACTAGACGTGTCGTGGATGCGACACCGGCAGTTTCTTTAGGTGGAAAAGATGGTCACAAGACGGAGGGGCTACTTATAGCTTATTTTATTTATGATTTGATGTTGCTGCAGTTGGTGACTCAGACCATTGCACATGTACCCCTTAGAGAGAGCTCCATTCGTTGAACGTCGTCCTCAAGTGCATTTTACACAGACAAGATAGTCTTCCTAGTAGTAGTGTTACTTGTGTTACCTGATTATTTCTTGGTTTACCGATTTCCTGGATCACTTGTTTACTTCTTCACATGTTATTTACTATATTTCATATGACATGTAGATTATGTATCTTGCTACGTCCTTCTGAGGACCTCGTTTCTTTCCAGGTATATGCTGAGACCTGACATGGGATATTGGGGATACTTATTCGGGATTCAGGTATCGATTGATAATGCCTTCTTATTATATCTTTCACGATTATTTCTCATTTAGTTTCATAGAAGTTTAGTTAGAATTGTGGATTGAATATGGATATTTGGACATTATTCTGATCTGGACAACTTATACGTATTCGAGTTGGACTAGAGTCTGCTTGAATGTGTACCTGGCCATTGCCACATGGCCTAGTCCCGCATATTTTGTGGCTGGAGCGTGAAAACTATAAAAGAAACGATGTTCCATACATTATGCCCTTTATATACAAAGCTAAAAATCTCCAACGACAACGCTTCAAGACACTATCCAAACTCCAAATGCCTCAGTGCTTCCAAGCAAAACACCACCTTGCACAAATCTGGTGGGGATCAGTACAAGAGTACTAGTGAGCGGCCTTTCATCCCTTAAGCAAAACCAACACGTTTATTTAGTGGGTGCTAGCAATATTTACGGTCTTTCTAATATTGCCTTAGGAACAGTTACATAACATCTGTCACGTCCCGCTCCCGGAATACAGTGAGATGGGTATGTGACTCTATCTCCAGGCTACGCACCATACGAACACTTATATACCTGTATTTGTGATTGTCGCCTGTAATATTTTAGAATAGAAATACAAGAAATTGCTAAACACATTTACTTTCCACAACTATAACTATTATACATAAAACTATTTTCTAGGAGTACATCATATATAATTTTTTACAACAAAATAGTAAATTATAATATGTCGACAGGCTACAAAATGTTATTGACTTCTCTTGAAGATCTCTTGACAGTTTATTCCTCGACTTCGTCCTCGTCATAAAGAGGTAATATTCCTGCAGTAGCTCCATCTTTCCCTAGTGAACAATACTTGGTCGTCAGAATGACAGCAAATCCTCGGTCAAGAACAGTTAAAGTAAAAATATAATAAGGAATGAAATGAAATAATTTATATCGAAATTGAGAAAGTAAGTTTTTACATTCATGCTTTACAACTTCAATTTAATTTCTTATACTATTATTTTTCATCCAACTAGGTAACTCAGACAACCTTATTTGAGTACCATGAACACGATCAAGTTTTTCCTAAATGGTAATGCAATTTGGAGAACAACCCTTTGAATATTCACTTAACTAGTTTCCCGTCAACATTCCCGTATACCTGTCACGCCCCAGAACCAGAATACTGGAGAGCGGGGGCAGACATAGCCAGCTACGTATATGAAATGGATTCCATCTCGCTATACGGTCACGGCTGTCTAGATACATGAGGGTTTAACTACAAGCCAACAGTCTCTTAAGGTCATGAACAAGCCTAGTGTCTCAATCACAAGCAAGTAAGTAAATGTTACAAGATGTAAGATCACCAAATATACAATAGTAAGGCGTCCCAAACATTACATATTCAGTTGATCATGAAGCTAGTCGTTACAAAATGTTAGGACTAGCAAGAGTTTAGTCATACATGATCAACCCTAGGATCTGTCAATCATGTTACAGCCCGTAGGCAGACAGTAAGTAAGTACAATCGAGCTAAACAGGTACTCGTCGGCTAAACGCCTCAAAAGAATATTTTTACAATAAAGTAGGAGATCAAAAATAAACCCACTCGTTGCCCTGGTTACATCTAGTCGCCACCATCGGGCTGGAAAGTCGGTAGATCCTCTGGAGCTGCTCCAAAATTTGGCCATATAAAACCAGTTGGGTCAAATCCCAGAAAGAACAAGTGCCACAAAGGAAGCTTCACTTAGGAACTAAAACCAGCAATTAGCACAGAAGATAATATACATAGTAAAACTGGAGAAAATAACATTACGAGGATATACGGTAAGATAACCATGGGACCATTCAGATAACCAGGTTACAATCCTTAAACCAAATAAGGACCGAGATTGTAACCCTTCGTCTGAACCGAACTTGGTTTCTCCCATTTATCTGCAAGATAATATAAGAAAATTAGGACATGTAACAATTTTTTACAGGATCAAGACTAGACAGATTATTCCTCATTCAATCAATCACGGCCAAGAAATGAGTACGGCTTGATACTTTAACTAACTAGGGTTATCACAGGCCTAGTTACTAGCAAGATGCAATAAGATTATTCCACAGCCACAAGCCCTGCAGACCATCCAGATTACCCAGGTCAAAAATTAGGGGTTGAATTCAGGTGGGTACATCGTCCAAGAAATGCATGTACCCTTAGGTAGCTTGAAGGGTGCAACACATGAAAGTGTGTTGAAAATGTGCCCTACTCGACGGCAGGCTACAGATACCAGGCGCGCCCAGGTAACGGGATTGCCTGTAGCTAGGAGATCTCTTTATGACTAATGTATTAATCTAGTTATTAGCCTTAGTCCATTTTAGTAGGCACTCCTGACCGTGGTACTCAGGAGTCCCATCCTAGACATGATGCAAGACAGGACTGAATTATTTGTACAAGCACAATCGCCCACGGTGTCTAGGTTATTTATACAGGTCATGTCATGTCAGGTAACCGTCGCAACAGCTTATCAAGGTATATCATGTCAGGTTATCATATCAAGTTTACATGTCAGGAGTGCGCCACGGCGGGCCACTATCATGTCATGTCAGGTCATTTGTTAGGAGTGCACCACTACGGGTCACTGTCGTGTTCAGGGTACATGTGCTGGACAGTATAGTGCAAGCATTCAACCAGGAGATCCAAGTTATACTGAGGTTACAAGACACAAGTTATCAGTAAAGATCAAATAATAGTAGAGAAATAATAATAATAATAACAAGAATTTAAATAGCAGGGTAAGGCACAGGAAGGAGCCCTGCGGCTCAGGGTCACTAGAACTCATGCGGCCAATAAGGAGAGCGCATACAACTTGGTAAGGACAGGGGCATGCGGCTAGAAGGGCAAGGGCGCATGCGGCTAGGGAGGCAAAGGCGCATGCGATTAGGGAGGCAAGGGCGCATGCGGTGCCAAGAAGTTGGGTCTCATGCGGCCAACGGAAGAGTGGGCTTCATACGGCTAGGAATGGGTGAGCGTATGCGACAGACGGAAAGCGAGTCCATGCGGTCAAGAGAGGCAAGTCCATGCGGCCAAGGAGTGATGGGAGCACATGCGGCTGGCCGAAGAGTAGTTCCATGCGGCTGGCTGGGTTCGGCCTTTATGCGGCTAGCGGAGAGCAATGCCTATACGGCGCAGAAGTCATGAATCCCAATTCGGCCAGGAATGGTACTCAGTCTATGCGGCCAAGAGAGAAGCGGGCCTATGCAGTTAGGAGCTAATTACTCATGCGGCTGAGGACGACTGGGGTTCATGTGGCCAGAGAATTTTATGCGTGCGCAGTTCGGAGGAGTTCAGGCATATGCGGCTCGGAATGGTCAGTGCATATGCGGTCAGACTACCATACGGCTGGGGGGAACACTTGCCGTATGAAATGTTCATGCGATCAAGTCTAAGCACAGTTCATCTTCTCCAAATTCCGAGAAGAAGAACACCATGAGAGCCAAGTTCTCAAGCTCTATAACTCCATCATCCGGAGCCCAAATCCGAACTTCCATAGATCAAAATGGGGTAGAATGAAATTCTCTACAACATGGAACCATCAAAACTTAGAAATAACAAGATTAAGTAGATCAAAACTCAAGAATTTCGAAAATAAGGTAAACTTAGATCTACAAAAATCTAGCCATAGAAAGTGGAAATGCCAAGTACTAAAGTAAGTTAAAATGCTGTAAGGAAGAGAATGAAACAATAAAATTGGAGTTCCTCTATGAAGCAAGTTGCACTTGCCTAGACCTCTCTCTCCCTCTCTCTGGTAGGTGAAGAATTAATGGAGGAGAAGAAGAGTAATGAAGAGAGAGAAGGAAGTGGGGTTAATAAATGGTAGTGGTGGTGGTAGGTAGGTGGTTCTCTCCTTGGTTCATAATAAACCAAAGAAAACTGAGCCAAGCCGAACCAACCCAAGAAATAACCAAGCCAAGAAGAAAAGCTAAACAAGGAATTATGCAATACAAGATAAAATACGTACACGTATTCCAAAAATACGTAATACGAACCACAGGCATTACAATACTAGGGGTCGGGCTATGACTTGGTGGCACGGTGCTTAGATTCCGGCCCTGCCTCCCATGGGCTTAAAAAAATTCACCTATTCGATGTTTCAGTCGAAAAAGGTATAAGAATCTGGTGGCACGTGTTTTAAATTCGGCCCTGCCTCCCTTGGGAAAAAATAGAACAATTTTGACTTGGTGGCACGGTTATTAAAATTTCGGCCCTGCCTCCCTTGGGCTTAAGTAAGCTAAGCCTCACATACTCGATTCGCATGGCCGTACGAATGAGCTTAAATACTGATTAGCTTTTGGTTATTATTTTGTTGCAAAAACTTCGTAAGTGATATTCAAGTTGTTCTCCCCCGCCCAATGCTTCCTGACTTACAACTATAACAGTACAATATCTAATTGTTAATTTTCTTAACTTTTATAGAGTAGATCGTATTGAAAAGCTAACTTTATATCTAATGCAAATTGTCTCTTGGATTAAATTTTGATTGAAATTGTCAAAAGTCTGTTGCTAATTAAAGTGGAAACGAAATTCTAGGGTTAGGAGTATCGCCAGTATTTCTAAAATTCTCTAAATTTAGCTAACTCCCAAAATTATTGAAAATTTCAACAGAGTCTTCTTTGTATTAATTGACCCCAAAATTTTTACAATAGATAAAATATAACAATAATCGGGTACGCCGACCCCTTCGGTAGAGCAACTCTCGACACCGGAACTCACGCAAATATTATATATGCAGTTAAATTTAAAGCTTTCTTACCTTAGCAACTAATAGGCAACAAGCAATTTATTTTGGTTACTTCAATTGTTTTCCTTTCTAAAAGCTATCCAAAATAAAATTGTTAGTAACACAATAATACCATGGTATTATTTTCAAACGTTGTCACATACTAAATAATTTTGTATGCTTTGTGATATTGGCTAAATTAAATCTAAAAGAGTTCAGTTTTAACTCATACTTGCTATATACCACATTCTAGCTTCTTAAAGATGCAAAAGAAGTTTAAAATTGAAAATTAATAGGTGTAGGGTTACCCTAACATATAGGTACATATACACACCTATTTTAACTAGTTAATCAAGTCAACACATATTAAATAGGTATACTTTTTAATGTGGACAAAATTGACACTCAAGTTAAATCAAAATTTTATTGATCCTACATATTCAAAATCAATTGAATATATATATGTCACACTAAAGATGCATAGATTTCATATGTAAATTTTTTTATTTTATAAAGTGTATTGGTTATGTCCATAGGTTGTGCCTAGATTCATAAGTGTCCATCAAAATATAATTTCATGAATTGTGTCCATGTATTGTGTCATGATGTATACCCATATAGGTGCCAATGTATATATATATATATATTTATATATATATATATATATATATATATATATATATATATATATATATATATATATATATATATATATATATATATATATATATATATATATATATATAATATATATATATAATATATATATATATATATATATATATATATATATATATTTTCATATATATATATATATATATATATATATATATATATATATATATATATATATATTTTCATATATATATATATATATATATATATATATATATATATATATAAAATATATATATATATATATATTTATATATATATATATATATATATATATATATATATATATATATATATATATATATATATGATTGTGCATTTTCAGATATTAATCATAATTGTGAGATATCAAAATATACACTCTATAGTAGGTTGTCCCATGTATATTATTATGTATGTGCTATACAAACCCAATATTCATATATATATATTTGCGTCTGTGTCAGGTAACTATATGGACACGTAAGAACCAGAAATTGATCTACTGAAATTTTATATTAAAATTACCAATTTTCTATTCTTTAAACATTTGCATACAAATTTGTCAAAGAAAAAGGGAAATTGAAGGAGGAAGGAGGACTTGCCTTGTTTTGAAACATAGATTTCCCTTTCTCAGATCTAGATGGATTCTTGATCTCCTTATGTTCTTTTCCTTCCAAGATTTTAGAAATTAATTTCTAACCTAGATTTAGAAATTGGAATATTTAAGGAAAAAGGGGAAGACATACACCAAGAGAGATCAAAGAAGAGAAGGAGGCCGGAGTGGTGCTGGAGGGGCCGGCAATGGCGGGCGGCGCTGACGGTGGCCGCAGCAGCGACAGCGACAGCAGCATCGGTAGTAGCAGCAGCAGTTACATCAGTAGTAGTAGTAGCAGCAGCAGTAGCAGTTGCAGCAGCAGCAAAGAGAAGAGGGGGAGGTGGAGGGGAGAAGGAGGTGAGGAAGAATGAAGAGAGGGGGAAGAAATAGAGGAAGAAGAAGAATGAAAGAGAGAGGGAGACAGAGATGGGGTGATGTGGCATTCAATGGAGCTCCCTCTCCATGCCATAGTCCATGTGGCATGGGAGAATGCCACTTAAATCTAAGGTTGACACCTAGCCCCAATGAGTTGGCAAGTCTATTATGCAATTGCAAAAATCTACGATTAAAATACAAAATTTATATAAAATTTTTAATTAAAATTAAAATTAAAATTATTATTATTATTATTATTATCATTGCAAAAATATACCGACGGCATGCCGGTCCATACCGACGGTATGCCGTCTGGGCTATATTCAGGTGCATTAATTGCTACCTACTCTTGGTTTCTATATAAATAGATGCCTTCTCTCTCTTGAAGGCTTATCCACTTATGCCATAAATTTCTCAACAACCAAGAGCTCCACCATTACTACTCTACCCAAGCTTTTAATTGTCATCCATTCTTAAAGTGCTAGAGTATTCAAGAGTTGTACTTTTCGATATTCAAGTGTTAGAAGATCAACAGTTTTCTTCCTTTCCTTTCGAAGTTGGCGAGCCTAGTAAAAAATCTTGTGTGTAAGAAGTTGGCGAGTTCTTTGGATCCATACTTGTGTTGAAGTTGGCGAGTTCTTCGGATCTAAACTCGTGTGTACTATTTTACCAAATAGTGGATTTAAGCCGGAGAGAGTTCCGGGACTGGATTGCCTCTAGGGAGGATACCAGGATACATCGCGTGTTTGATTTTCTTACTCTCTCTCTTTTTAATTAAGTAATATAGTTTCTTGTGTTTAAATTATTTTATTTCCCTATTCACCCCCCCTCTAGGGTTCTACAGTTGGTATCAGAGCTTTGTTCTCTTGATTTAGATTTACACTTTTAGAGTGATCCATGGCCACTGTAGCCACCCTTCCCGGAAATTCTTGAAATATTTTTTATTTTATTTATTTAATTTAAATGATAATTCTAGAATTCTTTTTTTTAAATAATTATTTAGTTAAATATTACGGTAGATGACGGTAGCCATGGTTGAGTTTTGAAGTGCAAGACGACTAGGAATCATGGCACGGATAGCATGGTCATGTGCCTTGGTTAGTGTATTAGCCATGCCTAGGAAGACCCAGCCATAAATGCGTCCTAACTAGGAAAACCAGGCCAAGTTGCGACTTAACCCTTACCGAAGATTCTATTTATTATTTAATTATTTTATTGAGTTTTAGGGAACCCGGTTGTACCAAACCCGTCTAGATTGGGCCCAAGTCAAATCCAAGCACATGTAGGCATGTAATGGGACCAAATACGGCCTTGTAGACATATTTGATAAATGCAAATATTGTTGTATATATATTAGGAATTGGCAATTATTTTCTAAATATTTGTTATATGTACATTATAGGTATTATTATTATTAAATAATGTTTTACAAATTTTTGTATGATCTTCTGGAGCCAGTTAAGTAGTGTGCATGTCTATATCCACCAATAATAACTACTAGTCTATTATTATTTGTTATTAGGATTGTTATTTATTATTATTGGTTATTTTATTATTTTATTGTTAAATGAAATTACCCATCTCTCTCTATATATATCTATATATATATATATATATATATATATATATATATATATATAGACATATATACATACTCCAAGGAATGGGCCATACCCTAGGAATAGATAATCATGAGTTTTATTTGGATTTTTGGAGATTATTATAAATATATAAATGTGCATTTGGGATGTGTTTGAGACTATATATTTTCCATAAATAAGTATAGGATAATTATAAATATTTTCTCTTGAAAAACTATAATGTATATTATTTTATATACAGGAATATTTAGTAGGTTGTATTGAATATTTACATCTATATACTAATTATCGTATACATGCATTATATAAATAGGTCAATATATATATATATGTGTTATATATATATGCATATATGTATATATCTATATATAGAGGACAATATGTATATATATATATATATGTGTTTGTGTATTTATAGATAAATACATATGTATTTGTGGGTATATATGAATATATATAAATACATATGTGAGTATGTATATAAAAATATAATATATATATATATATATATATATATATATATATATATATATATATATATTTATATATATATAAATATATATATATATATATATATATATATATATATATATATAAAACATATATATATATATAAATATATATATATATATATATATATATATATATATATTGTATGTATATATTTAGACTAGAAATAGAAGAGCCAACAGCCTGAACTGAAATCCCCCAACAAACCACATTTGAGCCCAGGCCCACGAGAGCAGCCTCATAACCAGCTCATACCCGAGCTGAACCCCCAGGCCTGAGTTTACCCTCAGCCGAGAGTAATCGACCCATGTACACAGCCGCTCATATACATCAGTGTATATATAGAGAGAACGCGAGCAAACCCTAACAAAACTCTCGCAAACACGACGCCACCACCCACCTGGGCACACCGCCGTGCGCGCACGCGCCGCCGAGGGCCACCATCGGCCGGCCGGAGCCGTCGGTCAGTGCGCAAATAGCAGAAAACAGAACATCACAACAACAGCAGCGGCAGTAACATGACTTACTTTGCCACGATATTTCGGTCGACTCAGTCCATCATTTTCTGAAACGATTCTTCAGGTACGACCACAACCCTAACGCCTCTGATCCCCATCATTTAGTTTGATTTTAGGTAAACCATATCGCCCAGAAAATTGAACCAAACTTAGGTTAAAACCTGTTCATAAACAGGGGATCAAGTAGCCCAAACCCCCAAGTTCGGAGATAAATCCTGATTGATCTAGCAGTAGTCTTCGGTAACTTGCTGAATTGAAATTATAGACCACATGTGAAGAACAGATGGAAACTCTAGAGGGGGGTGAATAGAGTTTATAGCGATAATAGCCAATTAAAAATTAAACTCTTTCACAAGCTAAAATTAATCAGAGTAAATACGAAAATAAATAAGGAGCAAGAAAGCATACGCAAATACAGTCGATTTTAACCTGGTTTCCCTCGTGGAGGACTAGTCCAGGTCTGAGAACTCTAGCTCAGGATTAAATCCACTATTTGTGAAATAGTAGTTACACCCCGTGCCTTTTCTTCAGAAGAGCACGTCAACTTCTTACAAAGGATCGCAGTGGCGATGCTTGGAATTTTCCAAGCGACTTCTTGAACTCTTGCACAAACTCCTAACTGAGAGATGCTGAGCACTTGAGGCTTAGGTAGCTTGTGGCTAGTAGATGAAGAAGGGTATGGCTTATATTGAGCTTTAGAGAGAAGAGAAGAGAAGATTGGATGAATAAAAATGAGAGAATTCATGGCCTATTTATAGGATACTAGTAGGCAGAATTCGGCCAGAATTCTGGTAGGAATTTTCAAATATTTGGCCGTTGGACAACTAGCAACCAGCCAACCCTAAAAATTATGGTGCTGATTTCTAGGGGACAGAGTTCGGCCCGAACTCTGTGTGGAGGCAGAGTTCGGCCCGAACTCTGTATCCAGAGCACAGAAAGAGTCTTAGGGTCTAATGGGCTTATTTGGATGTGTGGAGCTTATGGATTTTGGGTAGGTTATTGGTTAAGTCTCAAGAGCTCAGCACAACTCAGCTTACAATCGTCTAGACTCAATAAAATTATAAAATACAGACTCAAAAATGACTTGCATTACAAAACTGAGCTATCGTCTGATTTGAGCTGGATGTAGTCGTCGTGTGTCGTATTGAATTATTACAAGTATTATTTAGTCAATGTTATCAATATTTGGTTGACTGTGACTTTGTGTCAACAATCTCCCCCATATTGATAATTGACAAAATAATAATTGTATATTCAATATTCATACCTGGACACAACAAAGAGAAATAACAAAGCTCCCCCATAATCAGTGCTGAGCTAACAATAGCTCCCCCGTAAATATTGCTTTGAATCCTATTGGCCTGATAAGAACATTCTCCCAAAAGCACATATACATAGACAAAAGAATATAGAACATTCTCCCAAAAGCACATATACATAGACAAAAGAATATAGAATATGCATATCTCCTCCTTTTGGCATTTAGCAATTTAAGATAAACAATTAATAACTGGCAAACACACCAAAAGATAAGAGAAAAAACTGCATATAAACTAATATAACGACCAAATGTCTCAAGAGTCATAATAGAAGAAATGACAGATAAACTGATAGAACTTCCAAAGTCTCAAGAGTCACAACTCATAATAAGTCTAATACAAACCAAGTACATAAAAGCAACTAAAATCAAAATGCATAAACCATAATCTATGATCCTCAGTAGCAGCAGCAAGTAGCAGTCCATATCCATCATCGAGCTCGTGAAGGCCCAGCGTCGTCTGATGGATCAGTAAAGGAACGACGTGGGTCCACGAATGCCGCATCTGGATCCATGTAGAGACGAACCCAAGGGTCATCGATACGAAATCCCTCATGACCAGGGTCTCGCTCCATAGGAATGGGCATGGAAGGATGGCGAGACATGGAGTACCAAATATCATGCAGCGAGTTGCTGATGGCACTCATCTGTAGGGTAGTCCGGTAATCCAGCTGAGTCCAACGATCGTCCTCTAAGGTGAAGCGATCTCGGAGCATAGTCTGAAGAGACTCGAGAGTGGCAGGAGGAGGAGAAGGAGGATCCTGTCCAAGAGGAGGGGCATCTGGCTCATCATTAGAATGCTCAGACACGACTGGTGAGCCAACGGCCGCCTGAAGCCTCCTTGCCTTAGAAAGGAAGGCAGGGACAGGTAAGAATGGACACTCATCAAGGGGTACATAAAACGCACGGAAGATCATAGGAAGATATAATGCATAAACCAAGGATCTTGGTTTCTTCCTAGAATTAATCATCCAGTCCATCATGGTACGTGAAAGATTAAATGGTACATGAAAGTGGAGATGATATAAAGCCGAGATTTCAAAATAAGTGACTTCATCGGTGGAACCCGCTTTGGGTAGAATGGTGTTAAAAATGATCCGATGAAGTTCATAGAAATAGGGATTAAGAAATTTGGCCAAAAGCTTACGAGGACGTGTGTTAGGGCTACACAAGTCGTCCTTGAAGCTTTCAAGTGAAATCCCTTCGGGAAATTGAAATGATCGAGCTTCAACAAGCTTTTTCCATGAGTTAGGCTCTTGGAGTTCAAGGTATTCGGCCAACTCGAAATCGTCAAAAGAGATATCAATTCCCGCAACCCGTGAATAAATATGTGTATCATCATGGGTTAGGTTGTAGTAAAACATTTGAATAGCACTACGATAAATGACCGAATTTTTGGTGACAAGTTCATCAAGGCAAAGGTCATAAAAAAGTACATCAAATAGAGAGAAAATAGTAAAATTGATAGGGTGTCCCGCAAACACCGGACGTGTCCGAAAATCACTAAACCAATCATTTGATGCGTCGAGTGATACAAAAATTCGGTCGTCAAAAGTGTTTGGGTCATATGGCGTGGAGGATTGAATAACGGATTGATAGGTGTTTGTTGTTCAATGGCCGGTACAACGGGTGGTGCAACGGGCGGTTCAACGCGAGGAGGAGCATTCGACGAGGATGCTCCCTCGGTCCGAAGTCGTTTCCCACGATTGAACAAACGTGGAGCCATAACACAATAAAGAAAATGAAAAAAATTGAGATATAGAAAAGTATTGAATTATACCTCAAAGTAGTGATGAACAATGAAGGAGAATTAAAAAAGAGGCCTTCTCCTTGAGTTTGGGGAAGAGATGAGCTCTAGAAGGGAGAAATTAGGGTTAGGGTTTTGAGAAAAAGGTTTTAGAGAACTGGAAAAGGTAGCAATGGAGAAGAAGAGGGAGGAGAACCCAAAAATATGTGAAGGGTTCCAATTGGTCGGAGCAAATAATGGCCATTGGATCAAAATAAGACCAGCGGCTGAGACTGTTCCCGGTTCTGGAACAGTCAGGCCGAATTCGGCCCGAACTCTGATAAGGGCAGAGTTCGGCCCGAATTCCGGATTCTGGTCACAGATCAGGATTCAGGCTGATATGAAGAAAAATTGGTTAAGTTAGAAAGACCAAAAAGAATGTGAGTATAAATACAAGAAAAGATCCAAGTGATAAACAACGAATAATAGATAGTGAACTCGAAGCAGCAAGGTGAAGTTGAAAAAATAGTATTTCAGCATGTGATAAATAAATATGAACCGTGTAATAAATAAGAAATTATATCATAATTCAATATTTTGAAGCTTCCATGGGTTAGCTGCAGGGGCCGGATCCCAGCTAGCGGTAGTCCTGAGGACTAGTGCACCGTGTCGCTTAGGCTTTTACGCCTTGTTGTCAGAAAGACCCTTTCGGCTTGTACCCATAGCAAGTTCATCATAAGAGAATCACGATATACTCGATATTTACGCAGGTTGATTTTAATTTATAACAGCTTCATCTAAAATTCCAAGTTCATGACAAAGAAAATTGAAGCGCTCTTCGGATAATAATTTTGTAAAGAAATCTGCTAACTGATGATCAGTGTCAATAAATTCTAAGTTAATCGTGCCATTTTGCTGATGATCACGCAAAAAGTGATGACGTATTTCAATGTGCTTCGTGCGTGAGTGACAAATGGGGTTCTTAGTCAGATTTATAGCACTAGTGTTGTCACAAAAGATTGGAATGTGCATGAAAGATAAGTTGTAGTCTTCAAGGGTTTGCTTTATCCACAGAATTTGTGCACAACAACGCCCAGCTGCGATGTATTCAGCTTCTGTTGTGGATAGTACGACAGAATTCTGCTTCTTGCTAAACCAAGAGACTAAAGCCTTTTCTAATAAATGACACGTGCCGCTCATACTTTTACGGTCGACCTTGCATCCGGCAAAATCAGCATCAGAGTAACCAATGAGGTCAAATGATGTTAACTTGGGATACCATAGGCCCACTGTAACCGTACCCTTAAGGTATCGAAAGATACGCTTAACAGCAGTCTTGTGTGATTCCTTAGGATTTGCTTGATATCTAGCACACTGACAAACGCTAAACATAATATCAGGGCGACTAGCAGTAAGATAGAGTAGACTGCCTACCATACCTCGATACTTACGTTGATCTACGGGTTTGCCGCTTTCATATGGTTCAAGTTTGGTTGAAGTAGCCATTGGAGTGCTGATTGGTTTGACGTTGTCAAGGTCGAATTTCTTCAGCATATCCTTTTTATAATTCGACTGACAGATAAAAGTTCTATTTGTTATTTGTTTTACTTGCAGTCCAAGAAAGTAGTTGAGCTACCCCATCATGCTCATCTCAAACTCGGTCTGCATACACTTGGCAAAATCTTGACAGAGGGTTTCATCAGTAGAGCCAAATATAATATCATCTACGTATATTTGTACTAAAAGAATAGTGTCTTTAAAAGATTTTATGAAAAGTGTGGTGTCAATTTTCCCTTTTGAAAAACCTTTCTCAAGCAAGAAATTGCTTAGCCATTCATACCAAGCTCTAGGGGCTTGTTTGAGGCCATACAGCGCTTTCTTTAGCTTGAACACGTGGTCAAGAAATTTATGATTTTTAAAACTAGGGGGTTGTTTTACATAAACTTCCTTCTTAATAAATCCATTCAAGAAAGCACTTTTAACATCCATTTGAAATAATTTGAAATTTTGAAAATTTGCAAATGCACAAAGCATCCGAATGGATTCCAATCTAGCAACAGGAGCATACGTCTCATCGTAGTCGATACCTTTCTCTTGGTTGTATCCTTGGGCTACTAGACGAGCTTTGTTGCGTGTGACTGAACCATCTTCATTCACTTTGTTTCGAAAAACCCATTTAGTACCAATAATCGAGTGATTAGCCGGTCTAGGAACGAGTTCCCATACTTGGCTCCTCTCGAACTGGTTGAGTTCTTCTTGCATAGCAGAAATCCAAAATTCATTATTGAAAGCTTCTAAAATATTTTTTGGCTCAATTTGTGAAATAAAGGCAGTGCTAGCAATAGAGTCTCTTAATGATGATATAGTAGTTACTCCACGTGAAACCTCACCTATTACCAAATTTTCTGGATGAGACGGCTTGAAAGAGAATTTCTTTGGCAAGCCCTCCAGAGAATTAGTTTCGGTTGTGGTATTCATTGGAGTAAAAGTTGATGGCTCAACGTCATCATCAAGAGTAGCTGCTGCACTGTTATCTTCATCAAAGGTCATATTTGTAGACTCTTCCACAATTAATTAGCGTTTGTTAAAAACTCTATATCCCTTGCTCTTAGCAGCATAGCCAAGAAAAATACCATCGTCAGCTTTGGCATCAAATTTGCCTAAGTTGTCTTTGGTGTTAAGGATAAAACATCTACAACCAAAAACTCTAAAATAAGAAACATTTGGGGTTCTCCCAAACCAAAGCTCATAGGGTATTTTCTTCGTAATAGGACGAATAAGTACCCTATTTAAAATGTGGCATGCTGTACTGACAGCTTCAGCCCAAAAGTATTTCGGAAGTGAAAACTTGTTCAACATGACTCTAGCCATATCGCCAAGAGTCCTATTCTTCCGCTCCATAACATCATTTTGTTGAGGAGTTCTTGGACAAGAAAACTCATGATTAAAACCATTAGAATCACAAAACTTTTCAAAATCAGAATTTTCGAATTCGCCTCCATGATCACTTCGGATTCGAGTAATCATGTAGACTTTTTCGTTTTGAACTTTCTTAACAAAAATCTTGAAAACTGAAATAGCATCACTTTTATTTGTAAGAAAGAAAACCCAAGTAAATCTAGAAAAGTCATCAACAATAACAAAGGTATAGAGTTTTCCACCAAGACTGGCTACTCTACTAGGGCTAAATAAATCCATATGGAGTAGTTGCAAGGGTCTAGTTGTACTTACAGAGTTAATGGAATGAAATGAGGACTTGGTTGCCTTATTCAATTCACATTCGGCATATACCGTGTCCTTTTTGAATGTGATATCGGACAAGCCTCTAACTAACTTCTTAGTCAATAGCCTGGATATAGTATCCATATTGGCATGACTAAGATGCTGGTGCCATAGTAATCTTTCATCCTTATGAGCATATAGGCATCTACCTGCATTGTTAGTATCTCTAGACAAATAGAAAATATAAATATTATCCTCTCTTACCCCTTCAAAAGTAATGTCTCCCGTTGACCTATCATAAATAAGGCATTTGTTTTGTCCAAAGTTAATGTCATATCCATGGTCAGCAAGATGACTAATGCTGAGCAGGTTATGCTTTAACTCGGTCACTAGGCAGACATCCTTTATTACGGGAGAGGGGGGATGACCAATAATACCATTACCTATAATATAACCTTTTAGGTTGTTGCCGAATGATACATATCCTTCTCTCTTCATCGATAGTGATGCGAAAAGATTTGCGTCTCCCGTCATATGCCGCGAGCATCCACTATCGAGAATCCACTTACTCTTAGTTGATGAGGGAAGGTCCACCTACATCAAGAGTAGATGTGACCTTTGGTACCCAAGTTCTTGAGGGTCCTGAAAAGTTAGTTTTTAGAAACCATGCATATATCTTTCTATCTACTAATCTTCTAATTCTATATTGTTGTGAAATGTGTCCATGTAAACCACAATAAGTACATCTAGCATTTCTATTTATATTAGGAGGATGCTGATGATGTCTATAAGTAGGGTGATGAGGAGTAGTATGATGATATGTAGAGTTAGCATGGTGATGATGACTATATATAGAGTGATGTGGAGTGGCATGGTGATATTTTCTATATGGTATAGCATGGTGATGATGTCTATATGTAGAGTGATGGTGATTGTGTTTTTGTGCAACATAGTGATGATTGTATCTATGTGTAGCATGATGATTGTGTAACATGTGAGAGTTATTTCTACGTGCATGTGGTTTGTGTGATTTGTGAAAGTATGTGTATATGTATGCATGATTCCGTGCTGCAGGTGGATGACGTGGGTGACTAGTATAAGAAGTGTCATGCTTTGTGTGTGTCTCATGTGATTGGGTTTGAGGTTGAGCAGCCTGTTTTCCCAATTTAGTCTCTAATTTCTTAGAGACAGCCTGCAGTTCAGTAATCTTAGCATTCAAACCATATATCTTAGTAATAGAAATCTTGTGTCTACTCTTTTCTTCTGCAAGCTCCGTGTTAAATGCTGTGATTTCTTGTGTTTGTTGTTCAATGCGTGCTTCGGCATCATGTAAGCTTATTTTAAGCTTAGATACCTCATCTGTGACATCCGTGGGTGAAGTGTCTCTAATGTTATCAAGCAGTAAAGAAAGTCTTTGAATTTTGACTTCATGACTTTTGATCTTTTCCTTGGCATGTTTATATTTACCAATGACCTTTTTATGATCATCAAGTAAATCGGTAAAAGCATCGCCAAGTTCGTCAAAAGTGAAGTCCTCAAGAGTTTCGTTTGATACCTTATCGGACGTTGCCATTAGACACACATTTGCCGTGTCTTGAGGAGAGTCATTTTCTTCCTCGGAGTCACTAGCTTCGCTTTCATGCCAAATGCTTGTGTTGGCATATTTCTTTGAGGAAGTTTTCTTGCATGGTTTCTCATAACGGCTGCTCTTCTTTAAGTATGGACAGTCTTTCCGGACATGTCCCGTCTTCTTGTAACCATAGCAGGTTGGCTCTTCTTCGTCGTCTTCTTGTGGTTCCTTCTTTCTTCGGTTGAAGCGAAGGAATTTCTTGAAGTTGCGGACGAGGAGAGCTTGATCGTCACCTTCCGAGTTGTCGCCATCCGTCTCTTCGGGGTCAGCCCTCCGTCGATGAGCTTTGAGTACGATCTTCTTAGCCTTAGGAGCAGGCTCTTCGAAGTCCTTGAGGTCAAGCTCATGAGTCATGATCATTCCCATCAAGGTCTCCATGGACATGGTTGTGAGATCATTTCCTTCTATGATGGCTGTCACCTTGGGGTTCCAAATCTTTGGTAGCCCCCTAAGTAGCTTGCGAATCTTCTCGTGATTTGAATATTGCTTGCCGAACGAGGATAGAGGATTGATGATGTCGTGGAATCTTGTTAACATTTGCGTGATCGTCTCATTTGGCTTTATCTTGAAAGCCTCGTATTCTTGAGTGAGACGGCTTATCTTTGATTCCTTGACTTGGGTGGTTCCTTCATGCGTCACTTCTAGAAGTCTCCATACTTCGTGAGAGGTGGTGCATGTAGAGACCCTGTTGAACTCATTCCTGTCTATAGCACAGAATAAAGCATTAATAGCTCTCGCATCTAGACTTGCATGTTTCTTCTCCTCGTCAGAATATTTGTCATGTAATTTCTCAACGAGATCACCATTGACAACTATCCTGGCGGGCTTTTTGTCACGACCCGCACCCACTGTGAGGGTACGAGAACGTAACAACGCCCAGCCTACGCCGCAGTATCGGTGGTAGAACGTTGTCCTAGGTCAATCATCTAACAAATATAAAGGTACCTGTACAGTGTATACACTCCGAATGGAGGTGACATAGCAATATACAGTCTCAATCACATCTAAAGCAGAATGACAGATAGGAAGATAGATAGATAAATACTGGAATGAAGGAAAAACCACGTAAATACAACCAGAGAGTCTAAGTGTCTACTGACATAACAGATCAGAACATCCAGCTCAATACAAGACTCTAGTACTGAAATGAAAGAATATATACAATCTAGATCTCAAATGACAGAAAATAGAAAACCTAGACTAGGGAGCCTCAGTCTCTAAACTAGTGGATCAGGCTGGAAATCTGGGTCACACATGGCATCTACAGCTGCCCCATAGTAGGTGTCTATGCAGGCCTCCTCCTCATCCTCTGTAAAATTTTCAACAGGTCCAGTCAGGACGGGAGCGAGCACAAAACATCTCACGCAGTTCATAACGAGTTAGGAAATATAAAGCATGCAATAGAGTAAAGTACATAAAACGCTGAAAGAAGAAGATATATGAAAAACAGTAGAGATTTGATAACAGGAAATATCTAAATATGATAAGTAAGACTGTAAGAAATATGTGATTTTAGAGCACAATATGGTTATATAAACGGATTAGGTTATACAATAAAATAGGACTCCTTTGTACGTGGGTGTACAATGGACATATACAATTTCTTATACAATACGATTGATCACATAACCATTTCTACTCCCCCTCCCCAATCAATACACAAGGATCCAATTCAGTTACGTTACCTTATACAATGACTTGTACAATGACATGTACAATGACTTGTACAATGGCTTGTACAATGGCTTAATATGATACTGAGAGTACAATATGCACAATGAGTGTACAATGATAAGGGTATTCAATAAATACAACATGTAAGTGAAACGCACATCACAATATGTACTTAGTGAATACAAGGAGATAACATCTCAGAAGAAGATCCATATAGTACCAATCCGTGATAACAGTCGTGTCAGCATCACGTACAGTAATCTAGAGCAAGAATGTAAATCCATACAAGTATGAAACGGTCAGAGAATGTACTCGTCTGATAGCCTGAGTGTCTGAAGAGAATATACTGTCCGAGGAGTGGTGTATGTCTCCTATAGAACAGCACAAGTCACAATAAGTCCAGAATAGTGAAATGGAGTCCTACTATGCATTCTACATGATTCTAGGTCAATCTAGGCCAAAGTCAACTCTTGGTCAACTCTGGTCAACCCCGGTCAACCCTAGAAGTCAAACTAGGTCAACCAAGTCTAATTAAGTCTAAACTAGGCTAACTAGGTCTAACAATTCTATTCTAGACAACACACACCAAACCTAGGCTATACTAGCCAACAACAACCACACATAATTTACCTTACCTTAGCTATCTATCAAGAGACTCAATATACAAGAGTAAAAGCTCACACCTATATACATACAACACATATATAGAGCATTTATATATAGTACAAGCTTACCAATTAAACATTGGACCCACACAATAACTAGGATTGCAGAGAGAAAGGGAGAGAGGGCTAGTGTGTGTGTGTGTTCTGGTGTGTGTAGACAGGAACAATGCAGGAATTAACTTAGTGAAAAGTGTGTGTGCAAATTGGAGAGTGTATTAGGGTCTATGCCTAAAAGAATCTGTGACTTGCAACACAGTGAGCAGTGGACAAGTATAGGTGTGTGAGTGAAATAGTGGCTATGTACAATGCAGGAAATACAACCAGTGAAAGAGGGGCAGTATATAACAGGGAATGGGTAGGCTAGTGTGCAGGAGATAATAGTGAGTAGTGTGTGTGTTGTGTTAACAAGAGAACAGTGAATGATAAAAGGAATGCAGTACAACATCAAGTAAAACTGGATTGGTTTACACTAAAACTCAGGTTATATAGAACTGAACTCAAACTCAGTTTAAGAAAAAGAAGAAGAAAAGGGAATCAATTCATTGCTCAACTCAAGTTCACACCAAAAACTGGAACTAATCTCAGTTTTCACTTAGGTTAACACACCACAATATGAGATGAAATCATAGTTAATATCAGTAAATTCTCAAGTTATAGGAACTGAAATTAAAGCTCAGTTTAAGAAGAAAAGGGAAAAAGGAATTCAATTCACTATTCCCCTCCTCTTTCAAACTCAGTTTTCACATAAACAAATTGAACTTGAAACTATCTCATAAGGTATCATTCAAAACCTTTCAATAATCAAAATTGGAACCTTTAACTCTCAAGTATTCATCTATCATTAACATTGCAGCAAGGAAAGGAAATCATTTGTCCAATGCTAAGAAAAACTGAACCAATGTCCCACATTTCCCATTTAAATTTCAAAGTCCACACAACACCAAACATCCCAAAATTTGAACTATAGTTAGGCAGCATATAGAAGAACATGTTTGATCTTTAAAAACATGAAATTATTAATAATTGCAGGTTAATTAACCAATCAAAACCCAAATGTGAAATCTGGAAACAAATGGATGATACTACATTTCAGGAAATAGGGAAAATGGCAAATCACTAATGAAATTGATTTAAAACCTAATTACAGAGGTTGGTAACTATTATTTACAATTAGTGCATACTACACAAGTTGTTTGTGGCCATGAAATTGGACACAAATGTGTCCACACAACAGTGCACA
Organism: Iris pallida; assembly: GCA_029216955.1. Lineage (NCBI taxonomy): Eukaryota > Viridiplantae > Streptophyta > Magnoliopsida > Asparagales > Iridaceae > Iris > Iris pallida. The sequence continues at coordinate 8,610,713 of JANAVB010035220.1, read as the reverse complement.
AGACAGTACCTAATGTGCTGTGTCCTCGTGCACGTGTGCACGAGTCTCGTGTACACAACAGGGGTCAATCCAAAGCTCGTGTTCAATAGCACAGGTTCACTACCTATAGGGCTATCCATAGGACACCCTGCACCGTCGTGTCGTGTCGCACAGGCGTGTCCACACACACGTATTAGAAACAAAAATACACACGATTCACAGCCTGTGCAAAACCCGTGCGGTGTCTCGTGCACCTCCGACACGACACGAGAGGTCGTGCCACTTGGGGAGTGTCGTGACAGACACTGCCCCAACGTGTGTGTCAAATATTTCATGTCCATGTGTTGTGTCCAGGGAGATCTTGCCCCCGAGTAGCAGGGGATTCCCTGTAGCAGCGCGCGACGTGTGCACGCGCGTGTCCAGGCTGTTAAATTGACACAAAAACGACACGACACCAACACTCAAATACAGGGATCGAAAGACAAGATCAAATCTATCTTTCCTATTCAAAAACAGTGAAATAATTCAATCAACAAGCCCTCTGTGGCATTATGTCGAACACCTAGCCAGTGTACTGATACGTGTCCAGAACGGACACGAATCATCCGACACTGGACACGAAACCTATCCAGACCTTAGGGGGACTCTTAGGGCTTCCTATACGTGAAAACTAAATGAAATTTCACTGAGATTTGAAGAAGATACCTCTTTGTGAAACTTCAATGGAAAAAGTCCTCTTGCTAGCCCTTGCTTGGTATCCCAATCACTTCTAATCAAAACCAAACTGAACCAAAACATTCATAACAGCAAGAAGAACAATATTAGAAACTATTGCAACTAATTTGGGGATTTTAGGACCTATAATGGAATTATAATGAATTTATTTAGGTAAGAACTCACCTCCTTGAAAATAGGGCTCTTCCTAAAGAAAAGAGGCAACCCTAGATTTGGGAGGGGTTTTATATGGGGGAATCCCTAGGTAGAGGGGTGTGGCTAGCCACTAAGGCTTAGGGTTAGGGTTTTGCCAAACTATTGGGCCTTGGGCCAAGTTACAAAGCTAATGAGGATTAAACTTAATCAAGGTTCTAAAACCATAAGTCATGACTTGTGACTTCCTAATCCTATTGCTAAAATGACTTAAACCAAGTGCTAGGCTAGGTTAGACTAGAGTCACTTGACCTAACCATGACCCACTAACTAGGGTTAACTTCTAGGTAGGTCTACAAGGTCAACAGTACTAGTCAAAAGTCAACCTAGTTCAAACTATCTCAAATAATTCCAAAAAAAATTCTCATAAATTCAATAAATTCTAATAAATTTAAATAATAATTAATAATCCCAAATAATTCTTAAAATTACAAAATGTAAAATATCCCTCAGTCTGGAAATGAACACTAGCAAGACACCAAATCATAAGTCATGAATTTAAATAGTTTAAAAATAATTAAATATCACTAAAAATTATAGCATGAAATAAATACCATTAAATAATAATTATAATTACAAAATTTCAAAATTACCCTCTTCTGGAAATCATCAAAAGGGAAAATTGACACCACACTTTTCATAAAATCTTTTAAAGACACTATTCTTTTAGTACAAATATACGTAGATGATATTATATTTGGCTCTACTGATGAAACCCTCTGTCAAGATTTTGCCAAGTGTATGCAGACCGAGTTTGAGATGAGCATGATGGTTATACCCTATTAAATAATAGTTTGCTCACCCCTAGACATACGGGTCAAGCCTCCCTGCTATAGAATGTCATCATCAATAGCGTTCCTTCCGCAGTGCTATTAAAATAGAATACAATAGCAGTTTGTCTATAGCGTTCGAGTCTCCCTGCTATTATAATATAATCACCCATAGCGTTTATATTGAAGTGCTATTAAACGTCCATACAATAGCAGTTTATCTATAGCGTTGAAGCCTCCCTGCTATTAGAATGTCATTATCAATAGCGTTCATTATGCAGTGCTGTTAACAGGACTTTATATAGCGTGTTATGAACGCTGTTACAGGTATAGTTTTTTCTGAACGTTGCTATACCCGTATGTCTAGGGGTGAGCATTATTCGTTTTTTGGATCGAAATTCGAACCGAATCTAACCGAATAAGAGATTCAGTTCGGTTTGAAAAAAATTCGGTTCGGTTTTGGTTTCGAAAATACTAAAATTTCTTATTCGGTTTCGGTTTTTGGATTCGATTTCGGTTAAATCCTACTAACCTTTCAGAAATTTAGATAAAATTTCTCTTCCTGGTAAACCGAATAAGAAACACTACACCAAAAGAGGAATTTTCTAACACAATTTTTTTTAGATTGCTAACGGTTTTTTATCGTTACTAATTACTAACAGTAAAAACCGTTGGTAATACAAATAACCGTTGGTATAAATACGAAAAGCTAAAATTTAATATAAATAACACATCTTATTAATGTTACATGTACAACACTTCAAAATCGTTAGGAAGAAAAATAAAAATTGAATATAAAAACAAACCCCCTAACCGTGTGTCTTTCACGTGGAATAAAAAGTGTTGGGGGGAAACAATTTTTTCGTTCCCCCCATTTTTTTCCGTAGGAAGCCCTAAGGGCCTCTTTTCCTTAGAGATGGTGAATCCTCTCTCACTCCAGAGACCTCTTCTCCTAGAGGTGGTCAAGCCTCTCTCCCTCCGAGGGCCTCTCTCTCGCTCCGAGGGCCTCTTCCTCTGAAGAAGGTAAATCTCTCCATCTTCATTTTCGTACAATATAATTTTAGGGCAAATTTTAGGAAATACGTTTTGTTCTCCTTTAGATTCCGCCATCGACCAGTGAGATTCCATCACCGACCAGCTCTCGCACGGTGGCCCCCGACTCCAACATCAGGATTCTGTCAATTTGCATATGTATCTGAATTTGAACTGGTATATAAATTTTGTGATGGTATGTTATAAATTCTGTCATCCAATATCTAAATTCTTTTTTTTAATTTTTTTATTACTTGTACTCTACAATATGTTGCATTAACACAGATACAATGCCAATTTGTTTGTTCGATACATATCCTATACTTGTTGAGTCAGTTACTGAATTTTTTAAGTTCACACAGTAATTGATTCTTGCACTGAAGGAAATGGGATAATTCATGACTATATATATATATAGTATGATACTTTTTCAAACTCAACATGATAGGTCGGTCGTTCGTTGTATGTCGGTGGCTAACTAGTTGGTACTACAAGAAATTGCATTTCTAGCAACATATTTTTGTGACATAGGATCTTTTATGTTTCTAAAAGCTATTTTTTACATGTATTGGCGAAATGAGTTCTAGTATATCATAAAATCCACATAAATTTCACTCGAGGGAATCAAAATATCAGTCCCACCAAAAATTCTATACATATCGCGACATCCACCTAAAAGCTCAGAAAGCCCTTTCCCCCTAAAATTTCCCAAAAGCTCAGATCTGCCCTTTTTCGTTCCCTTCCCTTTTTCATGTTCCCATCAAAAGTCCTTTCCCCCTAAAATTTTTGATTCGACCCGTCAAAAGCCCTTTCTTCCTAAATTTTTTGATTGGACCCGTCAAAAGCCCTAACAGCTCACCGCAGAATTCACCCCTCCTCTCATTTCTTCTACTCTTAGGCCCATCCGCCGTCTCTCCTCCTCTCCCCTTGGATCCACTCCTACCACCGCCAGATCCCAAAACCCTAACCCCAAGTTTCCTTCCTCCTCCATCTTTGTCTCCGTCTCGACTAGACCCCCCACTTGGCCAGCCATATATTGCAGGGCTCTTCTATGGTCGCCACCAAGACATGCTACCCCGAGGTCCCCTTTTTCTGGGATGTTGTTGCTGATGAAGAAGGAGAGTCGAGGAGAGGCCCGGACTTGGTGCTCCGCAGCCAGGAGAATAAGGAGTATGAGCCCTAATAGAGCCCCTCTAAAGCAGAGGCTTCTTCTAACCGGTGATTGCGATTGGAGCCCCCGGAAGCAGGGACGCTACCATCCACAAACCCTCTATTATCCAGGTCACTATTTTTGTTTTCTTGCAATATTGTGACTTTGAACATGACACCTGTCATCCGGTGGATCAAGGATTGGTCCGGTCCACATCCCTTCGCCCGAAACCCTAGCCATAATATCCATTTGTTTTGGTCAATGATTTAATTGATTTTGAGGTTTATTTTGGTGTTGGATTCTGTAGGAGACTACATCGACAGGGAAGAAGGGCTTCATTTTGAATGTATTGGGCACATCATGAATGCTCTAAAATACTCTAGGACACACCAAAATGGTTTCCGTAGCCATGGACGGGTCCTTATACACTGTTATTTCCTACTTGTGCCTGTGCAACACAGTGCGAGTTTTTTATATGGACAACTTTTGAGTACAATCGAATTGTGTTGGTTAGCGTGTTATAGGAACATGAATACTACATGACAAAATATGGAGATGGCAAAACAAACAATTGTTGAAGATGTTATTTTGTTTTTCAGCATAAAGATTTTGAGGATATTGAAAAACACCTCATAACCATGTCAGAAGCTATGGATTTTAAGAATTCTTATGAACCCAGATTCAAAGTAATTTTAAGGATTCTTTATCTCATTGCTTCTAGTGTTTTTTGAATTTGATTATTCACGTGATTGAGAAGAGTTATGTTTATGAAACAATAATTAGGTTTGAAATTTCTTTCTCCAGTTTATCTCATAGAGACAGCAGATTGTTCAGTTATATATTACATGTGTACTAAAAATTTCCAGAGAACTATCCAACTTCTTCTTTTTAATTTATACTAGCTAAAGATTGTTCAAGTCTTCTTAATTTTATGACCTGTCTTGCAGCATGTATAGAAGTACTAATATTGCATCAATGCAACATATGCCAAAGCTAAACATGTTTCTTCAATTAGCTTGATATCTAATGATACTTTGGTTTTCTGGAACCAAGAATGTTTCTTCATCTATCTAGACATCTAATGATAGTTTGGTTGTCCAGAACAAAGAATGTTTCTTCATCTAGTTTGACATCTAATGAAAGGTTGGGTTTATCAATGCTTGGTTATAGAATATTATGTCTCTATTCGCCATTTCAAATTTTTGTTACCAGCATATTGTTAACCCGATAAGTGATTTGTACTTATGATTATATATTTCCTAAAAGACTGAAACTAAATCTAAATTTAGCATTACTGATAGTTTTTTTTTTAAAATACAGAGTACCTTGGGCATATTGTGCACAATATCAATATTATAATGTAACCATGTTGTGGCTACAGTACAATGGTACTGACATAAAAGATAAAAGTTACAATGCAAATACATGGATTTTTGAACTAATTTTTTTCTATATCATGAACTATAAGTTCATGAAGTTGAATATCATAGGCAAAGGGGTGATACTTATACTTCACCATACAACATTAACCACTGGTTGTACATGAGAGTTTCCCCTGTATTCTCACCAGTTACATGAGAAATGGATACTATATATAGGATATTTTCAGCTCTTAAGTATCAGAACATGTGCCCATCCTTAATAAGGATAATAATTTATGGCAATAAAGAAGCAAGGTTCCTTCCATGGATATCAGTACATTGACGCAACAAGTATAACTTGCCTGGTCATTTTGTAACATAGAAAATGGAAAATACAACTCAACAATTCACCTCTATCATTTTCCTATCTTCCTTATTTATAGCTACTTTCAGTAGCCATTTGATTTTACTTTGGTAACTGACCTACCTCGTTGAGCTGGCTAACTGGATTGGCTGACATGACAATGATGATGAGAAGAGGCTGACATGGCAATAATGCCATGGAGAGGATCTAGGCTCTGGTATTGAATATTATTATTAATACACTGGCTGGAGATAAGGTTTTGTATACACCGACTGGAGATAAGATTTTGTTTTTATACTGAGCTGCTGCTTTGATACTATTTTAATATTCCTATATTTGAACATATTTTTTTTTGAACATATATATATATATATATATATATATATATATAGAGTCCCTTTCAATATGAATATGCTGCTGCATTAGGAATATTGAGCCCGATGCTCTGGGATGCTGGACATTGTTTTTGCTCTGGAACTACGATTAATATTATGGTTTATTAGCTTGTTATTGTCACACAAATTTCTTTGTTATATAGATGTATGTCGTCTCGTGCAGTTTGATGAGCAAAAAGAGGAGGCTGCAGTTGAACAGGTTCTGAGGGTTGTATTTTTGGATGTGCAACAACCATGCCCTGTAAGTACACATTACTCTTTTGGTTGAAAACTTCAAAAGTACAACTTATAAGTGTAGAAACTGTTGAATATTAGTAGACATTGCAATTTTTGTTGTTGTTGAAGCAATAGGAAAAAGTGAAGCTGCAATTGGCTGAGGCCAACGCGGCACTTGAGGCGTGCAAGAAACCTCCCGAAGATGCTGGTCCCCGGATTGTAGGTGAAGGTCTTGTCATTGATGTTTGATTAATACCATAGATAACATTCCTTATGGTTGGCTAGTCTTGCTATGCAATAATGTTAATTAATACCATAGATAACATTCCTTCTATGTATATTTCCATATGCTTCAATTTTCTAAGTATGTTTCGTTATATAGGATACATGAGGCTTGCGATTCTTCAATCCATGTAAAGGTACCCCTATATTTGATTCTTTTTTTCTGTTCATGTAAAGGTACGCCTATATTTGATTCTTTCTTTTCTGTTCATGTAACACCTTCTTCAAAATGTTATACTTTAGGAAATTTCACTATTGTTTGGAACCTTGGGATAAGTTGCAATACATAACTATCTGTAAACATCATTTGCTGCTAGCTTGGAAAATATAAGTAACTTTCTTTTGACCTTTTTACTATGTTGCTTGAAACTCTTGTATGTCTCTACAAGCAGCTAGCCTAGTTATATATTTTTTATGCTTCAAGAACTTGATGCATGGCCAAACTTCAGTAGTGTATAATCTTTAGTTATTGTTACAGTATCAATATTGTTCAAGTAAAATGAAGATGGTCAATCACCATGCGCCTAAAAATGAAGGAGAAAATTTGCAGCAAATTTTATTACTGTTCTTAATCATCAATACACTTGGAGGTGATGGTGCAGTTGGTGAAACTGGCAAGGATGTTAAAGAATTCCTCTTTGGCTCGTTGGATGTGCCACTTATCAATTGCGAAACTATGTATGTATCAATTGAAACCTAATATCTGCAATCATACTCTCAACTAACACAGTATGTAAATAACAGGTGGCTTCGGAAGAGCCTTTTGATATTTATTCTGTACCAATGGAAGTCAAATCACAGCCCCTTGCTGAGAAAAAGGCTCCAGGTAAAAAGCCTATTGGTTTGGGTGCTCCTCCTAGTGGTCTTATGTCGGCTTTTGATGCCTATGAGAAGTTGCTTTTGTCCATTCCTGAATTTTCCACCTTTGGGAAGCTCTTTAAGGTTATTAGTTGAAACAACCTTTTTCTTCCATAGAAAAGTACTATGGCTTGATGTAAACATACATCGCAATTTTTATTTGTGCTTTCTTGTACAGTCATGTGCACTTGTGGAGCTGACTGAAGCTGAAACTGAATATGCGGTTAATGTTGTGAAGCACATTTATGATGAACATGTTGTATTCCAGTACAACTGTACAAACACCATACCTGAGCAGTTGCTCGAAAATGTAAGTAATGGTCAATGTGAGAAGATTTCCTTTTCCTGAATTAGAATCATTCTATAATCTATATTGTTTTGAGTTGATTACAGGTCACCATCTTTGTTGATGCCTCTGAAGCTGAGGAATTCGCAGAAGTTGCATCAAAGCCACTGAGGACTTTATGATTCACCTGGGCAGACTTTTGTTGCTTTTGAAAAGCCAGCAAGAGTCCCTGCTGTTGGCAAGTTTTCAAACATCTTAAAGTTCATTGTCAAAGAGGTATGCTAATGTGCCTACTGTCGGATTAATTGAGACTTTATTTTCTTGCATTCTAGTTTAGAAGTATTATGTTTGAGATCTTATGGTGGTTCCTCTGGGAACATCAATGATGATAGGTGATCGAATATAAGTAACATCTTTATCTTTGACTTAATTATTTGTTGTAAATGCTTACTGTGATTCAGAGAAATCTTGTCTGCCCTTCTGATAGTACGAAAATATATAAATCACATTTTAACATCTTCTTCCATGATTGTTAAATCAAATTTCCAAGCTTATTAAGGCGGCGTCTGGTGCCGAGGACCAGAAGGCCTAGGAGGGCGGCCTCAAACTGGCGAGACAGGAGGCTTTAAGACTAAAATTAGGGGTATATAGTATGTAAGTAAAGACAACTTTGTGGTTTATGACTGAGACTTTGTACTGTTCTTTTCTTCTAAATTGTATGATAAATTTATAATTTAAAAGCTATAAGCATTGCATGCAAAACTTGTTGTGTATACTGCATACACAAGTGTGACTTAAACATCAACTGAATGAAGTGCTCAATTAAGAAACAACTGTTTAACAGTATAACTAACTTGACATTGAGAGAAAAATAAGTCACTAGGAGAGAGTGAGATATAAATGAGTCTTACATAAAAAAAAAACTTAGTAGCAAGATGTTATCGGAAATGAAGATGAGACTTGATGGGTTATGACAGACACAAAAGTGATCGAATGGGGAAGGGCTGTTGTTCCTTTCTTCTTTAATAACGATATTAAATTATTACAATATCTATAGCTTAAGTTATTGGACCTGGGCCAGGTTCCAAATTAAATAAATTGGCATGGCTCTTGGTCAGATATTAAACAAGTCGGCCACCTAAAGCTTTGAGGTGCAAAGCATCTTAAAGTAAACGCCTATATGACCACCTAAGGCAGCGAAGCAGGCACCTTTAATAATACTACCTGCGTCTTTGTGAGAGTGCAATTTTTTTGAAAATAAGGACCATTTTTACTGTTCCTTATGGTTTTGAACCTAGGACATCCCCTTCCCTACCAAAGCCTCAACTATTGGGTTGTTCAACCTTTGATCAATTCTTATGTGTTTTGAAGGAAGATGGTCGAAAGTATTTTTATATCTTTATTGCACTATTTATATTTCACATTGTACTGAAATGTTTCTGTAACAGACGCCAATGAAGTGCTTCCAGCGAGCAGCAGAGAAGTTGCATTCAGATTCATTGGGCAGTGTAGTAACTTCATGCTCTTGGGGCAAAAATGTAGCAGTTGGTACTGGAACTAACTTTGAAGTCCTCTGGGGTCAAAAGCATCAGGTTTGTTTGTTGTCCTTAATATAATGAGCATTGATGTATACTAGTTATCAATACTAATATTTTACTGTTTTCATTATTTGTGATCAGTAGCCTTTGCTCAACCTTTATACTTGATTTTTTGTTTAAATTATTAAATTACTCGGTTATTTTCTTTTAGATGGCGAGCAACGAAGATATTGGATGCATAACCTTTCTCAAGTTATTTTCGTTATGGTTAATTTTCTATAATCATTCTATATTTGTGTGACTGCGCTGATTTGATGCATAACCTTTCTCAAGACTGAACAAAACTTTACAACTTACTGAACTTTACTGCAATTAAACAAACTTTCATTCTTTCATTAGTTTTTTCTTTACACTAATGATTTATCCCCTATTTTTGTGTAGGTTGGATGAAGGAAGAGGATGCTTTATGAGGAGTTTTGGTTGTGGATAGGTTCGAAGGGAGCTAAATGTTAGATAGACAACATTTTGGGATATATGTAGCTGACTACACTGTTAATGTTTTATTTTTGGACATATGTTTGGTACTACTTCGTTATTCTACATGTAGAAATTAAGGATTTTGAATGTTTGGTACTACTTGGTTGTTCTACATATATTATACAGTGAAATTAATAAATTTAGTTATGTTTGGAATTCATTATGTGATTGATTCGCATTTAAATTTTTGAATACCTGTATTTTGTGTAACTGTGGTCTGCAATAGTATTCTGATGTGCTGCATTCTGCAAATTTTAGAATAGAGAATTTTGATTCTGCAACAGCATCCTGACATGCTATTGTTGCACATATAATAGCAGGAAAGGAATGCTATATAAAGCAGCTATATATCGAAACGCTATTAACAAACAATAACATACAGGAACGCAATTAAAAATAAACAGCGTTCAGGAACGCCATAAAATATTTATAGCGTTAACAAATGTTATTAATGAACTATAGCGTTTGTAAAGGCTATGTAAACTATATAGCGTTTGTAAGTGCTATAATTAGTCTATAGCGTTCATGAAAGCTATTAAAGTTCTATAGCGTTCCTATTTGCTATAACTGCAATATAGCATTTCAAAATGCTATACATTGTCTATAGCGTCGATGAACGCTATAATCCATGAATAGCGTTCGTGAACGCTATAACTTTATAGCGTTCTTGTACATGGGGTTATTATAGCGGGGGCATATATAGCGGACAGAATATGCTATAATATGCATTCTACAGCGTTCAGCGCACGCTATCATATCCCATATCTGTTGTAGTTTATAGGTTAAGTCTCAAGAGCTCAGCACAACTCAGCTTACAATCGTCTAGACTCAATAAAATTATAAAATACAGACTCAAAAATGACTTGCATTGCAAAACTGAGCTGTCGTCTGATTTGAACTGGATGTAGTCGTCGTGTGTCGTATTGAATTATTACAAGTATTATTTAGTCAATGTTATCAATATTTGGTTGACTGTGACTTTGTGTCAACAACATGTAGGGCTTTAAAACCCTTCTGGTAGTTTAATTTATCGTTTGTTATAAGAAAAGAATTTTGATTGTAAAGTTCATAAAAAACCTGTTTTCGAAACCCCGAAAACCTTCGATACGACGTGCGTCCCGCCATTCCGGGCGACGTGGTCGCGAACCGAAAGCATCGAAATGTGCGTAACGGCTTCGTGGACGTGTGGGCTTTGACGGAATTCAAATTGGTCGCGTGTGCGCGACGAATTTGATGCGTATCCGTCGAAATTCACCGTATCAGTCACTTTGTAAATTTTCTAATTACTTTGTGCACGCTCGTCAGATCGAGACGAAACTTGTGCCAACAGGACCGTATCATTTTTCCGGTCCTATATGCCAAGTTTGGTCCAATTCTGAGACAGTTGATTGGATCGCCGTTTCGTGGGCCCCACGATCCAATTCAACGGGTGATTTTGTGCACGGCCCACCGGAATCCAACTTTGGACATACCGTTGGGTTTGTATCATCAAAACGAATCCATAGACATGTAGTTTGATGAATTTAGAGACCATTGACTCTGGCGTATTTTTCGGTGCAAAGCGGGTCCAACGGCGGACACCATTTTTGCCCGAAATTACCGTTTTGCCCCTGTGTCCAGAATTGGACTTAAGGACAGGCAATCCTAGCTAATTTGACTATTCTGAGAATGTTGGCAATGTTTTTTCAGCTCGGAGACAGTTGTGAGATGTGGATTTATTTGGCTCAACAGTTGACTATATTTTGTGGGATCTCCGTGCAACCTCCAGACAAGTATACCTTGCCTTTCTCTGCAGTTTTACTTACATGCATTTCCTTTCATTTTTTAGTCATTTGATTGTTTATGGACATGTACTTTTCGTGTTATTTTCTGTGGAGTTGTTTTTATTGTTTATAGCCGTGTTCATGTTTGGTCTTGTGGTTCCTACTTGGAGTTTCTCGTCCGTACCTTGCTTGAGTCGTTTCATAGAACGAGTATGTGTAATTGAACTGCCATAGCCTTGATTATCGTTTTACACAACCAGAGAGTCCACACTCGGGACGAGGGTTGTTTGGTGCACCAGAGAGTCCACACTCGGGACGAGGGTTATTTGGTGCACCAGAGAGTCCACACTCGGGACGAGGGTGTTTATCGTGATCATTGGCACCAGAGAGTCCACACTCGGGATGAGGGTTGACCAATTGCACCAGAGAGTCCACACACGGGACGAGGGTGCCTTGCCGTGAGCTAACCAGAGAGTCCACACTCGGGACGAGGGTTAGTGCTTAGTTCAAACCCGTGAGTCCACACTCGGGACGAGGGTTTGGTTCTTCCATTGATCTCGTGTATCGTTCATCCGGCAGTTCATTTATGTGCAGTTGTTCTAGTATTTGTGTTCGTGTTCGTATTCGTGGTCATTTGTTGTGTTCCTGTTTTCTTATTTATCCTCTTGTGCATGATGAAACTGTTAGATATGCATGTATATTATGTATCTTGCTATGTCCTCTGAGGACCTGATGATCTCCTCAGGTTTAGCAGATGCATGGAGTTAGCCAGTGGTTCTGGATGACAGATGTGATGATGCGCTTGTGGGATTCAGGTATCATTATCGTGTTTATTATCTGCTCGTGCTTTCATACCTTATCATGAGTTATCCTATTTCTTGATTCAGTTTTAGACTCTTGTTATTTCCTTTAGAGTCTTATCGGGCATTTATGCTAGTGGGCTGCAGACCACGACCCATAGTATTCATTCGTGTTTCATACATTTATTGTGGATTGAGATATAGATTGCATTGCCATGATTTGGCAGTAAACCATAGCCTTGACAGCGTTTACGTATTCGAGATGGGCTGGAGTCCACTCGATGCATAGCTGGCTTTCTCATGAGCTCGCATCCGAAAAGTGGGTGCGGGTCGTGACAGCCACTATCCCTAGTATCAACACATTCCATAATGAGGGACACTCCACAAATAGACCTCCTCTATTTAATGGAACCAACTATAACTACTGAAAGATTAGGATGAGCATTTATCTGAAGTCCATAGATTTTGACTTATGGGATTGTGTGATAAATGGTCTCCCTACTCCTTCCGGAGTTATTGAGTATGTTGTATCTGACACCCTTAGGGACAAACTCACTGAGAATGTCATGAAGCTTGCTAGTCGAGATGCGAAGGCTATGAACGCTCTTTACTGTGCTTCGATAGCAGTGAATTCATTAGGATCGCTACTTTCAAGACTTCTAATGATATTTGGAAGTTGCTTGAAGTCACACACGAGGAAACATCACAAGTAAAAGAATCCAAGATTAGTAGACTCACACAAGAATATGAATCTTTTAAGATGAAACAAGATGAGTCTATTACTTGCATGTTTACTCATTTCGGTGATATTATTAACCCTCTTTCTTCTCTTGGTAAGGAATATCCTGCTCATGAAAAGATTAGGAAAATTCTCAGAGGATTGACTAAAGGATGGAGTCCTAAAGCTACCGCCATGATTAAAGGGAACGACCTGACAATCATGAACCTTGAGAGCTTCATGGGAAAGCTTATGACTCACGAACTTGACATGAAAGATTAAGAGGAATCTTCCATACAAGAGAAGGAAAAGGAGAAGGCCAAAGAGAAGGAGAAGTCTCTGGCTCTCAAAGTTACTAAATCCTACTCAAAGGATAGCTCCGACGACAACGAGTCGGATGATGATGAAGAAATAGCTCTCACAGCTAAGTATTTCCGAAAGTTCCTCAAGTTCAACAAAGCCAACCGCTTTAGACGAAACAACGATGAAGATCCGACGTGCTACCAGTACAAAAGAACCGATCACATCAAGAGAGATTGCCCTATGACAAGAAAAGACTCAAGTAAGTATGAGAAGCCTAGCAAAGGAAGCTCTTCCTCCAGAAAATTCGCTAACACCAGCATTTGGTGTGATAGCGATGCTAGTGATTCAGACAATGACAAAGATTGCAAACATAATGCAAACATTTGTCTCATGGCAACCGACGAGGTACTCGATGATCTTTTTTTAAATACTCTCACTTATGATGACTTGGAAAATGCTATTCTTGAACTACACGAAGAACACAAAGGTGTTAGAAATAAATACAAGAAATCTCTAAAAGAGGTTGATGCTCTTCAACTAGAAGTAGAAAGACTCTCCAACATCATTATTGATATAAAAGGGAAATCTCCTGCTTCCGACACGGATGAGATAGAGTCTTTGCGACTCAAGTTTCAAGAATCTCTAGTTACCATTAAGAAAAAGGATGATGAGATTCAATCCCTCAGAAGGGCTTATGGTTTTGCTATGCATAAAGTTTAAGCTGCAAATAGAAGAGAATATGGTACTTCTACTAAGTAAAATGATCTTCTCGTGCAGAGTAAGAAACTAGGTGATAAGAATACTACTCGCACACATGCTCCAAGACACGCCTACACTCATCACCATACTAGTTACAACTCCTACATGAACAAGAACACTACACAAAAGTCCTATCCTAACACAAGGAAATGACCCTTTGTTAAGAAGAACACCTCACACCATGCCTTCTATTATCATCATCATAACACACATAGAACTTCTTGTACTAAAGCTTCACATGTGCATAACACTCACACATTTTCTTCTAAATCTTCTATGATGTGCAACTATTGTGGCTTGCTTGGACATACTTCTAATTATTGTCTGACAAGGAAACAAGTTGATATGAAAGTTTATAAATGGGTTCCTAAGACTAACAATCAAGGACCCAAACAATCATGGGTACCAAAATGTTCATCTTCAACTTATGTTATAGGTGAAGAATCCTTCTCATGCTAGAAGCAAGTGGATCCTCGATAGCGGTTGTTCACGACACATGACCGGTGATGCTTAACTTTTTATAATGCTATCGATGAAGAAGGAAGGACATGTATCCTTTGGTAACAATCTAAAAGGCCATATCATAGGAAATGGTAATATCGGTTCCCCTCCTTATCCTTGCATTAAGAATGTTTGTCTTATTACAAATCTCAAACACAATCTTCTTAGTATTAGTCATCTTACGGATAATGGTTATGATATTAAGTTTGTTAAACTGAAATACTTTATTACCGATAGCTCTAGTGGATCTACAGTATATGAAGGCATTAGAGAAAACAATATCTATGTTCTATATCTTGTCGAAGGTACTAACAATGACAGGTGCTTAGTTGCAAAGAACGATGAAAGTTGGCTTTGGCACATGAGGCTCGGACACGCCAACATGGATACCATTTCCCGTCTTGCAACCAAGAAGCTTGTACGAGGACTACCAAGTATCCCCTTCAAAAAGGATATGGTGTGTGAAGAATGTGAGAAAAGTAAGTTGAGCAAGTCATCCTTCAAATCTATCAACTCTGTGAGTACAACTAGACCACTTCAACTCATTCATATGGATTTATTTGGTCCTAGTAGCTAGTCTTGGAGGCAAACATTATGCTTTTGTTTTGGTTGATAATTTTTCGAGATTTACTTGGGTCATTTTTTTTGCTTGTAAAAGTGATACTTTTCGTAAATTTGTTGCTTTTTGTAAACGTGTTCAAAATAAGAAAGGCTTTTCTATTAACAAGATTAGAAGTGACCATGGAGAAGAATTTGACAATGCCAATTTTAAAAGATTTTATGAAAAGAATAGTTTTGGTCACGATTTTGCTTGCCCTCGAACTCCTCAACAAAATGATGTTATGGAGAGAAAGAATAGAACCCTTGGCGACATGGCCCGAGTTATGTTAAACCAATATAAGCTCCCCCAATACTTTTGGGCAGAAGCCGTAAACACGGCATGTCATGTTATAAATAGGGTCATGATTAGACCTATTTCTAAAAAGACTCCTTATGAGCTTTGGTTTGACAAAATTCCCTCTATTGAGTATTTTAAAGTTTTTGGATGAAAATATTTTATTTTGAATACCAAGGACAACCTAGGCAAGTTTGAAGAAAAAGCTTATGAAGTTATTTTCCTTGGGTACTCAATACATAGTAAAGGTTTTCATGTCTTTAATAAAAGAAGTCTTGTTGTCGAAGAGTCAATTAATGACTCTTTTGATGAACTTAACTCTTCTACATCCTCCTCATCTGATGATATTGATGACATCCCTTTTGGTTTGGAGAACTCTTCTATTGGAGATCCTCGTCCTTCTTCATCTAACAATAAAATTTTGACCCCTCCAACAAAAGATTCTCCACCAATCGAGCCTCCTCAAGAGGATCTCCCAAAGGAATGGAGATTTGTCCCTAATCATCCTAAGGAGCTTATCATTGGTGATCCTTCATCCCGTGTAAGTACTAGATCCTCCACTCGTGATCTTTGTGCAAACGTGGCTTTTATTTTTCAAATAGAGCCTAAAAATATTAATGATGCTTTTCATGATGAATTTTGGATGATAGCGATGCAAGAAGAGCTATATCAATTTTAGCGAAATAAGGTTTGGGAACTTGTCCCTAAACCTAACAACTACCCCATTATTGGAACTAAATGGGTGTTTCGTAATAAACTTAATGAAGATGGGTTAGTGACTCGTAACAAAGCCCAATTGGTTGCTCAAGGCTATAACCAAGAGGAAGACAATGACTACGATAAAACTTATGCTCCGGTTTCTCGTCTTGAATCCATTCGCATGCTATGTGCTTTTGCTTGCTTTAATGATTTCAAACTCTTTCAAATGGATGTTAAAAGTGCTTTTTCTAAATGGTATTATTAAAGAGAAAGTTTATATTAAGCAATCTTCTGACTTTGAAGATTTTCAATTTCTTCATCACGTTTTCAAACTACACAAAGCCCTTTATGGCCTCAAACAAGCTCCTCTTGCTTGGTATGAGCGCCTTAGTTCCTTTCTTATTTCTCACAACTTCTATAAGGGCAAAATCGACACCACACTTTTCATCAAATCCCTTAATGGCACACTTTTATTAGTACAAATTTATGTCAATGACATTATCTTTGGTTCTACTAACAATGCACTTTGTGTAGAATTTGGTAAAGTAATGCAGGATGAATTTGAAATAAGCATGATGGGCGAACTATCATTCTTTTTGGGCTTGCAAATCAAACAAGGACCCAAAGGAACCTTCATCAATCAAGCAAAATATACAAAGGATCTCCTCAAGCGCTTCGAACTTGACTCATCCAAATCAATGAGGACTCCTATGGCAACAACGACAAAGCTTGACAATGATGAAGATGGTACTTCGGTCGACATTCGTAAGTATCGAGGTATGATCGTAGCTTACTCTATCTAACTACTAGTTGACTTGATATCATGTTTAGTGTATGTCTTTGTGCATGATACCAAGCAAATCCAAAGGAATCGCACTTATGTACTATAAAGCGTATTTTTTGATATCTCAAAGGCAACATTAATATGGGACTTTGGTATCCGAAATCTTCATCCTTTGAGCTTTACGGCTTCTCGGATACAGATTTTACAGGATACAAAATTGACCGAAAAAGCACTAGTGGCACATGTCAATTCCTTGGGACATCCTTGGTATCGTGGTTTAGTAAGAAACAAAACTATGTTGCTCTTTCAACCACTGAGGCCGAGTATATAGCGGCCGGATGCTGTTGTGCACAAATTCTTTGGATGTCACAAACACTTGTAGACTATAGCATTTCTTCTACTTGCACCTCTATTAAATGTGATAACACTAGCTCGATAAATCTCACGAAAAACCCGATTTGTCACTCCCGCACGAAGCACATTGAGATTAGACACCATTTTCTTCATGACCATCAACAAAAGGAGGATATCCACCTTGATTTTATTGACACTACTTATCAATTAGCCGACATTTTCACCAAACCACTCCCGTAGGATCGTTTTGTTTTTCTCTGCCAAGAATTAGGCATCATTCATTTGGACACTTAGCTCATCTCCAACGGCACACCGACGGTATACGGCGAAATACCGACGGCATGCCGATTTGCGTTCAGAATTATGTTCTGTGCCCAAAATCGGCATACCGCCGGCATACGTTGATGTACCGATAGCATGCCATTTGAGACAGACAGCTGCTACCAAATCTGCATTGGGCCCCACCATCTTTTCTACTATCCTTTTTTCTCTTCCCTCATTAACTATCCATCAAATCACTTTCTATCTCATTAACTACCCATCTAATCTCCTCCTCTTTCCCATAACTTCCCATCCCATCCCACCCCTTCCACTACTTTCATTAACTACATTCATCATCACATTTTTCAAAACTCCTCCCATTTACTCCCTCCATCACTCTTCATCATTTTTTAAAAACCCTTTCCTCTTCCCACTCTTCCTTTATAAACTCAACCTTATTCTTCTTCCTCCTCTTCACTCTTTATCTCTTCTCCTTCATACCTCTCCATCCACCCATGGCGACCCACAAACGTCCTCGCTCCTCCTCCACCACTGCAAACCCGTTCACCCCCGTGCCTCTCCCTCATGGCTATGATCGAATATCTTCACCTCCGCCATGGCTGCCGACGCTTGGTTCCAGCATTTTGCCAACCACAACGTCTATAAGGGCAGAGGCATCAACTGGAATCTCTTCTCCGGCCATCTCTCCCTCTTTGAGTCGGTTGGTCTCTCATCTCTTCTTCGGTGTCAGGTGCCCGTCTATCCCGCAGCGGTGCGCCTGTTCTACTGTAATCTCATTCCAGATATCAAAAACTACGCCATTGAAACCATGGTGAATGACCGCCACTTTCGCCTGACGGCTCGAGACATCGCCGAGATTCTCGAAGTCCCCAACAAAGGAGATGCTCTTCCGACCTTAGCCGCTCTCTATCCTTTTGTCGAAGTCTCCTTTGACGAGTTCTGCGCCATCATTTGCAAGAGACCCAATCCTCCGGCCATACCGGCCCTTTCCACGTAGTTGGAGCCGTTCTACTATGACCTCCATCGAATCGTCTGCCACATGATCTACCCCAAGGGCGACAACTACGATGCGATCACCAATGACGCACTCGTATGCATGTACTACCTCTACTCTAAGAATACTTGGTCCTTTCCCAAAACTCTTCTCAATGCCTTCTTCGGTGTCCTGCCCGCGGGGAAGCAATCACTTTATTATGGCGCCTTCATCACCCTTATCCTGGAGGCGAAGAACATGGATCTCTCACTCTGCCAGTCGGACGACGTACCATCCTACATTGATATCTCTCGTTCTATCCTTGGTGCATCCACATCTCGTGCATCTTCCTTCCAAGAACCGCTGGCGGCTACTCCTGCTGTGCCCTCTTCTATCCCTCCTACATCTGGGCCTTTCATGCCGCTGACCCAGCAGCATTTTGACATGCGCATGGCTCAGGCGGAGGAGCAGATGAGGGCCAACACTCGCGGCCTTGGGAACCTTATCCAGAGCCGCTTCCATGACCCGGCCTATTTCATCCAGCGCACTCTCTAGGACCGAAATGCCTATCTGGATCTTAACCTTCAGGATCCCATATACCAAGGCTCCTGCTTCTCTGACCCCAATGCCTATGGATTCATGTACCCGGACGATGTAGATCCTTTCGGTGCATTTCACCGTGCTCAGGGTGGGGACGACGATGATCCGACAGATGAGTAGTTTGCGGCCTCCTGTTGATGATGGTAGAATAAATTATTGTCATTTTAGTGTGTGTCCTTTGAGGTCCTTCGGGGACCAGTAGTTTGTTTTAATGTTGAGTGAAGTCCTACGGGGTCTATTTCTTATGTTTTGGTGTTGTCTTGATCACTCTCATGGAGGAGAGTTTTATCTTTGTTTTATGTAGTATCAAACATGAGCCTTATTTCCAATTCTAATATACGCATGCTTTTGTCCATCATAGTGTTTTCCCTATCTATTTATTGCTATATTTTTTTACATATTTCCCATCTTTGACTAAGTGACAAAGGGGGAGAAAACATATTGAGGGAGAGTTGTCTACCTACGGGGGAGTCACTCCCTGAAGATGCTCTTTCTCTGTTTTGTCAATTATCAAAATGGGGGAGTTTGTTGGCACAGTTTATTTTGATAACATTAATAGCATCTTTGCAGTCTAGTTTTATCTATATTTCAGATACATGTTCTTTCAAAAGCTCTACTACATGAATTCTGTCCATTCAAGCCGAGTTATCAAAGCCTTGAAGACTGAAGAAAAGACCAGCGATCCTTAAAGACAGCTATCAACATATTCACGATATCGAGTCCGTACAAGGTCTAGGTCTTTCTGTAAACACCTAAGGTTGGATGACAAAACGAAAAGCTCTTCTATTTTTGTCAAAATTCAATGTCTAAAAGAACGGCATACCGACGGTATACTACGGCATACCGACGGTATACCGTTTTGTTGGCCACAAAATATTCTGTGACAAACATCGGCGTACTGACGGTATACTACGGCATACCGACGGTATACCGTTTTGTTAGCCACAAAACGTTCTGTAAAAAACATCGGCGTACCGACGGTATACTAGGGCATACCGACGGTATACCGTTTTGTTGGCCACAAAACGTTCTGTGACAAACATCGGCGTACCGACGGTACACTACGGCATACCGACGGTATACCGTTTTGTGAAGCCACAAAATGTTCTGTGACGAACATCGGTATACTGACGACATACCGCTGCATACCGATGGTATACCGGTTTATTTAATTTGATTTTTTTAATGGACGAATACTAGCATTAATTGCTGGCATTAAATGCTCCCCAACGGTTATAATTATTATCGTTACTGTTTTGAACGGTATACCGACGGCATGCCGGTCCACACCGACGGTATGCCGTCTGGGCTATATTCAGGAGCATTAAATGCTACCTACTCTTGGTTTCTATATAAATTGATGCCTTCTCTCTCTTGAAGGCCTATCCACTTATGCCATAAATTTCTCAACAACCAAGAGCTCCACCATTACTACTCTACCCAAGATTTTAATTGTCATCAATTCCAAAAGTGCTAGAGTATTCAAGAGTTGTACTTTTCGATCTTCAAGTGTTAGAAGATCAACAGTTCTCTTCCTTTCCTTTTGAAGTTGGCGAGCCTTCGTAAGAAAACTCGTGTGTAAGAAGTTGGCGAGTTCTTCGGATCCAAAATCTTGTTGAAGTTGGCGAGTTCTTCGGATCCAAACTCGTGTGTACTATTTTACAAAATAGTGGATTTAAGCCGGAGAGAGTTCCGGAACTGGATTGCCTCTAGGGAGGATACCAGGATACATCGCGTGTTTGATTTTCTTACTCTTTTTCTTTTTAATTAAGTAATATTGCTTCTTGTGTTTAAATTATTTTATTTCCCTATTCACCCCCTCTAGGGTTATATAATTGATACTAGTGGAGACATTGTGTCCAATAAAGAAAGCTCGTCACAACCGGATGTCCAAGAATCAAGTTATGATTCGGTTTCTCTCATGGAAGAAGAACATAAAATACAAACACGTAAAGAAGTACAAGAGTCTGTTACTCCGCACGTGACATCAATACCATCTCGAGAAGATTCTCCACCTTCATCCTTGGATGGAGAAGTGCCCCAAAATTGAAAAGTTTGCAAGAGGAGATTGAGGTAACCAATAATCAAAATAATCTAACATTTTTTTTCCTTTTTGCCGATTGTGAACCAATAGGTTTCGAAGAAGCGACACAAAACAAGAAATAGAGAGACGCAATGGATGAAGAAATCACGAATATCACGAAGGATGACACTTGGGAGCTAAAAACACTTTCAAAGTGGCAAAATAAAATTGGATTTAAAAGTATCTACAAACCAATGAACAATGCTCAAGATGAAGTCAAGAGGTACAAGCACAGACTACTTACAAAAGACTATGGCTATGATGAAAAGCAAGTTCATCCACCCAAAGATATGTATCATAAGCAAGCAAGTGCAAAGGAATTGCATCAAAATGCAAAAGTAAGCTACCGAGATCTTCACCAAGCAAATCAAGAAAGAAGCACTATTCAGGGCAAGAAGTTCACTTGGAATCGCAAAGTCAAGTTTAAGGGGGAGTGTTCGAAATAAACTTGATTTTGCAATAATATTTTGAGCCCAAAAAATTAATCCACTACCATTAGGATTTGTCCATTAGGCCTATTTTAGTTTTGAGTTTAGTCCATGTTCTAGGAACTTCTTTACCTAGAAAGTTCATCTAAAATATCTATGTTCTAGAGATATCTTAATATTAATTATAAAAGGGTCTAGAATGATTCCATACTATATTTAATAAGTGTATAGACTCTTTCAAGAGTCCTATAAAAAGGGGTGCTCTCCCCTCATTTTGTACAACAACAAAATTAAGAAGCTTAGTGCTATTAAAAAAATTCTTCTCTTCCATTCGTCTCTTTCAGTAAATCTTCTTTCTATAATTTTCTCCCACTCCAAATTTGCTCCTCCTAGCTAGTTGGTCCACCACAATTCCAACACACCATTGCCATCCTCCTCTCCATTTAACTGTCTTCCTCCAACTATGACTGGCCGCCATGTCAACCAGCATGACTCGTCACCATACTCCCCAACCCAAGTTTTTATTCCTCTTCTCCTTGCCTCCTCTATTGCTCGTCCCTCGCTCGTCTATTGCTCGTCCCCTGATCTGAAGCCATAAGCACCGGCTGTACTGACTGGTACACTACAATGTTTCAGTAAACTCTATTGCTCGTCTATTGCTCCTTCCTTTAACCAACTGTTAGATATAGTTATAAGTTATGACAGTTATAGGTATGTATCATATATATGGAAATTTATATGATTTTTTTGGGTTATATATATATATATATATATATATATATATATATATATTATAAATCAACATTAATACATAATGTGATATACCATATATGTGAATTCTTATATTTATTTATTATTCAAGGTATATGTGTAGCCATATACGTATATGTATACATAGTTTCATCTATGTGTATATTTAGTTGTATATTAAAAAAAAAGAAAAAAAAGAATAAAAGAAAGAAAAAAATTTAGTTGTATATAAATGATATATATATACATTGTATATAAGTGTGGTATCTACATGTTAGAAGTTATGTATTTTTGATTATGTATATATAAGTAATTTCCTAAAAAAAAAAAAAAAAAAAAAATATAAGTAATTTCCTAAACTTAAAATATGAGGGTTCAAGTTTGTTCTTTTAATATATATGTTTGTGTATTTATTGAAAGGATTTTAAACTTATTTGTATATTAAGTGAGTTTGAAACATGTATATCTCAACATTGGATTATATATAGCTAAATTAAGTTTATATGTACATATATACATAAATTACTATCCTTAAAATAAAAAATTATTTCCAAAACTATACTCTAATTAGATTATTATCTATATTTATATAAGAAAAATTATTTTATTAGTAACCCTAATAAGGACCTTTTATCTACGTAATTATATAAATATATTGTTTGGTAATTATTAGTTGTTGTTGGGCTTTGGTAGATTTTTTGTGGACTATAGTGGTACTATCGTGCACCTAGGCTGGATACGACTTCCATACCCTCATTCTCAGCTCAGACTGCACAAACACTTTAGGCAAGTATATCTTGCTAATTTGATATAGAATATTTATATGCTTGTTTTCTTATCAGTCGTTCACTTGGATATACAGCTACACAATTCACCTGCTCTCATCTGTATGCTTACATGATTATATCTGCTGACACATCGACATGATACATGCATACTGCATGGCATATATGTAACTTTTTTATGATCTCTGGATGTTTACTTGATGGTAGATTTTCTGTGTACATGTTGACTAGACTTCTGGACTTATCATTTATTAGAATCAGACTAGACGTGTCGTGGATGCGACACCGACAGTTTCTTTAGGTGGGAAAGATGGTCACAAGATGGAGGGGCTACTTGTAGCTTATTTTATTTATGATTTGATGTTGCTGCAGTTGGTGACTCAGACCATTGCACATGTACCCCTTAGAGAGAGCTCCATTCGTTGAATGTCGTCCTCAAGTGCATTTCACACAGACAAGATAGTCTTCCTAGTAGTAGTGTTACTTGTGTTACCTGATTATTTCTTGGTTTACCGATTTCCTGGATCACTTGTTTACTGCTTCACATGTTATTTACTATATTTCATATGACATGTAGATTATGTATCTTGCTACGTCCTTCTGAGGACCTGGTTTCTTTCCAGGTATATGCTGAGACCTAACATGGGATATTGGGGATACTTATTCGGGATTCAGGTATCGATTGATGATGCCTTCTTATTATATCCTTCACGATTATTTCTCATTTAGTTTCATAGAAGTTTAGTTAGAATTGTGGATGTAATATGGATATTTGGACATTATTCTGATCTGGACAACTTATACGTATTCGAGTTAGACTAGAGTCTGCTTGAATATGTACCTGGCCATTGCCACATGGCCTAGTCCCGCATATTTTGTGGCTGGAGCGTGACAACTATAAAAGCAACGATGTTCCATACATTATGCCCTTTATATACAAAGCTAAAAATCTCCAACGACAACACTTCAACACACTATCCAAACTCCAAATGCCTCAGTGCTTCCAAGCAAAATACCACCTTGCACAAATCTGGTGGAGATCAGTACAAGAGTACTAGTGAGCGGCCTTTCATCCCTTAAGCAAAACCAACACGTTTATTTAGTGGGTGCTAGCAATATTTACGGTCTTTCTAATATTGCCTTAGGAACAGTTACATAACATCTGTCACGTCCCGCTCCCGGAATACAGTGAGATGGGTATGTAACTCTATCTCCAGGCTACGCACCATACGAACACTTATATACCTGTATTTGTGATTGTCGCCTGTAATATTTTAGAATAGAAAATACAAGAAATTGCTAAACACATTTACTTTCCACAACTATAACTATTATACATAAAACTATTTTCTAGGAGTACATCATATATAATTTTTTATAACAAAATAGTAAATTATAATATGTCGACAGGCTACAAAATGTTATTGACTTCTCTTGAAGATCTCTTGACAGTTTATTCCTCGACTTCGTCCTCGTCATAAAGAGGTAATATTCCTGCAGTAGCTCCATCTTTCCCTAGTGAACAATACTAGGTCGTCAGAATGACAGCAAATCCTCGGTCAAGAACAGTTAAAGTAAAAGTATAATAAGGAATGAAATGAAATAATTTATATCGAAATTGAGAAAGTAAATTTTTACATTCATGCTTTACAACTTCAATTTAATTTCTTATATTATTTTTCATCCAACAAGGTAACTCAGACAACCTTATTTGAGTACCATGAACAAGATCAAGTTTTTCCTAAATGGTAATACAATTTGGAGAATAACCCTTTGAATATTCACTTAACTAGTTTTCCGTCAACATTCCCGTATACCTGTCACGCCCCAGAACCAGAATACTGGAGAGCGGGGGCAGACATAGCCAGCTACGTATATGAAATGGATTCCATCTCGCTATACGGTCACGAATGTCTAGATACATGAGGGTTTAACTACAAGCCAACAGTCTCTTAAGGTCATGAACAAGCCTAGTGTCTCAATCACAAGCAAGTTAGTAAATGTTACAAGATATAAGATCACCAAATATACAATAGTAAGGTGTCCCAAACATTACATATTCAGTTGATCATGAAGCTAGTCGTTACAAAATGTTAGGACTAGCAAGAGTTTAGTCATACATGATCAACCCTAGGATCTGTCAATCATGTTACAGCCCGTAGGCAGACAGTATGTAAGTACAATCGAGCTAAACAGGTGCTCGTCGGCTAAACGCCTCAAAAGAATATTTTTACAATAAAGTGGGAGATAAAAAATAAACCCACTCGTTGCCCTGGTTACGTCTAGTCACCACCATCGGGCTGGAAAGTCGGTAGATCCTCTGGAGCTGCTCCGAAATCTGGCCATACAAAACCAGCTGGGTCAGATCCCAGAAAGAGCAAGTGCCACAAAGGAAGCTTCACTTAGGAACTAAAACCAGCAATTAGCACAGAAGATAATATACATAGTAAAACTGGAGAAAATAACATTACGAGGATATACGGTAAGATAACCATGGGACCATTCAGATAACTAGGTTACAATCCTTAAACCAAACAAGGACCGGGATTGTAACCCTTCGTCTGAACTGAACTTGGTTTCTCCTATTTATCCACAAGATAATATAAGAAAATCAGGACATGTAATAATTTTGTACAGGATCAAGACTAGACAGATTATTCCTCATTCAATCAATCACGGTCAAGCAATGAGTACGGCTTGATACTTTAACTAACTAGGGTTATCACAGGCTTAGTTACTAGCAAGATGCAATGAGACTATTCCATAGCCACAAGCCCTGCAGACCATCCAGGTTACCCAGGTCGAAAATTAGGAGTTGAATTCAGGTGGGTACATCGTCCAGGAAATGCATGTACCCTTAGGTAGCTTGAAGGGTGCAACACATGACAGTGTGCTGGAAATATGCCCTACTTGACGGCAGGCTACAGATACCAGGCGTACCCAGGTAACGGGATTGCCTGTAGCTGGGAGATCTCTTTATGACTAATGTATTAATCTAGTTATTAGCCTTAGTCCATTTCAGTAGGCACTCCTGACCGTGGTACTCAGGAGTCCCATCCTAGACATGATGTAAGATAGGACTGGATTATTTGTACAAGCACAATCGCCCACGGTGTCCAGGTTATTTATACAGGTCATGTCATGTCAGGTAGCCGTCGCAACAGCTTATCGAGGTATATCATATCAGGTTATCATGTCAAGTTTACTTGTCAGGAGTGCGCCACGACGGGCCACTATCATGTCATGTCAGGTCATTTGTCAGGAGTGCACCACTACGGGTCACTTTCGTGTTCAGGGTACATGTGCAGGACAGTATAGTGCAAGCATTCAACCAGGAGATCCAAGTTATGCTGAGGTTACAAGACACAAGTTATCAGTAAAGATCAAATAATAATAGAGAAATAATAATAATAATAACAAGAATTTAAATAGCAGGGCAAGGTCCAGGAAGGAGCCCTGCGGCTCAGGGTCACTAGAACTCATGCGGCCAATAAGAAGAGCGCATACAACTTGGTAAGGACAGGGGCATGCGGCTAGAAGGGCAAGGGCGCATGCGGCTAGGGAGGCAAGGGCGCATGTGGTCCCAAGAAGTTGGGTCTCATGCGGCCAGCGGAAGAGTGGGCTTCATGCGGCTAGGAATGGGTGAGCGCATGCGGCAGACGGGAAGCGAGTCCATACGGTCAAGGGAGGCAAGTCCATGCGGCCAAGGAGTGATGGGCGCACATGCGGCTGGCCGAAGAGTAGTTCCATGCGGCTGGCTGGGTTCGGCCTTTATGCGGCTAGCGGAGAGCAATGCCTATGCGGCTCAGAAGTCATGAAGCCCTATTCGGCCAGGAATGGTACTCAGTCTATGCGGCCAAAAGAGAAGCGGGCCTATGCGGTTAGGAGCTAATTACTCATGCGGCTGAGGACGACTGGGGTTCATGCGGCCAGAGAATTTTATGCGTGTGCAGTTCGGAGGAGTTCAGGCATATACGGCTCGGAATGGTCGGTGCATATGCGGCCAGACTACCATGCGGCTGGGGGAAACACTTGCCATATGAAATGTTCATGCGGTCATGTCTAAGCACAGTTCATCTTCTCCAAATTTCGAGAAGAAGGACACCATGAGAGCCAAGTTCTCAAGATCCATAACTCCATCATCCGGAGCCCAAATCCGAACTTCTATAGATCAAAATGGGGTAGAACGAAATTCTCTACAACATGGAACCATCAAAACTTAGAAATAACAAGATTAAGTAGATCAAAACTCAAGAATTCCGAAAATAAGGTAAACTTAAATCTACAAAAATTTAGCCATGGAAAGTGGAAATGCCAAGTACTAAAGTAAGTTAAAATGCTGTAAGGAAGAGAATGAAACAATAAAATTGGAGTTCCTCCATGAAGCAAGTTGCACTTGCCTAGACCTCTCTCTCCCTCTCTCTGGTAGGTGAAGAATTAATGGAGGAGAATAAGAGTAATGAAGAGAGAGAAGGAAGTAGGTTTAATAAATGGTAGTGGTGGTGGTAGGTAGGTGGTTCTCTCCTTGGTTCATAATAAACCAAAGAAAACTGAGCCAAGCCGAACCAACCCAAGAAATAACCAAGCCAAGAAGAAAAGCTAAACAAGGAATTATGCAATACAAGATAAAATACGTACACGTATTCCAAAAATACGTAATACGAACCACAGGCATTACAATACCAGGGGTCGGGCTATGACTTGGTAGCACGGTGCTTAGATTCCGGCCCTGCCTCCCATGGGCTTAAAAAAATTCACCTATTCGATGTTTCAGTCGAAATAGGTGTAAGAATATGGTGGCACGTGTTTTAAATTCGGCCCTGCCTCCCTTGGGAAAAAATAGAAAAATTTTGACTTGGTGCACGGTTATTAAAATTTTGGCCCTGCCTCCCTTGGGCTTAAGTAAGCTAAGCCTCACATACTCGATTCGCATGGCCGTACGAATGAGCTTAAATACTGATCATCTTTTGGTTATTATTATGTTGCGAAAATTTCGTAAGTGATATTCAAGTTGTTCTCCCCCGCCCAATGCTTCCTGACTTACAACTATAACAGTACAATATCTAATTGTTAATTTTCTTAACTTTTATAGAGTAGATCGTATTGAAAAGCTAACTTTATATCTAATGCAAATTGTCTCTTGGATTAAATTTTGATTGAAATTGTTAAAAGTCTGTTGCTAATTAAAGTGGAAACGAAATTCTAGGGTTAGGAGTATCGCCAATATTTCTAAAATTCTCTAAATTTAGCTAACTCCCGAAATTATTGAAAATTTCAACAGAGTCTCCTTTGTATTTATTGACCCCAAAAATTTTACAATAGATAAAATATAACAATAATCGGGTACGCCGACCCCTTCGGTAGAGCAACTCTCGACACCGGAACTCACGCAAATATTATATATGCAGTTAAATTTAAAGCTTTCTTACCTTAGCAACTAATAGGCAACAAGCAATTTATTTTGGTTACTTCAATTGTTTTCCTTTCTAAAAGCTATCCAAAATAAAATTGTTAGTAACACAATAATACCAAGGTCTTATTTTCAAACGTTGTCACATACTAAATAATTTTGTATGCTTTGTGATATTGGCTAAATTAAATCTAAAAGAGTTCAGTTTTAACTCATACTTGCTATATACCACATTCTAGCTTCTTAAAGATGCAAAAGAAGTTTAAAATTGAAAATTAATAGGTGTAGGGTTACCCTAACATATAGGTACATATACACACGTATTTTAACTAGTTAATCAAGTCAACACATATTAAATAGGTATACTTTTTAATTAGGACAAAATTGACACTCAAGTTAAATCAAAATTTTATTGATCCTACATATTCAAAATCAATTGAATATATATATGTCACACTAAAGATGCATAGATTTCATATGTAAATTTTTTTATTTTATAAAGTGTATTGGTTATGTCCATAGGTTGTGCCTAGATTCATAAGTGTCCATCAAAATATAATTTCATGAATTGTGTCCATGTATTGTGTCATGATGTATACCCATATAGGTGCCAATGTATATATATATATATATATATATATATATATATATATATATATATATATATATATATATATATTTTATATATATATATATATATATATATATATATATATATATATTTATATATATATATATATATATATATATATATATATATATATATATATATATATATGATTGTGCATTTTCAGATATTAATCATAATTGTGAGATATCAAAATATA
The DNA here is from genome assembly GCA_029216955.1 of Iris pallida. Lineage (NCBI taxonomy): Eukaryota > Viridiplantae > Streptophyta > Magnoliopsida > Asparagales > Iridaceae > Iris > Iris pallida. The sequence goes on along the minus strand of JANAVB010035220.1, from coordinate 8,581,304 downwards.
CACTCTATAGTAGGTTGTCCCATGTATATTATTATGTATGTGCTATACAAACCCAATATTCATATATATATTTGCGTCTGTGTCAGGTAACTATATGGACACGTAAGAACCATAAATTGATCTATTGAAATTTTATATTAAAATTACCAATTTTCTATTCTTTAAACATTTGCATACAAATTTGTCAAAGGAAAGGGGAAATTGAAGGAGGAATGAGGACTTGCCTTGTTTTGAAACATAGATTTCCCTTTCTCAGATCTAGATGGATTCTTGATCTCCTTATGTTCTTTTCCTTCCAAGATTTTAGAAATTAATTTCTAACCTGGATTTAGAAATTGGAATATTTAAGAAAAAAGGGGAAGACATACACCTAGAGAGATCAAAGAGGAGGAGGAGGCCGGAGTGGTGCTGGAGGGACCGGCAATGGCGGGCGGCGCCGACGGTGGCCGCGGCAGCGACAACGGCAGCAGCAGAGCAGCATCGGTAGCAGCAGCAGCAGTAGTAGTAGCAGCAGCAGTAGCAGTTGCAGCAGCAGCAAAGGAAAGATGGGGAGGTGGAGGGGAGAAGGAGGTGAGAAAGAATGAAGAGAGGGGGAAGAAATAGAGGAAGAAGAAGAATGAAAGAGAGAGGAAGACAGAGATGGGGTGATGTGGCATTCAATGGAGCTCCCTCTCCATGCCATAGTCCATGTGGCATGGGAGAATGCCACTTAAATCTAAGGTTGACACCTAGCCCCAATGAGTTGGCAAGTCTATTATGCAATTGCAAAAATCTACGGTTAAAATGCAAAATTTATATAAATTTTTTAATTAAAATTAAAATTAAAATTAAAATTAAAATTAAAATTATTATTATTATTATTATTATTATTATTATTATTATTATTATTATCATTTGTTATTAATATTATTATTAGGAAATTAATTAGATCATAACAACATCACATACTTGTGTCAATATAGAATTGTGTCACATAAAAGAGTAACTAGGTTCAACTTAGCAATAATTGCCATTCGTTTTTCCCTGTTCAAGTAAAACAATTGTCATGTTATGAAACATAGTATCAAATCAAGATAACTATTTAATACTGTATATAAGAGTGTCATAATCCCTGCATAAGACACTCATTTGCCATCATAAAAATATAATTATGCTAAGTGCTCCTTCTACATCCAATACTATGCCCGCAAGCAGATAATGTTACTAACTACATGAAGGTCACTGTCGACATGCCATCCTAGACTCTAGTGAAACAAGATACTCTCTAGTGCGGGTAGCTATTGCATGTCCCGATCCGCAGAGACATTCGTCCTCGCATTTATGTCTGGGAACGGATCGTCCTCGCTTGGGCATGATGTCGTACAAGTCTGGTGTTGCACTTGTTCAAGACAAAATTGGTACAAATCGATAATCTTCGAATAGGAAGACATCGCAGCGGCGAAAGCAGACAAATTGAAGGTAATGTGGACATATCTTTCTATCAAAAAGAATACCTTATTGATTCATAGCAGCAAAAATATGCAGATAACTTGAATTCACAGGGAGATGTATATAAATGTATTCTCTTTGTTGATGATTGAAATAGAGTACAAGGCTTGCAGTAGAATGCAAGGTTTACAACACATCTTCCTTTATATTGATAGCCAACCGAACACATGCCATTTAGGCTTACATTGGATACATTGATACACTGAATTACAACTCGATATGTCGATTTGGCTTACAACTCACTGGTACAACATATTTACAATGTTCCATACTTTATGCCCTTTATAAACAGAAGACATCATCTTTTGCAAGGAGAGTTTCTGCATGTCCAACAAATCTTCGATGCCGTGGGACTGATCAAGCCGATCTTCATGTACTGAACTTCCCAAGCACATGCACCTAAAAAAAGTGTCCACAACGTGGGTCAGTACATTATCTATGTACTAGCGAGCAAAACCAGCCCACTCGCCTAAACCGACACTAAGTAGTTATATGAGCAAGCATTATTAGAGTGATCTTTCTATTTGGGGCCTAGCAAAAGTTTACAGTTCATGAGCAGTATCATATTGAAGCATGTAAACAGTTTATGACACTGATCATGTGAGGAGCAACAGAAATTCATAGGTAGCATGTATTCTCACATTTTACTTTATTGCAACAGTTTAGCATGTATGTCCTAATTAAGTGGTATTTCATAGCAATGCATCATTGTAGCATACTAGTGTTATAATATTCAGCAGACTATAGTAGTACTCATGGAAATGACAATATTATAGCATCATTTCGATTAGCATATTAAGTAGGTAAGTTGAACTCAACATGTAAATAACCATATCATATTAAGTGATTTCTTACCGATAGCCGACTCCCTCGTACCTGCATCAAATACAGGTTAGATGATATACTTACTCTGCCTACATAAGATATTCATTAGCAGGTATCCTGACTATATGATTACTGGTGTAAGTGCACCATTTAGGACATTGCCATATAGGACTTCAACGGTATGCGATGAACAAAAAAAGTAGGTAGTTAGCCTCTTAGAATGACTCACAATACCACGTGCCCTTAAAGTACATTTACACTTCTCCTATGGTCGGATCGACCCTTGCGCTGGGCATACCGTCCAAGGAAGCAGTCACCCCCTTGTGCACAAGATGTCCATGACCATATGAATACGTGTCCGACTCAATCGTGAGCATAATCGCATGGTAAGAATATTAAAAGTGAGTAAGGTAACAATGCATCATCTCATCTCATTCAAGTCGTGTTCAACGACTTATTCATTTCCATTATTACCATCATTTCGCTAGTTGATCTCAGCGATCCTAAGCCTCATCCTTTCTTATTCCATCAATTTATTTCAACATCTCTTATTGTATCAACTCAAATACATTGAAGCATTATCACATCATCCAGTTCTTAAGGGGTACATGTAGTATCTCATTCATTTCATTGGGACAATATTATTCATTTCATTGCTTATAAGAGCATATGCATCATTCATATCTTTACAATAGTTACACAGAGTGTACAAGATTCAAGTGTTTTATTCAATTCTTTATGTCAATAGCATAGTCAGTTCATTTCTCATGAAACATTCATACTTCATCTCGTTATTCAAGTGATTCATTTGTTTTAGAAGCATTAAGCATAAAGGACATTATCGATTTATTTCATGGCATCAAATTGACATTAGCAGTTCAAGTGTTATTCATTCAACAGTATTCAACAAGAGCATCTCAATTATTCAACAACAAAAGAATGGGACATTTAGGGACATTCTATAGCAACACAATACTCTATTTTATTATGCATGAAGGAGTAGGAAAGAAGAAACAGTTCCACTCACTTGCATAAAGAATCTTCTTGATTCGGTCACATCAATTTTCTACTAGACATAGCCCTACCAGCGAGCCACGTTCCAATACTCATTCCATCTGGCCAGCTAAGAGAGAGTGCATCAGTCCCAATGTCTCGACAACCATTTGAAATAATATCTTGTGCACAAGTTGTCTATGACGTACAATACTCATAAACAACTAAGCTACAATACATGCATAGCGTAAATTCTGAAATAGAAGTTACCCATATCTACTGAAAACTACATTCTCAGAACCATCGCTCTGATCAAACTTTCCAATCCAGGGCTTTCTACACTTGCATAGTTCCAAGTACATGAATATGGCCAAGGTGACCCAACGGTCCCAATCTTCTATATTTATCTCACTTAACAAAATACTAGAATCCATCTTACAACGTGTTATTCTCATAAGTAAAATATAGCTAAGTAGTGATATTTCTAATATTTCATAATATTATAGGCAGAAAATCATCATATCCAAGGCAATAGAACATGTCTCTATATAATACTCTACTATAGTGCTATAATATATATGTACGACATTGCAATATTACAAAAAGCATATTGATAGACAACAAGTCCAAATAGTTCATGTGACATGATAAGGCTACTCAAATTGCCAATTATAACTCTTCAGTTCACAATTCCATATTCTATAGCATCAAGCATACAAAATGAGATTTACTCTTCTATATGGGTGGGTTTGTCTCTTTTATTATTAGCATGTAGCATTACTCATAGCATATTAAATATATAAGCAATATCCAATTTTATTAGGTGTGAAGACAAGGCAAAGAAAGTGTAGAAGCATGGAAAATAATTAGCATTATGCGACTTACATCTATGCGGCTAAAGAAGCAAGTGTGTATAAAGGAGCGACACTCTATGTGTCACGATCCGCTCTCGCTTTTCGGAATATGAGTACGTGGCCAAGTCTAGCCTACGTCGCAGCATCGGCGGTAGTACGCTGTATAGACCTTAATAAAAATCTCAAATACAATAACATCATATCTATTTTGCTCATTCACAATAAATATTTAATTTACAATCCAATAATACAACAAAAGTATATTCGGGAACAACCCCCTAAATAGTAAATTTAAACTATCTATCTAAGTAGAATCTATGTCTGGCCTCTAAGATACCTCTGACTCCACCAAAAAGGAACCCAAAGCAAGATAACAAGTCATCAAGCATATGCCAACTAAAAAAAAATCCCGTAAGGATGGAAGCAAGTACAAGTTTAAACTGACATGATACAAGTACAATATAAAGCAAAATAACACTAAACATGTGAAACAATGATCAATAAAAACATGAACAATATGAACAAGAAACATGCAATACGATAAACAAAATAAGAATGTAGCAAGTATGAAAATACAAAGACTCATGTAAACAATAATAGCACACATGCCATGAGAAGTACAACGTTCCTATATATGGACGGCTTGGGCAAATGATGAGGTTATAAACGGCTCGCCCCCATAAACAAGAGAGTTGGCAACAATATAATCAGGCTTTGTCCACATGCCTAGTAATTGTACCTCTCTAATATCCATACCTCACAATCATGTAAACATGGTCACGATAATTATCACGATAACGATCACGATAACAATCATGATAACAATGAGAAAACATGAACATTAGTCAATCACTCTATTCTCATGTGTGTAAACAGTCAAGACATGGAAAATATCATGTATAAGTGAAATATAACAATATAAAGTAAATATACATGAAAGCGTAAACAAGTAATTTCCTCAGTTAGTTTGGAGTTGACTGGCACGATATGATCATGTTGGCACAAAAATAGTCTCACATGTCAAAACTACGTAAGATGATCCCAGGTGATGGCATAGACCATGCCATTGAATCCAGAATAGTCAAATTAGCTAGGGACAATATAAAAAAGTTCAAAATTCGCAAAAAGATAGAAAGGATTTGTTTTAGTCATAGACAGGAATAGATATTCAAAGAAATTGGTAAACATAAATATATATAACTATTTTGGGAAAAGTATTATATATGAAAACAATATTTTACTATTTGAACTAATTTAGGTAAATATTGAAAAATATATAACAATGATTTTAGGGTTAACACCCTGATCTTGTCAAAATATAAGTTTACATCAAAACTATATTTTAAAATGGCTAAAAGTACTATAATACTATTTGTAGGCCAAAAACTAGTTTTCAAATAATAAACATAATAAAATAATATCGTTAGGGTTTTGAAAATGAATTTGAAAATATAGGTCCAATCCTAATTCAATATTTCGTTCCAAAATAATTTTAGGAAATATTTAAATAGAAACAGTAGATACATATAATACTTAATAATAATAATAATAATAATAATAATAATAATAATAATAATAATAATAATAGTGTTTATAAGAAATATTATATAACTATTAGGCTATTACATATATACATATACTGTATACTGATATTATAATATCAATAATAATAAACAATTAATCATTTATTGGTTGTTCTCTGTGAGAACTTGGGGCATAGTGATATAATAGGAAAAGAAGGAGAGAGACAATAGAGAGAAGGAAGAGGTCAGAGAGGGTTTGAGAGCGAGGGGAGAAAGAAGTAGAGGTTTAAAGAGAGAGAGGAACGAGAAAGAGTTTGAGAGGGGGAGAGAGAAGATCAAGAGGGAGAACTTGAGGGAAATCAAGAGAGGGAAAAGAGGGGAGAGAATGAGAGGGACAGAGGGCTTCCTCGCTGACCGAAACTGGCGGAGGGATCACCGCAGCGTGTACTCGCCACCAGAGAGGATACAGAGGGAAGCGGGGCTTGAGGCGGTGGAATCGGGGAGAGACGGTCGTAGATGACGGTTTAGCTCCCGCGAAGCGCTGCTGTCCAGATAGCGCTGGTAGCGACATTCAACCGCAGGATGATGTGCTCGTCAGTAGAGACGCAGCTCGTCGAGGTAGCGATTCAGATCTATGAGTGCGGCGCATAGGAAAGACTTGGCCGACGGTGGCTGGGTCGAGGCACGGCGATGGGTGCTGAAGGTGAGTGGTGGCGGTGGAGATGATGTTCATTTTGATGGAGGTATATAGGTGGTGAAGAAGGTGGTGGTGGCAGTAAGGATATGTGGTGGCCAATAGCAGGTGGTGGTGATGGTTGGGGTGCTCTGGCGAGGCAAAGAGGAGAAGTCACACACAGGGTGTCGGGACAGAGAAGGGGATACGGCGGGGCAGCTATGGCTAGGTTCTGTTAGGTTTAGGGTTAGGATTTGGTAAATAGGTTAGGCGTCGGGTGTAGTTACGTGTCATGCGAGACACAGATACAGAGATGGGAGGGTGTCCGAGGTTATCGGACGCAAAGATAAAAAATGTATTTGTAATAAAAAAATATAATGGAAAGGAATATGGACACGGACATGGTGCACGCACGATAAGATGATTGTGATGTTGATGGTTGATTTTGGGTTGTGTGGGTTGTAGGATTTGTGGAGAAACAAAGGGAGGAATCTCCCTGTATAGACCTCAATAAAAATCTCAAATATAATAAAATTATATCTATTTTGCTTATTCTCAATAATTATTTAATTTACAATCCAATAATACAACCAAAGTATATTCAGGAATAACCCCCTAAACATTAAATTCAAAAACTATCTATCTAACTAGAATCTATGTCTGGCCGCCAAGATACCTCTAACTCAACCAGAAGGAACCCAATGCAAGATAGCAAGTCATCAAGAATCTGTCAACAGAAAAAAATCCAATCAGGATTAGAGCAAGTACAAGTTTAAACCAACATGATACAAGTACAATATAAAGCAATATAACGCTAAACATGTGAAATAATGATCAATGGAAACTTGAACAATATGAATAAGAAACATGCAATACGATAAACTAAATAAGAAGGTAGCAAGTATGAAAAGACAGAGACGCATGTAAACAATAATAGTGTACGTGTCATGAGAAGTACAATGTTCTTACACATGACGGCTTAGATGAACGATGAGGTTATAAATGGCCCGTCCCCGTAAACGGGAGAGTTGTCAACAATACAATCGAGCTTTGTCCACGTGCCTAGTAATTGTACCTCTCTAATATCCATACCTCACAATCATGTAAACATGGTCATGATTACGATCATGATAACGATTACGATAACAATCACGATAATAATGAGAAAACATGAATATTAGTCAATCACTCAATTCTCGCGTGTTTAAACAGTCAAGATACAGGAAATATCATGTATAAGTAAAACATAACAATATAAAGTAAATGCACATGAAAGTGTAAACAAGAACTTGCCTCGGTTAGTTTGGAGTTAACTGGTGTGATATGATCATATTGGCACATAAATAGTCTAAGATGTCAAAACTATACAAGATGACTCAGATGATGGCACAAACCATGCCATTGAATCCAGAATAGTCAAATTAGCTTAGGACGATATAAAGAAGTCCAAAATTTGCAAGAAGATAGAAATGATTTGATTTAGTCATGGACAAGAAAAGATATTCAAAGAAATTGGTAAACATAAATATATATAACTATTTTGAAAAAAACTATTATATATGAAAACTATATTCTACTAGTTGAAATAATTTAGGTAAATACTTAAAAATATAGAAAAATCATTTTAGGGTTAACACCCTAATCTTGTAAAAATATAAGTTTACGTCAAATCTATATTTGAAAATGGCTAGATGTACTATAATACTATTTGTAGGCCAAAAACTATAATTTAAATAATAAATATAATATAATATTATTGCTAGGGTTTCAAAAATGAATTTAAAAATATAGGTCCAATCTTAATACAATATTTCGTTCCAAAGTAATTTTAAGAAATTTTTAAATAGAAACATTATATAAAGATAATACTTAATAGTAACTAATTAATAACAATAATAACAATAATAACAATAATAATAATAATAATAATAATAATAATAGTGCTTATAAGAAATATTATATACCTATTAGGCTATTATATATACATATATTGTATACTGATATTATTATATCAATAATAATAAATAATTTATTTGTTGTTCTCTGTGAGAACTTGAGGCAGAGTGATACGATAGAAAAAGAAGAAGAGAGACAACAGAGAGAATGAAGGGGTCAGAGAGGGTTTGAGAGCGAGGGGAGAGAGAAATAGAGGGTTAAAGAGAGAGAGGAACAAGAAAAAGTTTGAGAGGAGGAGAGAGAACATCAAGAGGGGGAACTCGAGGGAAATAAAAAGAGGGAAAAGAGGGAAGAGAATGAGAGGGACAAAGAGCTTCCCTGCTGACTGGCGCTGGCAGAGAGCTCACCGCGGCATGTCACTCACCGCCGAAGCGGATGCGGAAGGAAGCGGGGCTCGAGGTGGTAGAATCGGGGAAAGACGGTCACGGATGATGGTTCAACGGACACGGCCAGGTGGCCAGGATGGGATCTAGGTACAACGGAGCTCGCGAAAGAGAGTGGTTGAGCCGATTGGGTAGTAGAGTCATCACGGAGAAGAGGGTTCTCCGACGGAGCGTGGCTGGCCAGACGGCACTGGGAGCAGCATTCAACTGCGGGGATGAGGCACTCGTCGGTGGGGATGTAGCTCGTCGAAGCAGCGATTCAAATTTGTGAGCGCGACACACGGGGAAGACTTGGCCGGCGGTGGCCGGGTCGAGGCGCGACGATGGGTGCTGAAGGTGAGTGTTGGCGGTGGAGACAATGTTTATTATGATGGAGGTGTATATGTGGTGGTGGCAGTAAGGACGTCTGGTAGCCACCGACAGGTGCTTGTGATGGTTAGGGTGCTCTTGCGAGGCAAAGAGAAGGAGCCGTGTATAGGGTATCGACCGAATAAGGGGACGGCGGGGCGGTTATGGCTAGGTTTAGTTTGGTTTAGGGTTAGGATTTCATGGCTGGATTTGGTGTCGGGTGTAGTTACGTGTCCTACGAGATGCATACAAAGATGGGAGGGTGTTCGAGGTTGTCGGATGCAAAGACAAAAAATGTATTTGTAATAGAAAAAATAACCGAAAGGAATATGGACACGGACACAATGCACGCACGATGAGATGATTGTGACATTGATGGTTGATTTTGGGTTGTGGGATTTGTGGAGAAATAAAGGTAGGACTCTCCCTTTTATATAAGGGTGGAGATCCCTAATTTGGGAAGGACTAAGAATCATATTGATTAAATCATTCCAGTGATATAAATCCAACAAAGATAAATTGATCAAATCTTTCCATAAATGAATTCAAATAAATATTTTTAAACATAATTAATTTAATCAATATATAACATTTCATAACAATCATAATTTAAAATAATACTTAATAGTATCAAATAATTTGAAGAATATATTTTCATAAATAAAAATTCTCATTTAAAATAATATAGCAATACATTTTATTGGTTAAGGAAATAATTAATAAATTAAAACTAAATCAAATATAATTTTAATATTTGCTTATATTTGCTTACTTTAATATTTCAAACTATTATTTAGTCATCAAAATAATTCAAAAATATCTTCATAAACCCGAAATCTATTTTAAAAAATATAATTTGGTAGAACTCCTTTTTTGTAAATAAAAAAATATTCAAAATTTCCTTCCTAGAAATTTGAATATCAAATTTATTCTCTAAAGCAAAATATTTAAAATAATTAAGATAAATAAATTTTTTGAAATTTCAAAAACGAGGTTACATTTTGAAGTACTCCTTGAAGTCTATGCAGCAACATTTAAAAGTAGTGAACTTTGAACTAATAAGCGCATAACAACTGACGCATAACTATTCTGATGGCTCATTGGAATAAGGGGTCACCTTGGGCAGTGTCCAATTCAGTGTTTACATAAGCTTAATCATCTCAATTTACAGCTTTGCATGATCGCTTTTCATGAGGCTAGGTGTACCATGCGACATTTAAACTACAGTATGCAGTGGAAGATGCTTTGCGCTAATTTTATCAAGTGGATGATTAATTCCCATATAGAGATCGTGTGCTATCTAACATTATTTTATATGGCACATCTCAGACATCTGAAGCCACATGGCAGCTCATGCGTGAACCATCTGCACGTTCATCCCTACGAACTCCAGGTGCCTATATGCCAACCTTAGCTCATGCGCCTCTAAGATAGCAAACAATGTATTTTTGCCTTATGTGCGCATAATCCTTTCCAGTAAAAAAGTTATAAATAAAGGGATAGTGTTTCCCTCACGGACACACACAGACAATCATAGAGACATACGTTCAGTCTACGTGCTGCTAAAATTATGCCAGTGAGATAGAGTTAGCAAGCTTTTGCACTCTTCACCTCGGATCGTCAACGGAGTAAAGAAGTCGACCTCAGACTTAACTTCCATCGCCTCAATCCCCTAATTTTTGTACTTAGAATTCCTGTATGAGTAATGCTATTCGTACCTCCAAATTGTCCCTCCAATACATTCCTCCATATGTGGCAGCTAACGTGGGATGTTAAATAATATTATGTGTCATGACATGGCCGATGACATGGCAAATTTTAACCCAAAAAGTTAATTACCCAATTTTGTCCATGTTAATTTAATGTTAGTATTAATTAATCTTAAAATTAATATTAATTTAATATTAATATTAATTAATGTTAATAATAATATTAATTAATGTTAATATTAATGTAAATATTGATTTTAATATTAATGTTAATATTAATATTATTGTTAATGTTAACGTTAATATTAATTTTAATGTTAATGTTAACATTAATTTTATGTTAATATTAATATTAATTTTAATTTTAAAATTTGTCACGTTAGTTGTCACATCAATATGCCACGTCAGCTGCCATGTAAAGAGGGACGGTTTGGAGGTACAATTTGGAGGGACAAATAGCATTTCTTCCTGTATAGGGTTTCTTTTGTACTTTTCTTTCTATAAGTTTTAATACGAAGGCTGCTTACCACCTTTTTGTATCTGAACAAAAATGGTGACTCTGCTGGGGACTACTTTTATCATCGATGAGAAAGCGGTGGTGCAATCCAATGTTACGAATATTTGCTCTACTAAAAAGATGTTGGTCGTGTAATTGTTGGAGTGGGTGGGGTTCCCAACCTATGTGGAGAAGATCCCGGAGTGCGACGAGCGCCGTCCGATGTCGGAGAAGCTCGGGAGTAGTTGTTACTGCTGCTGCTGCCCCAAAGGGGGTTCTGGACCAAGTCTGCCGAGTTCGGGCCGAACTCGGTCCCAGGCCGAGTTCTGGCCGAACTCGGTCTGGCCGTTCCAGGGTTTGGCCATCCAGTGCTGGTTGTCCCACACAGAGTTCTGGCCGAACTCTGTGTGTCGGGGGGGCTGAAGCGGATTTCAGGATGAGTTTTCATCATTGGATCTAATCCAACGGTCCAGGTTGGTTGCGGGATTAGGGAGATATATTGAGTTTTCTCAACCCTAACTTATTATCGCATTGGACAACACAAGTTTGAGAGAGAAGGAGGCAAGAGTGCCATTACAACTTCGGAGAAGAAGACGGAGGATTGAAGGTCGCTGTTCGAAGGAGATCGTGTTCGGGTAATCTCTACTCGTCGTTCTCGCTCTTCGTAGCCTTGTAATCATTGTTCTTGTCTCTGAGTGTTGTGGGGATCCGATTTGGATCGGGAGGAGTTTGTAGAGGGTGTAATTCTTCTATTCCATTAGTGGAGGCTTCTCAGGGTTGGACTCCGATCGTCCCGTGGTTTTTTCCCGCAAGGGTTTCCACGTCAAAAATTCTCTGTGTCTGCGTGATTGTTTTTGTGTGCTTGTTTTTGGGTTCGTGCGTTGTTTGCTCGGTCCTCTCGCAGGTACTCTCCGGTTTGGGGAAAGATTTCCGTGCTTCTTTCCCAACAGAGTGGTATCAGAGCTTTGGGTTCAAAGGGTGTCAGGAGTTGACAGAGGAACCAGAGAGGAGAGATGGACGCGAAGCCGGTGCGCATGGTGAACCTTAATGGCACAAACTATCATTATTGGCAGAGCAAGATGAAGGATTTGCTATTTGTCAAGAAGCTGCATCTACCTGTGTTTGCAACCGAGAAGCCCAGTGATAAATCCGAGGAGGACTGGAAGTTCGAGCACATACAGGTGTGTGGGTACATACGGCAGTTTGTTGATGAGAACGTGTACAACCACGTTGCCAATATTGAGCACGCGAAGACGTTGTGGGATAAGCTGGAATCCTTGTATGCGAAGAAGACCGGGGTAAACAAGTTGTTCCTGATCCGAACGATGATGGGTCTGCGGTACAAGGATGGGGCATCTATTACGGATCACTTGAGTGATTTTCAGGGCGTGGTTGACCAGCTATCTTCTATGGGAGTCAAGTTCGACGACGAAGTTCAGGGACTGTGGCTGCTGTGTACATTGCCAGACTCGTGGGAGACCGTACGAGTATCTATGATCGCTTCTGCTCCAGAGGGCGTGGTCAGTCTGGAGTTTGCCAAGAGCGGGGTGTTGAATAAAGAGATGCGGAGACGTTCTCAGGGCACTTCATCCACATCCCATCACTCAGAGGCACTTGTTTCAGAGAGCCGCGGAAGGGGCAAAAGCAGGGGTCCAGGTGGTAGCAGAGACAAGAGCAGGAGGAAGTCCAAGGGTCGTTACGAGGACTCAGAGTGTTACCATTGCGGTAAGAAGGGCCATATCAAGCGGAATTATTTCGCTTGGAAGAAGGAGAAGAAGGGCGACAAGGGAAAGCAAGAAGAGAACACTACAGCGGCGGCCTCGGTACATGGAGGCGATGTGATCGTCGTAGGTGATGAGGTCATTACTAACCTCGCCTGCGATGACAATTCTTGGCTGGTGGACTCAGGGGCTTCAGCACATGTATCTCACAATAGGGCACTGTTTGCCACTTACACGACAGACGACTGTGGCGTGTTGAAGATGGGCAATGGAGATGTGTCGAAGGCGGTTGCCGTTGGAGATGTGCATTTGAGAACGAAGACGGGTGCGGTTCTTGTTCTCAAGGATGTTCGTTATGTCCCTGATATCCGTTTCAACCTGGTGTCGGTTGGAAGGTTGAATGACGAGGGATTCTTCAGTCTCTTCGGGAATAGTCAGTGGAAGCTTTCCAGAGGTTCGATGGTGATTGCCAAAGGAAGCAAGAAGTCCGATCTCTACTATATGGAGGGGAGCGCAGAGGGGGCACAGGAGGTGAACGCAGTCAGTGACGCGTCTACCGAGTTGTGGCACAGGAGGCTCGGCCATATCAGCGAGAAGGGGATGAGCTACTTGGTGAACAGGAAAGTGATTCCGGGGCTCAAGTCTACAAAGTTGGAGAAGTGCACGCACTGTTTGGCTGGGAAGCAAAATAGGGTATCTTTCCAGAGTCACCCAAGTTCGAGGAAGCCGGCGTTGCTCGAGTTGATTCACTCGGATGTCTGCGGTCCTATGAAGGTAAAATCTCTTGGTGGTGCTTCTTACTTTGTGACTTTTATTGATGACTGTTCCAGGAAGGTTTGGGTCTATGCCTTAAAGACCAAGGATCAGGTGCTGCCTACTTTCAAGGAGTTTCAGGCCTCCGTTGAAAGGGAGACGGGCAAGAAGTTGTTGTGTGTTCAGTCCGACAATGGCGGCGAATACATCGGTCCCTTTGATGCGTATTGCAGAGAGCAAGGGATACGACACCAGAAGACTCCGCCAAAGATACCTCAGCTCAATGGTGTAGCGGAGCGCATGAACAGGACACTGATGGAGAGGGTGCGGTGTTTGCTGTCAGAAGCAAACTTACCGGGCAGTTATTGGGGTGAGGCTCTTCTCACAGCTGCTTATATTATTAATTTGTCTCCTAGTGCTCCTTTGCAGGGTGATGTGCCTGACAAAGTATGGTACGGCAAAGAGCCGTCATACAGTCACCTGCGGGCGTTTGGTTGTAAAGCCTTCGTGCATGTACCGAAGGACTAGAGGACCAAACTTGAGCCGAAGACGAGGCGATGCGTCTTTGTCGGCTACGGTTGGGATGAGTTTGGCTATAGACTCTACGACCCAGTGGAAGGAAAGCTCTACAGAAGCAGGGACGTGGTGTTCGTCGAGGATCAGACCATGACCAACACTCAGGATTCCGAGACGCCTTCTGAGGCTGAGGAATTGCCTGAGTTAGAGTCATTTCGCTTCGAGCAGTTTCCAGAGGACATCGCAGAGGATCCAGCTATGGGGGAGCCGGTACATGGAGTTGCTCCCAACCTTGATCATCAGCCTGCTGATGGTGGTCAGGGTGTCCCTCAGGAGGATGAGCATGCCGGAGAGGTAGTTCCTGAAGGGGAGGAGGCTGTCGGTATACAGCCAGCACCAGTGGCTCCACTGAGAAGAAGCAACAGGGATCGTCGACCATCTACGAGATACTCGCCGGATGAGTATGTGCTACTGACTGACGGGGAAGAGCCCGAAAGTTTCGCAGAGGCTATGGAAGACGAACACAGGCAGGAGTGGATGGTAGCTATGCAGGAGGAGATGAGTTCCTTGCACACCAATTCTACTTATGATCTGGTGCGGTTGCCAAAGGGCAAGAAGGCTTTGAAAAATCGATGGGTGTTCAGAGTGAAGCAGACGGATGATGCTACTCGCCCTCGATACAAAGCGAGGCTGGTAGTCAAGGGCTACGGTCAGTGGAAAGGCGTGGATTATGATGAAATCTTTTTGCCTGTCGTCAAGCATTCGTCTATTCGGGTGGTGCTAGCATTAGCAGCTAGTTTCGACTTGGAGGTCGAGCAGATGGACATGAAGACGGCGTTCCTCCACGGTGATCTTGAGGAGGAGTTGTACATGGAGCAGCCGGAGGGATTTTGTGAGAAGGGCAAGTCACATTTGGTCTGCCGGTTGAGGAAGAGCTTGTATGGTCTGAAGCAGGCTCCGAGGCAGTGGTACAGAAAGTTCGAGTCGTTTATGGGGGAGCATGGTTATGCACGGACGACGTCGAACCATTGTGCATTTGTGAGGTATTTTGCCGATGATGATTTCATCATTTTGTTGCTCTATGTTGATGATATGCTATTAGTGGGTCGGAATGCCACTAGGATAGCGGAGTTGAAGCGCCAACTGGGCGCGGCCTTCTCTAAGAAGGATTTGGGCGCAGCGAAGACTATTCTTGGGATGGAGATCAGCCGAGAGAGAGAGTCCAAGCTGCTACACTTGTCCCAAAAGAAGTACATTCACCGGGTACTTCAGCATTTCGGGATGGACGGGTCGAAGAAAGTGAGTTCCCCCCTCGCGGCTCACTTTAAGTTCACTGAGGAGTAGGTTCCATATGCTTCAGCTGTGGGAAGCCTGATGTATGCTATGGTGTGTACGAGGCCAGATATTGCTCATGCAGTTGGTACGGTTAGCAGGTATCTTTCAAATCCTGGAAGGGTACATTGGAGTGCGGTCAAGTGGATTCTACGATATCTTCAGGGTACTGCTAGTTGGAGACTTTCCTTTGGTGGTGACGAGCCGAAGCTGGTTGGGTATACCGACGCTGATATGGCTGGAGATGTAGACACGAGGCGATCGACTTCGGGCTACGTGATGATGTTTGCGGGAGGAGCAGTGTCGTGGCAATCGCGGTTGCAGAAGTGTGTTGCCTTGTCGACGACGGAGGCGGAATACATTGCGGCGACGGAGGCTTGCAAGGAGCTGTTGTGGATGAAGAAGCTGTTGCAGGAAATGGGACTGAAGCAAGAGCAGCATACTTTGCTTTGCGACAGTCAGAGTGCTATCCATCTTGTGAAGAATCAGACGTTTCATAGCCGGTCCAAGCACATCGAGACTCGGTATCATTGGATACGGGATGTGGTTGAAAAGAAGGACGCGGAGCTTGAGAAGGTGCATACAGATGACAACGGAGCTGATATGTTCACGAAGATTCTACCAAGGGGGAAGTTTGAGTACTGCAGGCAGATCGTCGGGATGACGACGTCCTCCCCATAGTTGTGAAGGGGGAGATTTGTTGGAGTGGGTGGGGTTCCCAACCTATGTGGAGAAGATCCCGGAGTGCGACGAGCGCCGTCCGATGTCGGAGAAGCTCGGGAGTAGTTGTTACTGCTGCTGCTGCCCCAAAGGGGGTTCTGGACCAAGTCTGCCGAGTTCGGGCCGAACTCGGTCCCAGGCCGAGTTCTGGCCGAACTCGGTCTGGCCGTTCCAGGGTTTGGCCATCCAGTGCTGGTTGCCCCACACAGAGTTCTGGCCGAACTCTGTGTGTCGGGGGGGCTGAAGCGGATTTCAGGATGAGTTTTCATCATTGGATCTAATCCAACGGTCCAGGTTGGTTGCGGGATTAGGGAGATATATTGAGTTTTCTCAACCCTAACTTATTATCGCATTGGACAACACAAGTTTGAGAGGGAAGGAGGCAAGAGTGCCATTACAACTTCGGAGAAGAAGACGGAGGATTGAAGGTCGCTGTTCGAAGGAGATCGTGTTCGGGTAATCTCTACTCGTCGTTCTCGCTCTTCGTAGCCTTGTAATCATTGTTCTTGTCTCTGAGTGTTGTGGGGATCCGATTTGGATCGGGAGGAGTTTGTAGAGGGTGTAATTCTTCTATTCCATTAGTGGAGGCTTCTCAGGGTTGGACTCCGATCGTCCCGTGGTTTTTTCCTGCAAGGGTTTCCACGTCAAAATTTCTCTGTGTCTGCGTGATTGTTTTTGTGTGCTTGTTTTTGGGTTCGTGCGTTGTTTGCTCGGTCCTCTCGCAGGTACTCTCCGGTTTGGGAAAAGGTTTCCGCGCTTCTTTTCCAACAGTAATTTGATCAACATCTTATGAAGAAATTCTTTCGAAAAATAGCTCTGCTCCTGCCTCCAAGGTGTAGAAGGCCAAGCACTCTCGCAAGACTTGGTTCCCGAAGGATCACAACGCTCTCCCGAACGTCGCCGATAACAAGGAAAAACACTAGCTACCATTGGCCCAAGCAAGGAGGTAAATGGGCAAAGCCCAGTATAGCTGCGGTCACTGCCAATAATGTCGTGCTTGCTGAAGCGCATTGCTCTCCACATGTGCCTAATGTTGATTCTGTTAGTGTGCAAACCACGAAATCCCATGCCATGCATGGGAACAAAGTTGATGTTCAAACACATAGCGGTGTATATGCTCCCAAAAATGGTTCTGTCAGTGTACATGCCAGGAGATCTCATCCTAAGTCAGAAAAAAAAAATCTCATCACTCAGGTCTTGGCAGAGGAAAATATTACAATGTCGTAGATTTAAGTGTTAGGAACTCTGCCCAACTTATTGACAAGAATAAGGATGCAACTCCTCTTCGCATGAAGTTTGCGCGCATGCCACAAAAGAAAGGCTCTGTGGTCAACATTAGGGCTGCAAATGAGCCAAGCCGTTCGCGAGCTGCTCGAAGCTCGGCTCTATAAAAGCTCGTTTGAGCTCGATTCGTTTACAAAACAAGCTGAGCTCAAGCTTCATTTTCGAGCTCGTTTAATAAACAAGCCAAGCTCAAGCTTAGAAGTACTCGGCTCGTTTGAGCTTACGAGCTGGCTCGTTTATGAGCTTGCGAGCTTGCTCGTTTAGAAGCTTGTTTAGGAGCTCATTTGTTCTTTATTGAATTCTAATTTTATATATATTTGTGCATTATATATTTATATGTCCTTAATAATTGATATTAAGGAATTTTTTAATTAAAAATTTATAATTAAATTGTTAATTAATATTACAAGTACTTGAATTCAAACCTAACTAAATTGAAATCGAGCTCGTTAAGCTTGAAATCAAGCTTAATGAGTTTGAAATAAAGTTGAACGAGCTTGAAATCAAGCTTAACAAGCTTGATTTTGAGCTTATCAAGCTTGTTTATCAAGCTTGAATCAAGCTTTTTTATCAAACCAAGCTCGAGCTCAAACCAAGCCAAGCTCAAGCTTAATATAAACAAGCTCGAGCCAAGCTCAAGCTCTAAAATAAAAAATTTATCAAGCTCGAGCTCGAACTTGAGCTCGCTTAATTCTAGTCAAGCCAAGCTCAAGCTTACCAAAGCTTGGCTCGGCTTGGCTCGTTTGAAGCCCTAGTCAACATAATATCCATCCTATCTGCCACCATGCATCTGGAAGGCACCGCTCTTGATCCGGAGTACTATGCATCAACTACCAAGAAGTCTAAGACGCATAAAGCAAATTCTCAAAAGCATGTGTCACCTAGACTCATGCGCCCAGAAGACGACAAGATCTATAGACTACATTCTATGCACCCAAGGACTGCAAGGACTGCATGCGCCTCACATTCACAAGTAGTGGACCCATGTACATTGCTTTCCTATATGCACAAAATTTGTCTGCAATCCAAATCTACTCATGACTTAAGTACTGGGTGTTGCCATGTACATGGAATGGGTCACTGAGTGCAAATGTTGTCAATAGACCCATGCAAAGACTCAGTTTATGCGCATAATAGGGTTTGGGGGCTAACCTTCCTTCAAATGATTTGCATGCCGTGATTCATTGCAAGCGTAAATCGAAGGAAGTGTAACCCATATTCTCGATTTTTTCAAAGTTTTATTTATATTATTTTAAATAATCTTAGTTAGAAAAAATTTATTTGAATTTCAACCAAAAGGAATCATAAATATTTTCAAATTACAAAAATGTTTGGCAATTATATTTCCAAAATTAGAGTTTGGATTTATTAAAATATTTTTGAATTATTTTGATGATTAAATATTAATTTGAATTATTATGGTAACCAATATAAAAATTATAAATGATTTATTTTAATTTATTAATTATTGCCTTGACCAATAAATCTATTGATATATTAATTTAAATGAGATTATATTTATGGAAACCTATTTTTCAAATTATTTGATAACATTCAGTACTGTTCCTATTACAACCAATATTTGATTTGATCACTCTAGTTTTAATTTAGACTTATAAAATCTATTTTGATAACTATTTGATGATATCGAATTTTTTTGATTGGTCAAATCCAATTTTAAATTTATTTACTTAAATTATGGAAAGAGATTTCATCAATTTATTGGATTCCCAATCCTTTTCTACCTAGGAAACTCCCACTCCTATTTAAAGGAGGTCGACCCTTGCTTTTTCCCACAACCCAAACATCTCAACCTTGTCCAACTGCCAACATCGCAATCATCTCATCGTGCGTGCACTGTGTCCGTCTATATCTTTTCTTTCTACTATTTTTATTATTACGCTTATATTATTTTCTTCGTGTGTGACACACCAGACACCTTTCCTGTGACACTCAAGACACAATAAACCTGACAAATCCCTAATCCTATCCCTAACCCTAAACTTTTCTCTGTCGTGCTTTCCGACCACCTGTCGTGCTCGTTCGGTTCATCACCATCACTTGTACTCCGCTCTGGCCTAGCCCAATCACCATCGCCACCCTTGCATCCACCTTCTTATCACCGTACCAATACACAAGCACCACCACCGTACACTCTCCGACCATCATTGTCGGAATATACCACCCACAACCACACTGCTGCCTCCCCTTCTTCACGTCTCCTCTGGCCCAGCTTCCTGCTGGATCTGACCTCTACACCCCTACGTTGAGAGCTGAGGCCGTCAGTCGTGTCTTAAACAAAGTTGTACCGCCTCAACCCGCAGACGAGTGCCACCAGCTGTGCGCCCTTTTATGCCGCTGCGGTCCTCTAGACTAGCGTCACTGCCAGCACCGTACGCCACGCCGAAAAGCAGCATCAATAAATACTGATGCAGGAACCAAGAGAAAGAGAGGGATTTGATTAAGTGTAATACTGTATGGGTAATGTACCAAATACAATATATATATATATTTATATATATATATATATATATATATATATATATATATATATATATATATATATATATATATTGTATTAATTGTTCCTAAGTACAGTATTATATATATCTACTGTTTATAAAATAAATATATCGTAAACAGTTTTTTGAAAACTATTTTAAAATAATATTATTGGGATTAGGCCCTACTTCAATATTTTTAAATTGGTTTTAGACTCCTAAGTTTTTTTTCTATCTATTTAAACTATATAACTTTTGACCTAAAGACTTAATTTGACAGAAATTAAGTTTTTAGTCCTAAACCGATATTTATCTAAATTATCTTAACAAATAAAAAATACTGTTGACCTAAACTTGTATTTTGACAAGGATTTGTTTCTTTTAGCCAAAAACGATTTTTCTAGAATTTTCAAGTACATATCTAAATATTTTGATAGTGTTTCCAAATATTATAAATAATTTCTTAAAATTATTAAATATTTATTTATACTATTTGCTTCGTATCAAATCATGTCCCTGGCTAATCGTCTATTTCCTGTTCTCTTGAGAATTTCGGGCTTCTTTATATCGTCCATAGCTAATTTGACTGTGTAGAAGCATAAAAATATATCAAAAAGAGGCACATAGACCTCATGCGTCCAAAGCATAAAATGTTCTTGAGTTCGAAACTGCTAGAGAAAAAAGACACATGATTCAAGAAGTGGACTAGATAGACACATGGTCCATTCAGACACATGATGTACTTTTGTCTCTTGTGTAAAAAGATGATGCTTGAGCAGTGTGCAGTGTTCATATTACGAGAAAGATGTAAGTGATTTTGTCATCCTCATCATTATACTTGGCCAACTGTAAAGGAAGCCGCTGTATGCGTCTATTTCCAGATCAGTATTTTGTAGTAAGCAATTGAGCTGCGCTATGCGTTCGAGTATTGACTGATCCACAGTGACTCAAGAAAAAGTTGTTATTTGCAGTATACATCCATTTGCTATGCGTTTAACAATATTTGACGAACAGATGACCTTCATTAAACAAATCATGTGCTGACATGGTGGTGTTTCCTGCCGCACGTCTCAAAACACATGGTGAGCTATACGTGATTCTCGAGCACGTTCACTTCCTACTATCCTCTAAGGCTCATGCGCCTACCTAGTTTCATGCGTCTCTGAGGCAGAAGATAATGTATTTTCTGCACATACGCACATGGATGTTCTAGTAAAGAAAAGCTATGAATAGAGGACAGTTTCTTTCTCGCACAGGATACACATACGCAGAGCACAGGCATAAGGAGAGACTACAGCTTCTTTCCTAAGAACTTTCAGAGAGAAAGAAAGAACTTTTGGTAATAAAGTTCTCTTTGCTACAGAGAGTTCATCAACAACCAAGCTTCAACAACAACTGCATCAGATCATCAACAGAGTAAAGAAGTCAAAGTAGACTTAATCTCCGTCGCCCTAATCCCTATTTTTTTTATTATACTCGAAATTCTTATTCCTGATACTTGTTCTACTTCTTTTTATAATAATACAAAAGATCCCTACATTTTTTGGACTCTTTTTGTCTTGAAACAAAAATGGTGACGCTGCTGGGGACGACTTTCTCTACCGACGAGAAAGTGGTGGCACAATCTGATATGAACAAGCTGGGTTCAGTTGAGAAAATATAGGTTGTATAGTTCGACCAACAAGCATATGAAGCAATGATGTCGGATAAGGAATCTACTTCGACCGCCAAGAGGCAAAAATCTAAGTCTGTTCGTAAGGCTTGGATCCCGAAGTCTTTCCTTACTCTTCCTATCGCCGCTGATGGAAAAGGGAAAGTACTGTCCACTGTGGACCCGATTGACAGTTCAGAGGCTCATGGTTCATTACAAGCCATAATACTGTCTAAGGATGTTCCATTCAGACGCATAAAACATACCACACGTCTAGAAAAAGCTATATTAATGAGCCTTTAACTAAGCCTTGTGCTTCTTATGGGAAGAAAGACATCAAGAAGGTGCATGCTAATTATGCGTCTGTGAAGAAAGTTAACACTCATGATGGAGCCCTTTATACCAATATGGGCAGAAAGAATGTACAACTTCTAAATTTTGGCAAAGAAAGACATTATGATGCTAAAAATTCAAAGTTTGGAACCTCTGTCCCATATTTGGTCAATCAAATCGAGAGTTCAGCTTCAGTACATGATTCTAGATGCATACATGGGGGTAGGAACTCTGTCTTCCACAGACTTTCATTTTTGACAAATTCCATGAGTTATGAATGAGGCTCAGTTGATGCATCCCTCCGTATTACGCGTGCTGATGATGGCAAGTTATACAAATTGAAGCCCATGCGCCCTACTCAGGCATGCATCTCTTTGCCACATGATGTGGACTCATGTTCATTACTTCCCAATGTATCTAAAATGAGTCCACATCATAAAATAGCTCAAGACCTAAGTACTGGGGGTTCTCATTTACATAAAAAGGTCGACGAGTCAAGAAACCAACTCTCCCATGCATGGACTCTGTCCAATCACATAGAAAGGAAA
Organism: Iris pallida; assembly: GCA_029216955.1. Classification (NCBI taxonomy): domain Eukaryota; kingdom Viridiplantae; phylum Streptophyta; class Magnoliopsida; order Asparagales; family Iridaceae; genus Iris; species Iris pallida. Next base: position 8,558,697 of record JANAVB010035220.1, on the reverse strand, counting down.
AGAAGGTTGTGCAACCTTCTGTTGACTTGCGTGATATGCTTCGACATAAGCGTAAATCAATAGAGGTGCCATCAAACGCAGCTATGTCATGTCAAAGACATTAATGTGCAAAGATCGTTATCAACTGTTGTTGTTCAAAAGCAGTTGATCAATCAACCAGATGATCTGTTTTTACCAGATTGTAACCAAACTCTCTGGATTTGTCGTGTCTCGGATGACAACTTTCGGACAATGAAGATGAACTACAAGTGCCTCGGTCTATGCAACCTCTAGTCAAGGTGACAATCAAGCACCTTCATCCTCTTCATCTAGGGGAGGTCAGAGAGCTACTTCACCTGAAGGTGTTTATCAAGGAACTCGTTCCCGATCTAGACATCCTATTGTACTCCAAGCTCCTGAACAAGATAATACTGAGGGTAGCGTCCTGCCAGTATTCGACCATTCTATATCTCAATCTGACGACATAATACCTCATATTTCAGAGATAGATGATGCAGTTTCACAATCAGGGTCGAGCAGTACTAATTCTAGTAATGCTTCCTTGCATACCACTCCATCTGGTAGTCCATATACAACCTCTGTGTATGTGACTGGTAATAAGTAGGTGCTACTAGTGATCGACAAAGAATTGATACCCTAGAGAGCATGTTACAAAATGTCATGGCAATAATGCAGCAAATGCAAACAACCATGAACTTGCAAACGACTCTACATCAATCTCTCCATCGACTCAAACTCCTACCGATCAAGATACAGTAGGGGTGTCTTTCAACCCTTATCCATCACCGACAGTCGAGAATGTCTCTGCGCCAATATTACAACAAGCACAACCGGTTATCATACAGTCGACCTCTGCAAGCAATCGATTGATACTCTTGAAGCTATTCGGGGCATCAATGCCTGACTGGATAACATCATTTCGAAGGAGGAACTGCATCAAATAGGAATGTCATATCCTTATCCTTCAGAGTGGGATGATGTAGTTTTTTCTCCAAAGTACAAACCTCAATCTCTGATTCCTTATGACGGAACAGGTTCCCCGAAGCAGCATTTGACATACTTTTACTCCCAGACCATCCATATACCAAAGAATGATGTACTATTGTCTAAATTATTTATTGGTACCTTGAAAGGTGTAGCTTTTGAATGGTTATGCAATCTACTCGACAGTTGTGTCAAAACTTTCAAAGACTTGGAGAAATTATTCCATACTAGATTCTACGAAGGAACATGAGATGTCTCTATGTCAAAACTCATTGCTACAAAGAAAGATAACAAAGAATTGGACCGTGAATTCATTGAACAGCTCATAAGATTGTCATTGAAGTTGTATTCCGGGACTCCTCAGTTAGTACTAATTGACACATGTAGGGGGTAACTTCTTACCCACAATCAGGTTCTGCATCGGCCCCGGAGATTATAATGATTGGCTAGCCTTCATTGTTGCTACTGAAAAAGATGAAGAATCAGTTCAGTTTCTACATTTGATTGGACTAAAATCACCTGAAGATAAAGGGAAGCGTTCCTAGAGTAACAACACTTCTGGAAAAACCAACAAAGGAAAGGAGTCTTTTACAGTGGATGTTTCCGCAGCTGCTTTCAAGCCTAAACAAAAAGCTCCAGCTGCTCCAAGGCCTAAGCCGCATTATACTTTCAACGAAGCCCTCACAATGGACATCTTCCAGGTACTGATGAAGGAAAACAAGGTACAACTTCCTCCTTCTCGAAGGCTATAGAAGTAGGACGAACCAATGATCCGAAGTATTACTTTTATCATCAGTATGTACATCACCCGACGAAGGATTGCTACATACTGAAGAATCATATTCAACAATTGTTGGATTCAAAGGCCATCACGTTGCACACAGATAAGAAAAAAGTTTTTACAGATCTTGTTTCTCTCCAATTTGGAGATCTTCCTGCAATTGAAGTTTGAAATGGTGTTACCAATACCGAAGGCGACATTACAAGTCGTCAATCTTCCTCCAGCCCGAGATCAGACAGCCGGACTCGTACCACTCACTACTCAGCATGGCGAAATCATGTGGATTCATCCTGACCTTCTTGAAGATATGGATCCAAAGTCAGTCTTGTCCATCTCCAAGACACAAAGCAAGAGAAAGAAGAATAAATCATGCAATATGGTTAATGAAGCTCTGGTCGGAGAAACCCTATCAGAAAAAGCATACTTACATGCCTCCAATCAAGATGAAGAAGATAACTCTTTTATTGTAACTCCTGCTCCTAATTCATCTTCTATTCAGGCTTCACCAGAATCAGGGCCATCAAAGCCGGCCTCGGGAGAAAAAGGAAAACAAAAAGAGGTATGGTTTCACAAGTCTTTAAAGAAGTCTACTCTCCTAGGATTTGACAAGCCTTCAAATTATGATATATTGGCACAGCTTGCCAATACTTCAGCTCGATTGTCCATATTCAAATTGCTCCATCTCTCCACATATATTTGGGCGGCACTGAGTGAGGCATTGTAGCATGAAGATTCATAATTATCTCAGATGACAGAACCTGACAATGATCCTGTGACCTATCCTCATTATAATAATGTATTTGAGATGATTCCCAATATTACCTTCACCCAAGGGGACATGTCTATGAAAGATAATCGCCATGACAGACCTTTGTATTATATAGGGTATGTCGGAGCCTGTAAGGTGGATCACATTCAAATTGATCCATGCTCATCTGTCAGTATGATTCCCAAAAGTTTGCTACAGGTATTTGGAATCCCAATGCACAAGCTATCACCTACTTCTACTATAATTACTGGCTTTAATGTTGGACGAAGTCATCCTCTGGGGAAAATTTGCCTTAAATGTCCGATTGGGAATCTCCGAACTGATGTCACATGTTATGTGATTAAAGCCAATGTCGCCAATAATGTTCTGCTAGGACGACCGTGGATACATAACAACCTTTTGGTACCATCTACTCTTTATTAGTACTTCAAATATGTGAATGAAGGAGTAGTATGTACATAATTTGTCAATGTCGATCCTTTCAAGTTTATTTCTATGATGCAAGGTTGTACAAACCTCGGGATCAGAGACCCTCTGATAATGAACCATCGTATTTGGTTATGGACAAAGGAGTAAAGGCTAGGGACGAATTAAAAGAAGCACTTATCGATCATACGGTGGAAGAACCCTTGGCGATCTACTTGAAAGGTCCTATGTGGAAGGAACCAGTTGAAGAATCCTTGGCGATCTGCTTGAAGGGTCATGTATAGAAAGGGCCTACTAGAGCTTCACAAGAGGCCCAGTCGGAGGGTAGTACACCTTTTTTTGTTGACTTATACAAGAGCAAAGCCAACATCAAGAAAGAAGAACCTCTAGTAATCAATCTCAGGGCAAGTAAAGAAGAATCACTGGTCATCGACTTGCAGACCAAGAAAGAGGAACCGTTTGTGGTTGATCTTCGCCGAAGAAAGCGTCAAATTCAACCGGATGAGCCCTTTGTGATCGACCTGACTCTTATGCAATCAATGCAGAAGCAAGCGTTGTAAATAAACCATGTACCAAACTTCCTGAGGATGTTTTCCCGGAAGAAAAAATTATGTACATACCTAATGGAAGGGGTCCCGCTTTTGATTACTTTGACGTCCTTGTGAATAGTCTAAGAACTGTCGACTCTTTGTGCTCCCTTATCACGGATACAAAGTTGTCACTGTTGTGTCTATTTCATCTAGAGATAGTGCTCCATGTCTATCATATTGTAGAAGCATGAAAAAGTGCAGGGTGACACAAGGCGCAAGTGGGTACTCTCGCTACCCACCCATTTTTACAAAGGCGCAGATGGACGAACGGTGCAGGTTGGAGCTCTCGCTACCAACCCCGCTTCACAGAAGTACAGCCGGTCAAGCATGCCAACAGAAAAGACAAACTCACAAAAAACAGATAAAAAGTTCAAGGAAAGTTCTTTTTATTAAATTATGGCTACAAGAGTCTATTACAGATTTGTCACGATTACATAAAAGAAGACTTCCTAATTACGAGGATCTATTACAAAGTACTTGTGATTACATATGCTGAACTAAAAACTCATACGGATCTATGCTAGGGTTCATCTTCATAATGTAAATCGTCATGAGAGGAGAGACTGTGGATAGAATATGTGAATACAGTCGACATCAAAGCCTGCCACCGCAGCACCCCCCTCTCAGACACGCAACTTTTCCTGAAGCAGCTATTGGCCCGAGCGAGAACTCAGTCCACAGCATGACATGAGGTCCTTTTCAAAAGCACATCAGCTTTTGGGGCTCTTCCAGCATAACGGAAGCGCGCAGTCGCCAATGAGCAGGACAGAGCACAACCTGCGGCGCTTCATGTTGGCAACCAGACCAAACTCGTCGTCAAGACCTCCAAGACCTCTAATATATCGCTCAGGTTCGAACTCCCCACGAGAAGCATTCCAGAACATCCCGAAGCTCATCATCAGTTCTTCTACGAAGGCAAAACTCCTTTGAACGAAGGAATCCTCAACCAAAACTCGACTTAGGCATGGCCGACGGCCGCTCGAAGCTAAGTCTGGATCTAACATGGTGTTGAAGGACAAAAATAGGAAGATGTGACTCTTCAGAAGAAACTTCCCCACTTATATAAGGCAGGAGCGGTCCAAGACATAGGCCACGGGGCCGTCGGTCAAAATTTCTACATTAATGGGATGAACCTAGGACTCAGCACGATGAACCCTATTAAATAGGTTCATTCGACTAAGTCTTAGACCATTAAACGACCCCTTGAAATTCTCCAAGTAACGGTGGCAACCAGGATGGAGTCATTTCTTAAAGAGCTGTCATTAATTTCTTTTAAAGAAGACTTCATAAGACAGCCTCTTCAAACCAGAAGCACAGCTACAATCCTGTGCCAGCAGAGGCGCAGACTGGTGATGACTTCACATCATCCCAGCTTCAATGGCGCAGACCTCTACTTCGACCCAGAAGCTCAACCCCTACATCAAAGACTTGGGAAATACCAGTGCATCCAATACAAGTCCGCCTGCCGCTCCAAAAGCACAATAACCTCGTTAGCCTGAAGCACAGCCTACTCGTCACGCTAAAGCACAATGACTTTACTACTCAAAAGACAGCCTACTCGTCGCTCAAACCACAAAGGTTATGTTGTCTTCAAAACATAGTCCACTCGTCGCCTGAAAGCGCAGAGGCTCCGTTGTCTCCAGGAGAACAGTCTACTCGTCGTACTAGAAGCGTAGCAGCACTAAGACCTCGCTAGAGCGCATGTTGCATGGTCCCACCCAATTGGTTTGTTTAAACCGTTACTCTCAAAGATAGGACAGAGGTTGAACATATTGATAAGTACAAATATCTTATCAATTGGTTTAAAACTCAGATAAGGACGAAGTTTGCTCTTTTGATAAAGGTCGTGTCAAGTCGGTTTGTTTAAACGTATCGCCTCCTGAAGATCAAACAGAATCATACTCTGAGATGAAATCCAAGATCTACTCGGCTTCATATAAACAGAGGATTCCCAGCAATAGATACGTGCCACGTGTCTCCTCTATCGATTATTTTGATAACCACCTGAGATCTCGATAGAGGGGAATCTCAACGTCCGCCACGTGTCAGCTCAGCAGAAGCCTGCACCGTGCAAATGACAGCTGATTCCTTCATATCTCAAATCCGAGTGCACATTGCATATGTGCCCCATTTCCCCTATAAATAGAAGGAGTTTTTCCTTCAATAAGAGGAGGATGACACACACAAAGAGAAAAGAAGCAAAAGGCATAAGGCAAAAGGCAGAGCTTTGAAGTCTTCAACTCCGGCATCCTTTTGATCGGTAACCCTAGAGTTCCATCAAAGGTACCAGAAAGCCAAAGCAAGTCCAACTCGTCGTCAGATTGTCAATGGAGTAAATGAGCCACTGTAGTGCTCGATCTCCACCGTCACGCTTTCCTAAAATTCTTGTACTTAGATTTCCTCGTATAGGAATCGATTGTACCTTTTTCAAGTTCAATAAACAAAAAGTTCGTATAACCTTTTTTGATGTCGAGCAAAATGATGACTTTGCTGGGGACTACCTCCTCCTCAAACGAGAAGGTGGTGATGCAATCTGACGACAACTTGCTAGGATCTTCACAGAAGATGCTGGTCATACGCTTCGACCAACAAGCTTTTAAAGATCTCCTTTCTGAAGAGAAGTCAAGTCCTTCGAAGCGGTTCATAGAATCGAAGAGGACTCGACATGTCTGGGTGTCCAATGCGGCTGTGACGAACAGCACGACAGAGGTGACTACGATCCAAAACCCTCTAAACGCTGAAGCCCCGGAGAAGATTTCGGCTACTGCGACCATGCCACCTCACTCGATTCCCACTTTAGGAAAATACGACGTTAAAAAAAGTATCCCTATGGCGGTCATAACGAGGGCATAACGTCGAAGGATGCGTGCGACAGTTCAACCCCTCACAAAGGAAGCGTTGCTGATGAGAAGATCTGTCTTCGACAGAATTGCCTTCCCATCAGGCGAGCCCTCATTGGATTCTGAATACTATGCACCCGCTGGGGGTAGTAGAAATAAATCCAAGGTAGTACGTGCCTCACGCAACAAACGCACTATGCCAATGACCGACCAAAGGCCTGTGATGACAGTCACACGCGCAGTCGATGGGAAGTTATACAAAACTGGTCCCCGTGCATCGATGCCTCGACCAGCTAAATCCTTCTGTCACTTGAGCACTCCTGTACGTGATACAAGCCAGAGGGTACATCCTATGGAGAAGGACTCATGCAAGCAGCGTTCCTATGAGCATGTTAGGAATCTACCTCGCCAGACCCTCTCTGATCGTACCCACACGCAGCTTCCCTGCGCGTACAATAGGAGTACAGAGGTGGAGGACTTGATGCTTTCACACAAGCATAAGGCGGAAGAGGAATCTGTGGCACAGGGAACGCCTAAATCAAGGCATCCTTGTACCCTGATCACCATCAACTGTTGCTGTCAACAGACAGCCACCATGCTGCCGAGGAGGCATTCCATCTTCCAAAGACTACAGCCGGTGTCAATCAAACATCGGAGGTTCGACAGGGGGTCAGCAAGCACAGACAAAGATAAACTCTGTGTCGCTACATGTAACGCGGCACAGGGTTCTCAATCTCTTAAAAAGTCGTCCAAGAATTGTCCTATCTCGGCTACTAAGCCCAAGAAGTGGTCGGAGAGTAGCAAGGCGAAGGGAACCAACATAGGTGTGTTCCAAATCTCCGTTGGGTACCACATCAGATGCCGAGGGTAGCCAATCCCCCACCGTCCATAAAAATGCTGTATTCCAGTATGAGGAGGAACCATATGATACGGATGCCTCCATAGGCACTACTAGCCACCAGTCCGCAACCTTCCAGTTTCTCCTTAAGATGATGAGGTACAGGCATCTGAGCCGGAGAGCGAAGGGTCTACTATCCCTTCCACCCATCCACACACAAGGTCCGTATTTATGGCAGATGGCTACGAGGCGGACAATAGTGAAGCACCTGACCAGCTGAAACGTATCAAAGCTCTCGAGACGAGCCTATATACGTTAAATGCTACAATGAAATCCTTGTCTTCTATCATACTGGAGATCAAGGGGAGTTTGGTCCCCACTGTCTGCACACCTGCGCTTGACCCGACAGCTAACGACGGATCCAGTAAGCTTTCCATCATCAACCAAGTGGCACATTGTCTGCTACTTTATCGACCATAGGACCTGTAATGTCAACCGAGATACAACAGGCCATTAAGGAACTATATGCTTGCTATGATGTCAAAGAGAAACAAGCAACACACTGGAAGATAGGGATTCGGCAACCATATCCTGCCGAGTAGGACAACGTAGTATAACCTCCCAAATATAATTCGCAGACGCTCGTGCCCTTCGATGGAAAGGAGTCTCTCCGACGATACTTGAGGTACTTTACCTTAGTAACAGGGCACCTACCAAAGAACGATGCCATCCTCACCAACATATTCATAGGAGCCCTGTAGGGGGTAGCCTATGAGTGGTTATGCAGTCTTCCGGACGACTGTATTTCATCGTTTGAAGACCTGAAGACTCTCTTCATTGATCGATTCTATGAATGATGGATGGACATGATGATGTTAACTCTCATGGAGGTCATCCAGAGAAAGACAGAACCTGTCCGCACATATATTGAACACTTCCGTCAGGAGCTTTGAGGCTACCGCCTGGCATGTCCAAGCCCATGCTTATGGACTCATATCGTAAGAACATGCTGCCTGTAATTAAATTATGGCACTGTGCGCCTTGCACATAGTGGACGCCTTTCATTATAGAGGCGAATGTGGCACAAAGGAAAGCCCAAGATGACCTCCTGGGATTAAACTTTCCTTCTCTCGAGGACAAGGGAGACGCTCGTCTAGCAACAACCCTAAGGACGGAAAAGGCAAACAAACCATGACCGTTAACATCTCCAAAGGTTCAGTAACCATGAACCCCAAGTCTGTGGAAGCGCAGAAGCCAAGGGAGACCTACTCCTTCAACGACGAGGATACAGTGGAACTCTTCGATATGGTGACGAAGAGTGGCAAGTTGTCGCTCCCAACACCAAAGCGCCCCGACGAAGTAGAAAAGGTGGAAAGCCCTAAATACTGCTATTATCATCAATATATCCACCATTCGATACGAGATTGCTACGTGTTGAAAAGATAGATTCAGCGCCTTATCAACGCCAAAGTCATATCACTTGACTATAAAGAAAAGACTGTCACGACAAACATGGTTACTCTCCAGTTTGGAAGCTTTCCAACCACGGAGGCACAAGAAGGGGTCGTCCCCATCCCTAGGACGATAATGGAAGTAGTCAATCTTCCACCAGCGTGTGACAACGCTCAAGGGCTTATCCCGTTCTTCACACCACGAGGCGAGGTCTTGTGGGTCCACCCCGACCTTACTCCGAACATGATGGCACCTACAACCCCTTCTGTTAAAGGGAAGAAGGTCTGGACATGTCTCATGGTCTCGGCATCGACCAATGACACCATGGTGACCATTCGCTCGGCACGACAACAAGAGGAGAACCAAGCTCCAGAGGAGGCAACACCTACACCAACTACAACCACTGCTCTTGATACATCAGAAGCGGGCCCGTCTCAGACTCCTATCGCAGATAGGCAAAAGCAAAAGGAGGTTCTCTTCGACAAACCTCTGAGGAAAGACTCGGTAGTAGGGCCTATCAAATCCTACAACTTTGACATACTGACGCAGCTAGCCAATATCCCTGCTAGATTGTCACTCTTTGAGATCCTTCGTCTCTCCAAAGAGACCCGAGATGAGCTCAGCGAAGCCTTGCAGAACGCCGAGTCCTTTCTCACTCAGGTACGACCACCCAAGGAAGACCCTACGGCCTGCCCACAATGTCATATTTTGGTCGAAGTGATCCCTAGTATCACTTTCACACAACAAGACATGCTACTGAAGAATAATCGGCATAACTGGCCTCTGTATATACAGGGTATGTCGGTGCCATTAAAGTTGATCGTATCTATATCAACCTAGGCTCATTTTTCAGCATAATCCCAAGGAGTTTGCTCCAAACTCTAGGGATTCTGATGCATCGGCTGACTGCATCAAACACAATAATCAGCAGCTTCAATGCAGGAAAGAGAGAGCCCCTTGGAAAAATTTGTTTGAAGTACCAAATAGGTGATCTCCACACTGAAGTGACTTGCTATGTCATCGACGATGACATAAACTACAACATGCTGTTGGGACAACCATGGATTCATGAGTACATGATCGTTCTTTCCACTCTCCATCCATGCATGAAGTACGTTGACAGCGACGGGACTATCAAGACCGAATTTGCTGATATTGACCTGTTTCGGGAACTTGAAGCCGACTGTACGGATGCTGATCAGTACAAGTCAGTCCCCTAGGACGATGAGAGCAATGATGCCGACGACGAGGCAGAGACGACCTCAGAAAGTGCATCGGTTATTGAAGAACCACTAAAGGTTCGACTGAAAGGAAAACCCCCTAAGGTATCAACGCCCTTCGTTATCAAGCTCCGAGGCAAAGTGCCATCTTCGCACTCGGTGATGTCAGATGATGACCAGGAGCCTATATGAATAAGACTACCCCGGAGGTCCCCAAAGCCGACCATGAAGGCACAGGAACCTCCGGCTGTAGCACCCTTGGTAGTCAATCTAAAGGGGAAGCGTCCTCCTCTTCCTCCCTCGATAGCCCTAGTACTCACCGATGAGGAGCTAGAAGACTACGTCTGCGCCAATAACGAAGCACAGTCTTTAGATGATGTAATCCCTCGGGATAAAATTTCTTATTTTATTAATAGAAAGTTGTCATCGAATTACTCTTGTGCATGTTAGAATACTAGACATTTCTTAGACAACTCTCTATGTATGCTACAAACACAAGTGACAGCCGCCAACCTTACGAGCCGAGTTGTCCCTTCCCAGGGCTCTTACTTCCTAGTTTCAGCAAGGAAGAAGAAGGAGGTACCCATCATCTTTTGGTCGATTGGAGATCCTCAGCGACTAACTCCAGGAGAACCAGAACCCGACAACGACAAGATGTAACTCTACCGTTATTTTGCTCAAGCCAAACACCTTATCCAGAAGATGGGTTACGACTTGAACAACAACAAAGGACTCAACTATGGTAAAGACCAGCACCTTCCCTTACGGATTCGAGCTCCAAAGGGAAAGGCTCAAAACTACTACCAGCGCACACGTCGAGGTTGGGTTATTTTACACCCAGTTCAACTTCAGAAGACTCAGAGACGGAAGTCATGATGCATTCACACTATTCTGACTCCTCAACCTGGGACTCTGATACTAGTACCGATCAGGTCTTCAAAAAAATGTTATCTGCTAACATGGTCTCCACAAATCCTTCGGTCGAGGACGAAGACCAGATGTTCGAATACTTTAAAGGTGAACATTGGGCGCAGTGCCTAGGATCTCAATGGGAATGGTGTTTCGAACAATATAAACCTCCCATATCCCAGTAAGTGTTCATGGATTCTGTTAAAATAATTCATCCCTTCTATACCTCTCCGTAGTAGAAAACTTTCCATGTCCATATTACCTCTGGATTGATTCCCTACACCTTAGTCAAAATTGCGTCTAATATGTCCACATTACCTCTGAGTAGTCGCCTCTCCCATGATGAATCCATGTTGTCATAACTAACTTGAAAATATTTCACGTCCATACCACCTCTGAAGTGTTAATCTATACTATGTTTATCATGTCCATATTACCTCTGAGTAGTCACCCCTTTCTATGATAACCTTGAGTTATCATAATTCCCTAAAAAACATTTTATGACCATATTACCTCTGAACTGTTATTCTCGTGAAGGATGCCGGCCATGTCCATATCACCTCTGAGTAGGCAACCCTTCCATGACAATCCCCCGCGGTTGTTAGTTATAGAACCTTTCACGTCCATACTACCTCTGAGTCATTCTATGCCCCCGTAGAGTCTATCCTTGCCATGTCCATATTACCTCTGAGTAAGGAAAGTGTCTCCACAAAAAGTTCCAAGTTTACCATGTCCATAGCACCTCTGAGTAAACACCCTGTTCCCAATAGAGTTATCTCCTCTAAAGGAATTCTTACCTCTGTACAAGATTCAAAACCACAAAGACAGAGAGAAGAAGAAAGCCAAAATTTCATATATAAATAAGATGGTGTTGTCTATTACAAAAATAGTCTCTCATAAACTAAGAGACAAGAAGAAGAAAAAAAGAAGTCAAAATTAAGAAGATTGGTTCTTAAGCTCTTCTAGCCGGCTCCTCAAGCGAGCACCGTCCAATAAACTTCCCTTATACCCCAGACATGGGCTGGAATTACCTACCATAGTTTGACTATAGCCAAACTGTCGTGCGAAGCGGCTAGGCAGGTAAGGCTCCAAATACACCTTGTTCTGGCTCCGGTACACCAGATATGAAAGGAGGATCGATAGTAACCACCGAAAAGCACCGACGGTCAGCCCTACCCGCGTGTCGTTTCGATCAAACAATAGGTCACCAGCTTCATGACCACCATAGAAAGGCAAAACCATGCTAAAACTATAATGGTCCAAATGACTCAGTGCTCGTCTATATACAGGAACACGGTCACAAAACCACTTTGCCCCGTAATAACCTCGCAGAAGTACGTCTTCCTCCTCATGGTCTGCTACGACAGCTGAGGCAATCAAACCGTTGTGATACAAGGCCAACCAGGCCATCAGGTAATGGTAGGGTAGCTCAGCCCAGGGAAACTCGACAACACCCCCAAGACACTCTATAATCTTTTTTGAAAGTTCTCGCAGACCTCGATGCGTGTTACAAAGCATAGCAGGAAGCAGCGCCAGAGAATGACCAAATGCCAATCTCACGGCCGGCATAATGAGTTCCCTGTCCAGTAGCCCTACGGAGCCTAAACCTCCAGGAACCACATCCTTCCTCAGCCACATCATCAAAAAGGCAGCTAGCATCGCCTTGTGGCTGACAGAGGCCGAGTTTTGGTGAAAACAACTATGGAACGTAGAGTTGGGTCCTCCGTCAGCACCCAATAGAGGATGTTCTGTTTGAGTTTTCACTTCCATTGCTTCTATCTCGGCAAGACTATACACCCTACGAAAAGAAGGATGAATTGGTTGACGTTTTGTCAGATCCGTACCAAAAAAAATACTGTCTCTATGCATTAGAATGAGGCTGAGTCTTGGCCGCATCCAGTCGCACACAAGCTTGGCGATGATAAAGTAACTCCTTGTACACCGCCATCATCTCTGGGTACCGACTCTCTAACCCAGCGAGCTCCTCAAAGGTCGGACAATACTCCTCGTATGTGTCCTCACCCCAAGGCAGCTTCGAGATGGCAAACATCTCATGAAGAGCTGTAAACCCCTTGATCAATTTCCATCATGTTAAAATCTTTTTTATTTATTCATTATTATTTAATTATCCATTTAAGCTTAGACACCTGCTTCTTATGCACACATATATATGTAAATATATGTATTATAAAAAGGAGGTTTCTTTGTAAAAGAAATTGAAACGGGGACCTTAGTGTAAATTTTGAATTTGAATTCAGGATATAACCTTTACCCCTGGTATTAGTCGAACACAGGGCAAGTACCCTCTATCACCAGTAGATAAATCAGGATTTAGGTTCTCAATCCCACTGTTCCTAGCTGATCCTTGATCTCTATCCCAAGTAAATTCGAATCTAAGGAATTAAATACACAGGTACGGGATAACTGTAGTGCCCCGCTCCGCGAAGGCACTAGATAAACAGAAAGATCGGATTACTGGCTCTGCAACAGAAGACGATTAATCTGGGTGAGTGGACAAAGACTCATTTTATGATTCGCTTACGCCTTAAGAATCTGAGTTTTTGATTGAATGCTTTTGTTAATAACAAGACTGTAATCTTGAGTATGCTTAAAAGAGAACCTGCCCCTTGTCTGCTAAGAAAAGAGATCTGTATCCTGCCTGAAAAGAAGATGGAATTGTTTATGACTTGCTCGATTTATGCATGATTCATTTGATATCGCATGCGCATTGGGGAATCCACTTAGTGACGAGCTGAACCCTAGAGAGTCACAGCGGCTAGCGACAAGCTGAACCCATGAGAGTCACAGCGGTTAGCGACGAGCTGAACCCAAGAGCGTCACAGCGGCTAGCGACGAGCTGAACCCATGCGAGTCACAGCGGTTAGCGACGAGCTGAACCCGTGGGAGGCACAGCGGCTAAGATGGAAATGATTGTGGCTTTTCAAAGATGTGTTTTCAAAAGAATGTAAACTGACTAATGCATTCATGAAATGAATCTAGGTAAAGAGTAGCAAGATCACATCACAAGAAAATGTTTTCTCACTAAATGAACAGTGATCGTTTCAGAAAAATGTAGCTCCTTTGTTCACAATTCACCAGTATGCTGATATACTGACCCATCATCAGTCTGCATGCAGGTGCACTATGCATCGAGAAGGATAGTCCGAAGCGATAGCCCGTGCCTCATCCTCAGGAGCTAGAAATCAGAAGAGATGCCAAGAGATGACATCTGTGCAAGAGTTTGGTTTTGTATATAAAAGGATGTAATGTATGGGAACGGGATCATTGTAATCTGTAAAGTTCTGAGAGAATGTAATATTGTATCAGAGAGAATCGAGAGCTTGTAATCTGTTCAAATGAAATCAATAAAGAGAATTGTTTCTTGTTACCATTGTGTTCAATACTTGTATTCTGAAATATGTCCGCTGCTGCTTCAATTATCTGCGATACGTTCCGCTGCGTATTGTCAAATTTGTCTATCTTGTCTTGTTCCAGGTCTTGGCCTTGTGCAAGCGCAACTTAGGCTTGCACGGCATCACGCCTTAGCGAGGACGAACGGTCCCAAAGAGCCCGAAGCGAGGACGAAAGGGACTCTGCGGGATCGGGGCGTGACAGAATGGTATCAGAGCAACACGATCCTCTGGCCAATTTTGATTCAATTGAATTTGTACATGTCTTCTGATTGAAATTCTGTTGCCTACTCGATATCAATAATGAGATGAACGTTCCATACAAAAAGTCCGTAAATATTTATGATGGTGAAGGATGAGGACTATCGCTGCTAAGGATATCGTAAGTTTCTCCTTAAGTTTCGAGGACGAAACTTCTTTTCGGTGGGTAATTATGTAGTGCCCCGCTCCGCGAAGGCACTAGATAAACAGAAAGATCGGATTACTGGCTCTGCAACAGAAGACGATTAATCTGGGTGAGTGGACAAAGACTCATTTTATGATTCGCTTACGCCTTAAGAATCTGAGTTTTTGATTGAATGCTTTTGTTAATAACAAGACTGTAATCTTGAGTATGCTTAAAAGAGAACCTGCCCCTTGTCTGCTAAGAAAAGAGATCTGTATCCTGCCTGAAAAGAAGATGGAATTGTTTATGACTTGCTCGATTTATGCATGATTCATTTGATATCGCATGCGCATTGGGGAATCCACTTAGTGACGAGCTGAACCCTAGAGAGTCACAGCGGCTAGCGACAAGCTGAACCCATGAGAGTCACAGCGGTTAGCGACGAGCTGAACCCAAGAGCGTCACAGCGGCTAGCGACGAGCTGAACCCATGCGAGTCACAGCGGTTAGCGACGAGCTGAACCCGTGGGAGGCACAGCGGCTAAGATGGAAATGATTGTGGCTTTTCAAAGATGTGTTTTCAAAAGAATGTAAACTGACTAATGCATTCATGAAATGAATCTAGGTAAAGAGTAGCAAGATCACATCACAAGAAAATGTTTTCTCACTAAATGAACAGTGATCGTTTCAGAAAAATGTAGCTCCTTTGTTCACAATTCACCAGTATGCTGATATACTGACCCATCATCAGTCTGCATGCAGGTGCACTATGCATCGAGAAGGATAGTCCGAAGCGATAGCCCGTGCCTCATCCTCAGGAGCCAGAAATCAGAAGAGATGCCAAGAGATGACATCTGTGCAAGAGTTTGGTTTTGTATATAAAAGGATGTAATGTATGGGAACGGGATCATTGTAATCTATAAAGTTCTGAGAGAATGTAATATTGTATCAGAGAGAATCGAGAGCTTGTAATCTGTTCAAATGAAATCAATAAAGAGAATTGTTTCATGTTACCATTGTGTTCAATACTTGTATTCTGAAATATGTCCGCTGCTGCTTCAATTATCTGCGATACGTTCCGCTGCGTATTGTCAAATTTGTCTATCTTGTCTTGTTCCAGGTCTTGGCCTTGTGCAAGCGCAACTTAGGCTTGCACGGCATCACGCCTTAGCGAGGACGAACGGTCCCAAAGAGCCCGAAGCGAGGACGAAAGGGACTCTGCGGGATCGGGGCGTGACAATAACCCCGTAAGTTCAAATTAAATCCTCTATATTGAACTAATTTCAAATCCAAATATGAGATTAAATCCCCAGAATTGATGAGCCCTATCTAGTTTAAACCAAGTCCATCTTATCTACAGATTGGAGTATATATAGGTAGAAGGAAAATAACCGATTCTCTACAACCCTATAATTTTCTTTTGACCAAGGAAACTGAGTTGAGGGGCTACTCGAAGAACAGAGGGAGCTTGAATTAGTTTCACCAAACAGGTAAGCCTTCATCCCTCTCGACATGATTGTTATGATCCTGTACAACACCTTAGGTAGGAAAGGTAGATGTTTGATGATTGTCCCAAGTAGATCGAGTGTAATAAATTTAACAGTAGGATTAAGTAATAGGGTAGCCTAGTGGAAAGAGGAGTATCAGGGTGTGATACTGTGAACGGGTAACTGGGAAACGAGGGAATTAATGCTACATCTTATACAAATGCAAGTTCTTTGCGCAATGACAAGGAAGAACAGTGGGACGGGTCGTATTTGTTACTGAAGCAACATTCTAAACATTTATACCTATAGTTAAGATGGTCTGATACTGCTAAGGGGACTAACACATAGCCTCCCTTATGACTAGGAACCAGACCCATGATTCTCCCATGGTACTCGAATGTTTTAGCCAAGCTGTGGGTAGAGTAGGGTCTTGTTTAGTGATATGATTGGGGTGTTCTAACCCTGGGTACAGCAGGGGGATAGATAATGGAGGCAGTATGAATTGAGTCCATATCAGACTTTAAGAATGGCCAAACCCCGTATCAGTGCCCCTCCCTTATGTTATAGGTACTCTGTTTCAAGAGAAAACCAGAGTATTAGACATGTACCTGGTACAAGCATAAGATTAGGATGCCATGTAGGTAAAACTTGAGTAGAACTTTTTAGAGTATATTTCGAATCATATAAGCAACTGTAAACTACATAGATTCAGTTTAAGATTGGTTTATATATGTATAAACAGAGAGTTGACTCAAGTCCTAGGATATTGTCATTGGAATTAGGTCAACCGAGTTCCATATCAGGAAATCTTGGTCGACCACCATGTCATATATGACCTGAAATCTGGGGTAGACTAGCATCCCAGGTATCAACTTACCTATGCAGGGGACTACCAGTTTGGTTGTCTGATGCTGGAAATTGGAAAGCACCTATAGCTCTCCTTTGTAACCAGGGGGCCCCTGAATCAGGGGTTTTCCTTTGGCATCTCGATCCTAACAAAAGTGATGTGTAGAAGTAGAGCACAGGTTAAATCTGGTGGGGACAGGGTTGGTTAGGAAAGCTCCCAAGCCAGAAAACCTACAAAGACTAAGTGCAAACCAATTCCTTAATACCTGAGTAATAAGTTTTGGATGTGGGATGCCTTACCTAGTTCTGGTATAATGCCTAACCGAGTGCATGGCTCTTATCATTAATATTCCCTACTTACATGTAAAACCATCCAGTATAGGACAGTATGGAGAAACCAGGATTTCAGAAAATGGTGTATCCTGTGACAATTAAGACAGAGGTTGTGAGTCCTTGCCTGGACAAATTAGAAATCACATGTAAGACATATGATAGCTTGTGAAGGACAATAGCCAACCTGGCTGAATAGCTGTACATCTCAGGGTATATTGTATACATATACAATTTTGAGTAGGGACAGGATGATAAATCTGGTAAGTTGGCTTGCAAGGGTAGGTGATTACAAGCAAGTCTGAGTCAAGGGGGAAGATATTACATTTGATTTGTAGTATTCTTCATATACTGGTGTAAAGTACAAGTGTGTCTGTGTAATTAGTCAGAAAGGTTAGTAGGTAGTTAAGAAAAAGGAAATTATGATATATTTGGAATGCGAACCTTAGACTATAATTTGATACTAGAAGTCATGAAGGGTATTGTCAAGAGCAGGATATGGATACCATGGGTTAATGGGTATAATCAGATTGGTCTAGGAATTAACTTAGAAATAAGAAAATCTATGTTGCTCTTTTATGCCAGTTTTCTAATGTTAAATTCCTCAAATAGGTTCCTTGGATCTCGATTTGGACTCTGGCCAGTGCCATCAGCTCGGGATGCCCGACGAGTACAGTTTATTATTTGTTTTCAATGTTGAACTTTACTATACATCATTGTTAGCCGGTAGAGATGTGATTTTAGTCATTGACATTATGTTTTGTGTCGTCGGGAGAGGTGAAGTACCGAAGATATGTGATCTGACCTTATATATTGTATACAGTGTAGATAATGATTTCTATTGCATTATTCAGTATAGATAGTGTAACTTTATATAGTGTAGACAATATAACTTTTTACAGTGTAGACAGTGTAATATAATTGTCTCGAGACCGATCACATATCAAAGGTATTTCAGTCTGTCAGTCGGTGAGTATTTTCTGCCTTTCATTTACTATTTTTGGTATTTAGTTTATTCGGTTTTTCTTTATTTGTTTTTATGAATCATATGTCTAAAGGCTAACCTCTGTTATATAGTCATTTTTATATATTAGAACTACATTCAGTGAATTGTACTCGTTCCATCCTGACTGGGTAACTAAATAAATTTTAGGTGATGGCGACTAGATCGTGTGTCCTGATCAGTACGGCCCGTACTTGGAAGACGTGTTAGAGACAGACTTTGCTTATCAGGAGGAGTATGCAGCACCTGATCCTGCTGCACTATCTTAGATATTTTTAGTTAGTGTTGAGACCTTGTATTGGACATTTGAGTTGACTTTGAGACATGTAGTTGAGATTATTTTGATTCTAGATTTCATACATTGTGAGACGATTCTATTTTATTTATTAGACGCTGAGTTGAAATATGGAGTTGCTACATTTCCCTTGTTACATATTTTTATTGCGTGGTTGTTCATCATATTGTTGCAGCGTTCTACCGCCGACTCTGCGGCATAGGCTGGGCGTGTACACGGTTCATACCTAAATATTGGGTGCGGGTCGTGACACGTTTTTATCGTGGCCCATGTAGGTCTCTACTTTGCAATGATAGCGAAACCGTGGGTAGTACTTAAGTTAGTCGTACTACTGCGGACCTGCAACTAGGACTAGGACTAGGAGCCTAAGGACCGTCTCCCCAAATTTAAACTGTGTTGTTGACTTCTATATTCGAATTCAAGTACCTTTATGCATCTTGTTTGAATCATTCTAGCGCCTAATGATTTTCTTTGTTTTCAGCCAATGGACTCACATGACAGGAACAACGTCGCACTGAACACTCCTCCGACAATTGGCAGGTTTTTCACCTACGAGACCCTACCGACGCAGGGAAGCCAGCTTACTCACCAGGACGATCCGGGCCAGCCGTACTACACGAGATTTCGCATGGATGACATTCCGCCACAGTTTCCTACACAGACTCTGGTGCCAGCACCCGTCCCTCCTCCAGCACCCGTTCCACTTACCATGCACTCGGCACCAGCAGTTTATCCACCACCTATGATGCATCTAGCACTAGCCATGTATCCAGCTTCGTTGATGCAGCAGGCACCCTATATATACCCAGCACCTGATATGCACCCAACTCCAGTGATGTACCCGGCACCTTCACTGTCGCCGCCACTGGTACTGGACAATATTACCTTTTTGGGAATTTTCCAACAGCCGGCCAACATCTTTCATGATACCTTGCGAGAGGCCCTACAGCAGAGGGAGGCTCTCCAGCAGCGCCCTGGGACGTCCAAGAACTTCATGAACCTTAGGCCCAGAGAGTTCCATGGGACAGAAAGTATTATCTACGCTGATGAGTGGTTGGAAAACGTGGAATGGTACCTGAAGATGGCTCGCGTCGCAGAAGATCTAAAGGTGGAGTCAGCTAGCGGATAACTCTTCGACATCTTACGGACGTGGTACCAAGGCGAGCCACGATTTGCTGCCCCAGACGTGACTTGGGAAGAATTCAAACGGCTATTCGAGAAGAAATTCTACCCGAACGTAGCGTGAGAGGTATTGGTAAGCCAGTTCGAGCACTTGGAGCAGGGGAATCTCACCGTTGATGAGTACACTACAGAGTTTTCTTGCCTTAGTCATTTCGCGGAGAGTTTGGTCAACACCACGGAGAGCAAGGCCAGGAGATTCAGAAAGGGATTATCGTACGAGATCCGTTTAGCTATCGCCACTAGGCGAGCCACTATCTACGAGGAGATTCTGGAGGTCGCCCAGGCAGTAGAAGAAGAACTGAGTTACAGGCCGAAGAGGAGTCGAGACATTTTCGGCGGAGGTAACCATCAACCAACATAGGCAAAGCGTCCTCAAGTGCAGCCAAGGACCTTCCAGCACTAGCAACAATTCCAGTGCACTGGTAGAGCCCCAGCACACCAGCAGAACCGAGGCCCGGCCAGAGCTCAGACATAGCAACCACAGAGGCAGTTCCAGCAGGCCCCACATTGTACATTTTACGGAAGGACCAGACATGTTTCGGATGACTGCAGACAGAGACTTGGATCATATTTATACTGTGGATCACCTTCACACCATGTGAAGGACTGCGCATTGGATCCCAACCGAGCAGGACGTGAGGCAACTCCAGTGCAGAGAGGACCAGCCGCCACACAGCCGCGAGGTCCACCGCTACCTACTCAGCAGCAGCGGTTCGCTCAGCACCAGCAAAGTGGAGCACTCCAGCAGGGCCGAGCTTTTGATATGGCTATTGAGGATCCTGAGCCTACACCGGATGTGATAGCAGGTTCCATACTTCTTGATTCTTTCTCTGCTATATCTTTGTTTGATTCGGGTGCATCCCATAGTTTTATCTCTGTAGCTTTTGTATTCAAGCATAGTATAGCATCTGTACCCTTGGGTGGTAGTTGCAAGATTATGACAAGCGGAGGTGCTATCCTAGTCAAAAATATTTGCATAAGGCGGCGTATCACTTTGGAGGTAGAGAGTTGCGCGCCAACTTACTCGTAATGCCACTACCGAGTTTTGACATCGTCCTCGGTATGGATTGGTTGAGTAAGAATTTTTCCAGTATAGACTGCCACCGAGGATGTGTGGTATTCAGTCCTCCCGGAGAGTCTCCATTCGAGTTAACCAGAGGGGTGATAGAGCAGCAGAGTGAAAGTTTTTGCGAAACTATGATTCAGGAGGGAGAAGCACCAAATTCCATCATCACGGAGTTCATAGATGTTTTTCCAGAAGACCTACCAGGATTGTCGCCAGACAGAGACATCGAGTTTGCCATTGATCTGGTGCCAGACGCAGTGCCAACGACGTAATTGGTGTACCGGATCAACAACAAGGAGGCTGAAGAATTGAAGAAGAAGATCAATGAATTGCTGGAGAAGGGGTTCATCGGAGAGAGTTCGTCACCATGGGATCCCCTGTCCTCTTTGTGCCAAAGAAAGATGGTACGGTACAAATGTGCATCGACTACCGAACCTTAAATAATCATACTATCAAGAACATGTATCCGCTGCCGAGGATAGACGATCTCTTCAATCAGTTGAGCGGCAAGCAGGTATTCTCAAAGATAGATTTGAGGCCGGGCTACCATCAGTTGAAAGTGAAAAAAGAAGACATACCGAAGACTGCCTTCCGGACCAAGTACGGGCAATACGAGTTTATGGTGATGTCGTTCGGGTTAACCAATGCCCCGACAGTCTTGATGAACTTGATGAACAAGGTATTCCATCCATACCTTGACAAGTTTGTAGTAGTGTTTATCGATGACATACTCATTTATTCGAAAACACCGGAGGAGCACGAGGAACATCTGAGGATCGTGCTAGAGACCCTCGGAAAGGAGAAGCTCTATAAAAAAAACTCTCGAAATGCGAGTTTTTCTTGGATAAGGTGGAGTTCCTTAGTCATGTAGTGACTGACGACGGTATATCCGTCGACCCAAAGAAGGTTACAGCAGTGGAAGCATGGACTACTCCGACTATGGTAGCAGAGATACGAAGCTTCTTGGGATTAGCAGGGTATTATCTGAAGTTCGTACAGGACTTCGCTCAGATTGTAGAGCCGCTCACTAGGCTCACTAGGAAGGATGTAATGTTCGTATAGACAGAGGACTGCTAGGCTGCGTTCGATGAGTTGAAGAAGAGACTGATGACAACCCCTATCTTAGCCTTGCCTTCCGGATCGGGATATTTCACCATTTATAGTGATGCCTCGGGCAA
Source organism: Iris pallida (assembly GCA_029216955.1). Lineage (NCBI taxonomy): Eukaryota > Viridiplantae > Streptophyta > Magnoliopsida > Asparagales > Iridaceae > Iris > Iris pallida. Next base: position 8,536,707 of record JANAVB010035220.1, on the reverse strand, counting down.
AGGACTGGTTGTGTCCTACACCAGAACAAGAGAGTGATAGCTTATGCATCTCGACAGTTGAGACCGTATGAGAAGAACTATCCTACTCACGACCTAGAGTTGAAAGCCATGATCTTCGCCTTGAAGCTGTGGAGACATTATTTGTACGAAGAGCGAGCGGAAATCTTCACTGACCACAAAAGCTTGAAGTACGTCTTCACACAAAAGGTGTTGAACATGAGACAGCACAGATGGCTTGAGCTGATGAGTGATTATGATATTTCTCTACAGTATCATCCGGGAAAAGCCAACGTTGTTGCAGATGCTTTGAGTAAGTATCCCGTAGCAATGTGCTTGACTCGAGATCGTCACTTATTTGCGGATTTGGAGAGTTTGGGCATCGAGATCGTCATTCCAGGAGCCGAGATGCAGATGATGGGCATGCAGATTCAGTCAGGATTGATGGACAGGATTCAGGAGGCACAGCATCAGGATAAGCAGCTGAAGAACATCATAGCACAAGCACGAGCTGGCTTGCTTGATGATTTTACTATTCTAAAGGATGGTTCGTTGAGGCACGGGACGAGGCTTTGTGTACCTAGTGGAGAGCGTAGAGAAGAAGTTATGCAGAAGGCACACCGTTTCCAGTATTCTCTATATCCAGGAGCCAATAAGATGTACAAGGATCTGCGCAACCACGTATGGTGGTTTGGTATTGTAGGTCTTTAAAAATGACAGTCACGCTGAGTTGATCAGGACAGAGTCAAAAGTCACGCTCAGTTGATCTAGACAATATTTACAAATCACGCTGGGGAGACAGCTCATCATTTGTCAGAGAGTAATTATGACTGACAGCACAACAGTCGAAGAATGTCTCTTCGTATGCCACGTATGCACAGAATTCGAGAGATCACAGCCGTCTATTGCGTGATTTTCGAAATCTTCTTCAACAAGACTCAACCTTCGTCAAGTTGGCGTACAAAAAGAGCTTCTTGTCATTTAATGTGACTGACAAAAGCAATCACTGCCAGAGATTTTGTGTCAGTCGAGGCACGCTGAATCAAGACAGCTGGCAGTTCTATCCCAAGTCTGCGTGTATTTTGAGTTTTCACTCAAATCTGCGTGGATTCTGAAGTTTTCTTCCTCAAGTCTGCGTGAATTTTGAAGTTTTCTTCATCAAGTCTGCGTGGATTCTGAAGCTTCTTGCCCCAAGTTTGCGTGGATTTTGAAGCTTTCTATCCTGAGTCTGCGTGGATTTCGTCTTCAACAAGTCTGCGTGGATTTCATCAAATTGGAGTACGTGGCAGCCATGCCACTGATCTCTCGCCTGCGTGTCCTGTAACTTGCACACGACTCATGCATGATTGCCATGTGTCCAATAGTTACAGGCCACGTCCAGTAACTGCTCACAGTCTTGCATATGTTAAATCCTGCGTGATTTTCAACTAAGCACAGACTGTGAAGACAGTTATCTTTTCAGTTATTATTTTTGACTCTATAAATAGAGTTCTTTTTCTCATTCATTGTACTGATACATAGTTATCTACTGTCAAAATTTTGAGAGCTTTTCTTCTTCGCATAGTCCAAGGGATAAAGTGATCGTCTTCTAGATCAGATTCCCACAGTTGTAATTTTCCCAGATACACAATAAATAAAGGAATTTATTTATGGAAAACAAATTGGCGACTCTGCTGGGGAAAACCATCTCCTCTTCTGAGATGGCAACAACTCAATACGATACTTCGTCAATCGACTCGACGAAGAAGGTGATGACGATCCAATTCGATCAACTCGCCTATGAAGAAATGCAGCGGGCTAAGAGTGGTAAGCCCACTACAGCCTCCATCATCACTGCCAAGTCGAAGGGACACTCTATCTATGTCCCTAAGAATCAGTTGGCAGCCAATGGTGAAGTCTCTGCCACAGTGTCTGCTCCTAACACTGGCAAGAACTCTACTGCAAGCACGCACACTCTTGTGCGCTCGAAGATGACAGCAATCAAAGATCACGCTAACAGTACTGGCTCCTTAGCCAAATCTGTTCCAGTGTGTGTCTCCAAAGTTGAAAGTTACGCTGACAGTACTGGCTCCTTAGCCAAATCTGTTCCAGCGTGCAATTTCAACCTCAAAAGTCATGCTGACAGTACTGGCTCCTTAGCCAAATCTGTTCCAGTGTGCAATTTCAACCTCAAAAGTCACGCTAACAATACTGGCTCCTTAGCCAAATCTGTTACAGCGTGTATTTCCAAAGTCAAAAGTCACGCCAACAGCACTGGTTCTTTAACCAAGCCTGTTTCAGCGTGTATTTCATCTAAGAAAAATAGCTCTTTAGCTATCTCTTCCTCTTTGCCAAGTTCTACCAGAACTGGGGGTGGTCTTCCACACAAAGTCCCTTCGAAAAGAAATAACTCTTTAGTTGTTTCTTCTGCTCCTGTAGTTTTTACTTCAGGAATAGCTTTGACTGACAATTTTGTTAGTCAAAGAAAAGGAAATGGTCTTTTGACTACTCTTCCTTCTGGACATTCTATGTCTCAAAACTTGAATGAGTCTAAAAAGAAACATTCCTTAATGTTTTCTTCTATGACTTCTTCGAATTGGACACAGAATTTGTCTAGAAAAGGTCTGTTACCAACTCCTAATCAAGGGGGTGGTTCAACTCTTCCTTCTCTGCAAATATCCAGATCAATGGAAGGAAAACTCCATGTGTCCAAAACCAATGTGTTACCTCCAACTGATCTAAGAACAAAAATTAACACTTCTGGTGTTAAGAAACCATACCAGTTGGAAACAAGGATAAGAGATCAAGATGCAGAGTATGCAAGAAACTATGTGGCTCATATTAATCATTCTCTATATAATCAAGAGCCGTCAAGACCCAAGAATAGGAAATATACTCCTCAATCTTCACAAACAGATTTACGAGAATATCTTCAACAGAAGAGAAGAAGTGATTCTGTGTCAAAGGACCATGCTGAATGTGACTTCTATCCAAGAGTCATAATTCAATGCATATGTCAATCAATGGCTCATGATCATATTGATCATGAATGTGACTTCCAGCCAAGAGTCACAATGCAATGCAGATGTCAAACAAAACGACAATCTGTCTTCAATCGGATTCAGTGTGAACCTATGCCTGATGAAGATGAGCCTTTGTTTGCTTCTGTCAATATGACCTCTCGGGATGCTGGGGGTAGAGTTGATAGTCCAGATGGAGTATATAGAAATACCAGAGCAAGAGTCCTGGCCTCTAGTCAAAGAAATTTGATCTCTGAAGATGATTCTGAATTCCTTGGGGAATCTAACTTCCCATCTCTTCCTATTGGGGGTAGTTCTCCTATAATTGACTTTGATGCACAAAGCAATGATTCAGAACAAACAACATCTACCAGTTCATCAATAATTCCTCGTACAGTCATAACTTATATGGTTGATGGGAATACTGATGAACCTTCTTCTTCCTTGACTCCTCGAGATCAAAGAATTGCTTCTTTGGAACAACAAATGAAGTCTATGGCTGATACTATGAAGTCGATGTATGAACTCATGGCAACACAGATGCAAAATCGACAGACTGTACCAGATGCCATACCAACTGACACTGATATGAGTCCAGTACAAGTTCCTCCAGCAGTACAATCTAATACTCCTGGACCAGCTCAACCAAACCCTAGTCTCTCTGGAGCTGGGGGTAGTGCTTACAATGCTGTTCCTCCTCCCAACTATTCTCTACAAGTTACAACTCCACAATCTTCTGGAATTGTTAATGAAGAATTGAGGAATCTCATAACTCAATTCGAGGCATTCAAACAGAAGGATGGTTTATAAAGGTTAGGCATCAAACAACCTTATCCGATAGAATGGAAGCAAGTATCGTATCCTCCTAAATACAAGCCTCCTACTATCTCATTCTATGATGGAACCACTTCTCCAAGTCAGTTCATTAATCACTTTGAAGTGATGACTGATCAGCTGCAACCAAGCGACGCCCTCCTTACTTGGGTGTTTATTGGATGTCTCAAGGGAACGGCTTATGAATGGTATAGAAGTCTCCCAGATGGGAGCATTACCTCATTTTTCGGTTTTAAACAGATGTTTCTTGAACGGTTCTATGAAGGGCTCAATGACATGACTATGTCTGCTCTTATTAGAATCAAGCAGAAAAATAATGAAACTACAGAAGAATACATTGAACGGTTTCGAAGAGAAGCTCTGAAGATGCCTCTTGGAACTCCTGATGCTGTCACCATCGACATATGCAAATCAAACTTGTTGCCAATCATCAGCATGTGGACAGGATCCACTCAATTCCAAGACTGGCCTTCTTTCATAGTTAGTGCCAAGGCCGCAGAAATTAGTGCTGAAACCTTCAAAGGTTTGGGAGTGCAGATGACTCCTAAAGAAACAGGTCAAGGTACTAACAATAAAAATAATGCTCGTAAGGGAAAAGAAACTCTTAAAGTTAATCTTCAGAGCAAAGATGCATCAACTGTTCAAACTTCTCCTACAACTCAACAACCAAGAACACCTCGCCCCAAAGAAGAATATTCTTTCGATGACGACGATGTCCTTGGTATCTTTGAATGTCTGCTGAAAGGTAATAAGATACAACTACCTGAGATCAAGAAACCTGATGAAGCTGGTAAAACAGATCATCCCAAATACTGCCCATATCACAGAATGCTGGGTCATACAATTCGTACACGTTATGTACTGAAAGGAAAGATCCAAGAAATGATTAAATCTAGAGCTCTCTCTCTTACTCCAAAAGAGAAGACCGTCACCTCCAACGTCGTCTCTATGCAATTCGGAGATTTCCCTCCTCAACTCCTTGAAAGTGGGATCGTTCCTATTCCCAAGGCAACTCTTGACATAGTGAATCTTCCTCCTCCACGGTCTGAAGGATTAGTGCCAATCACTTTGGAAACTGGAGAAATCATGTGGATCCATCCTGATCTAGTGGCAGATTTTGAATCGCCGTCTCCTCAAAAGACTACTTCTCGAAAGTCCAAGAAGGCTGGAAAGATTAAATCATGTCATATGACTTCTCTTGGATATATTCCTGACACAGAGCCAAAAGAGAAAGAAGAAGCACTTGTTAGTGCTACTCGAACGGGGAAACCTTATCTAAAGGATTATTCCAAAAATCCCGAAGATTCTCTTGATATCCCTCCAGCTGATAAAGATGCTTCTAATGTTCCTCCTGAAGAAGAATCATCCACTGAACCTGTTCTTCCCAAGCCTACAGCTCTGGAGAAAGGCAAACAACAGGCTCGGTTTGATAAGCCAATCAAGAAGTCCTCTCCTCTTGGACTTCAGAAGCCTTATAATTTCAACATTTTAGCTCAGCTTGCTAATACTCCAGCTAGAATGTCCCTCTTTGAATTTCTACGTCTTTCCAAAGAGACTCGGGAGACATTAAGTGAAGCACTTCTACAAGCTGACTCTTGTCTTGCACAATTGAAGAAGCCAGATGCAGAACCTGCCACTTGCTTACATTGCAACAGTGTATTGAAAATTATCCCAAATATCACCTTTACACAAGACGACATGCTATTGGAGGATAATCGACATAATCGGCCTCTCTACTACACCGGTTATATCGATACAATAAAGATAGATCGTATCCTCATTGATCCAGGGTCTGCTATAAGCATAATGCCAAAGAGTCTGTTGGATGAACTAAAAATCCCTCTTCATAAGCTCTCTAAGACGGTTACTACTATCCTGGGATTCAATCAAAGCCGAAGCGAGCCTTTGGGAAAGATTCATCTGAAGCTTCAAATAGGTAATTTCAGATCCAAAGTCACTTTCTATGTGATTGAGATCGTGGGATCCTATAATCTTCTTCTGGGGAGGCCCTTTCTTCATGAAAATAATGTGGTGCCTTCTACTCTTCATCAGTGTTTTAAATACATTGATAGCAATGGAAGAGTACAAAAAGAAGTTGCTGATATAAATCCCTTCTATGGGGTTGAAGCTTATTTCAATGATTTCCGAATGTACAAAGAAGAGTATACAAGGGTTATACAAGCTATGGAGAAAGAGGATTCACAAAGTGAGACCTTAATAATTCCTGTTAAAGGTCGAACTATTCAGCAACAATCTCCCAAACTCTCTGAAGAAGGTTCTTTCATCATTCCGGTGAGTGGACGGATTTCTCCGTTACCTCAGTCGTTTGCTCAAGACACAATGATTATTCCTGTCAGTGGGCGTACTGTAATTCTTGCATCTCCACATATGAAATAGGATACTCTGCTAATTCCAGTTGGAGGGCGGATTATTCTTCCATCTCAAACTTCAAGGGAGCTCACCTCTTCTGAGCCATTTGTTATCGATCTTAATTGAAACAACGCTTCTTCTCGTTCTGCTTCTCCCCCTTTAGTCATTGACTTGGCTAAAATCTCTAAGGCTCAGCCTTCTCCCAATATAAATACTGCTGCTTTTACATTTAATGAAAAGTCTCCATCTTTGCAGTATGCTGATGTGTGTAATTATGTTCATAGTTATTTACATTTGTTAGATGACTTGAACGCAATAACCATAGGGGTTGTACAGACTGTTCATACAGATGTATCCCTAGAACCTGTACAATCTTTATACTTTCTAGTTCCCAGTAGAAAGCCAGGAGACATTCCAATATTCTTCTATAAAGGGCCCCAAAGTCCTTCCGATTTAGAAGATGAAGACAAAAATGATGACACTGGAAGATTACAACTACGTCGTTATAGTCAGCAATCTAAAGACATCATCAAAAATATGGGCTATGACTTCAGGACTGGCCTCAATAATAGAAAAGGAAGAAAAATGCCTGTTCGTATTCCTCCTCTGAAATATGGAAGGACAAAATGCGGATTGGGCTATATAGCTCCTACTCCTTTTATCAATATTATCCATGAAGATCCCGAGTCTGACGAAGATAAGAGATCTGATTCTTCTAGTACCACTTCTTGGGATTCCGATACAAGTATCGGGGACTTCTACTGCAACATTCTGTCTTCCAACATGGTTTCCATTGACCATTCTGAAGAAAGTGATGAAGACGAAGAAGAGTTTGAAATCTCACCTGAATCGGAACAATGGGCCCAAAGATTAGATAATCAATGGGAGTTCCGTTTCGAGCAAAAAGAACCTCCGACTGAAGACAAACTTGTTCAAATAGATGTTGGTGAAGAGGGATCTCCCAAACCAATATTCATTAGTGAAAGTCTTTCTGAACCTGATAAGCAAGACATGATCAAACTCATTCGTGACTACATCAACGTCTTCGCTTGGAGTTATGAAGATATGCCAGGACTTGATCCACAAATTGCAACTCACAAGCTCAATATCTTGTCGAATGCTAAACCGGTCAAACAACAACAGCGACGATTTCGTCCAGACATTATGGATGCAATTGAAGTTGAAGTCAATAAACTCATAACCTCCGGATTTATTAGAGAGGAACAACATCCCGATTGGGTGGCTAACATAGTTCCTATCCTTAAAAAGACTGGCAAGATCAGAGTATGCATAGACTTCCGCGATCTCAATGCGGCATGCCCTAAAGACGAATTCCCTCTACCAATCACTGATGTCATAATTGATAATACTTGTGGATTTGAGCGGATGTCATTCATGGACGGGTATTCTGGATACAATCAGATTAAAATGTTTCCAGATGACGAGAAGCACACTTCTTTCAGAACGCCGATCGGTACATACTGTTATACAGTTATGCCATTCGGTCTCAAGAATACAGGAGCAACTTATCAACGAGCTATGAGCACTATATTCCGTGAACATTTGTGGAAAACAGTCGAATGCTATGTTGATGATATTGCAGTCAAAAGTCGACAAAAGGAGGATCATATCCAAGATTTGAAAACTATATTTGATCTAATGCGTAAGCATCAATTAAAGATGAACCCTACTAAGTCCTTCTTAGGCGTCTCTAGTGGTAAATTTCTTAGCTTCGTCATTACCTCTAAAGGTATACATGTGGATCCCGAGAAGATCAAAGCCATTCAAGAGATGCATCCTCCACGCACCTTAAAAGAGCTACGAGGATTTCAAGGAAGGATCGCTTATATCAGGAGATTCATCTCTAATTTATCAGGACGCTGCAGACCATTCAACAAACTTATGAAGAAAGGTGTTTCTTTTGTCTGGAATGATGAATGTCAGAAAGCATTCGATGATATAAAACAATATCTGATGAGCCCTCCAGTATTGGTGTCTCCCGTTTCAGGAATTCCATTTCTCCTATATACTCGAGCAATGAGTCATTCATTGGGTGCATTACTCGCTCAAAAGAATCAAAATGGTCATGAACAAGCCATCTACTATCTCAGTCGTACTATGACCGGAGCTGAACCTCGATATTCACCGGTCGAAAAAGAATGTCTAGCCTTGATGTTCGCTGTTCAAAAGACACGACATTATATCATTGGCCAGACTATTCATGTCATCTCCAGGATCAATCCTATACGGGTCATGATGAAGAAACCCAGTGTTTTGAATTCTCGATTAGCTAACTGGGGAATCCTACTTGCTCAGTATGACATGCATTATTTTTCTCAGAAGTCAGTCAAAGGACAAACTTTAGCTGATTTTCTGGCTGCTCATTCAATTTCAGAAGATTCAAAACTCTATGACGAAATTCCAGATGAAGTCCTAGATTCAAACCAAATTGCTGAAGAAGATCCTACTTGGCGTCTATTCTTTGATGGAGCTTCAAGGATAGGTCCTAATGGTGATATTGTCGCTGGAGTTGGAATCGTTCTTGTATCGCCAGAAGGTCTTGCTATCCAAAGAGCTTATTCTCTCGATCAGCCATGTTCAAACAATGTAGCTGAGTATAATGCATTACTCATTGGTCTTCAACTCGCTAAACATCTAAATATTCAACATTTGGAGGCGTACGAAGACTCTAAACTCATCGTCAATTAGATAAGGGGTACTTATGAAGTCCGCCATCAAGATCTAGTTCCTTATCATAGATCAGCTATAATTATGGCTTCTTCGTTTGAAGAATTCTTCATCGAACATGTTAGGCGAGCATGTAACACAGAAGCTGATGCTCTAGCTAATCTTGCAGCGGTGTTGGCTATCCCAATTAGACGACAATAAATGATTATTGTTCACAATCGAGAATTGTTCCATCTTGAAAATAACCTGACCCTAGGACTTCCAGTTGACATTGAAGAATCAACATCTCATGACGTCAACACAACAAGAGGATTTGGATTTAGTCGTAAATCTTTATCATCTTCATCTGATTCCAGCATGGAATTCATCTTCAGTAATTCGGCCGAGAATCAAAATACGGATACGGATTGGAGACTTCCTTTCTTAGATTTCGTATTGTATGATATTCTTCCAGATGATCCGAGTGAAGCAGCATCTATCAGACGACGATCATTCCGATTCTATTATAATCATACAACAAAGACCTTATATCGTCGAGCCTATGATGGTTTACTTCTCCGATGTGTTGCCGGTGACGAGGCTCAACAAATTATTCGTAAAGCACATGATGGAATTTGTGGAGCACATCAGCCTGGACCAAAACTTCAAGACCGTATTCGACGTATGGGTTATTATTGGCCTACTATGGTATCAGACGCCATCGAATATGCAAAGAAGTGTAAAGCTTGTCAAATCCATACAGATTTTATTCATCAACCTTCGAAATTTCTACATCCGACGGCAGCATCATGGCCCTTCGAAGCTTGGGGCATGGACATTATTGGTCCAATCAATCCGCCGTCATCCAAGGGTCATCGGTTTATTCTTGCAATAACCGATTACTTCTCCAAATGGGCCGAAGCCATTCCTTTGTCTGAAGTTAAGACGTCCAATGTCATTTGCTTTATTAAGCACCACGTCATCTACAGATTTGGTGTTCCTCGACGCATTATTCATGATAACGGACCACAGTTCGTCAGTCAGAAGTTTACTCGATTCTGTGACGATCACCGGATCAACAATGTGGCTTCTACCGCATATAATCCAGCAGCTAACGGATTAGCAGAAGCTTTCAACAAGACCATCATCAAACTCCTAAAGAAGTTTGTCTCTACTAACAAACGAAATTGGAGTGAGAAGCTCGGTGAATGTTTATGGGCTTATCGCACTACAGTTCGTAATGCTACTAAATGTACACCCTTCTCTCTGTTGTATGGTTGCGAAGCTGTTCTTCCATTAGAGATTCAAATTCCTTCTTTAAGGATAGCAATCGCTAATGAACTCACTGCAGAAAATAATGATCGTATTCGACTTCAAGAATTAGAAGCTCTGGATGAAAAGCGATTATCTGCTCAACAGAATATTGAATTCTATCAAGCTAGAATTTCAAGAGCTTTTAATAAGAAAGTCAGAATTCGGGCGTATCAAAAAGGAGAACTTGTTCTAACTGTCAGACGTCCTATGACTATGACTCATATGAGCAAGGGCAAATTTGACGCAAAGTGGGAAGGACCCTATATTGTGAGCAAAGTTTTCTCAAATGAAGCTTATCAACTCTCAGAATTGGATGGTCGAAAAGTTTTGATGCCTATTAATGGCAAATTCCTTAAAAAGTACTATGTATAAATGTAAATGCTTGTAATCATCAGACAGTTTCATGTTTAGAAATAAAATTTTTATTTTATTTTTATCATGAATGATGATACATGATATTAAAGAAGATCACTATCATCTTTTTCTACATTTGGATGTGGGCCACTGCCGTCCTTCTCGAAGACGTGATCAGCAAAAGAGTCGAGAACCTCCTTGCTAGAACCCACGAGGAACTTACAAACGGCCATCCTCATGGCTTCTTCTTCTTCAGTCTTTCCTGGTTCGAGCAGGAAATCCAGAATGTCCCTTGGTGGCTTGGGTGCAGACGAACCTTCACCTGCTTCTATCTTCTTCGATTGAACTGGATCAGCAGGGTGTTCTTCAGTGCTTTTCTGAACTTTTGAGGCAATTCCAGTTTTCTTGAATGCTTCTTCAGACGACATTTTTATGTTTGAAAGAAGAAGTGTTCGTTCTTGTCAAAATTTCTGCTATATTTATAGGCAGAAGTTCTACAAATAATGAAACGTCACGTTCATCCGACGATTCATTCATCCATTAATTGCGTTCATCCGACGATTCATCCATTCATTTATTCGTCCGTTCATGATCTTCTATCAATTTATTAAAGTGGGGATTCGTTATTGATCATGTTTTCATAACCTCTGAATCAATTCCGAATCTACTTACTCATTTGTTATTTTTGACCTCTGCATAGAAATCAATCTATTTTCTTTTGATTTCCTACATATTATCACGTCCATAATACCTCTGTTAATATCATATACTCTAAAACAGAAAAGAAGATTTCATTATCTATCATGTCCACAATTCATCCACAAATACAAATCTTTGAGCATAGAAGAATTATCATTTCCATTCTCATTTCACCACAAAAAGTCTATTACATTTTCTTAGACTTTCTTACAAATCATAATGGAAATCTATCACAAATCTTGGATTTTCATTCTACACCACAACAATAACCTAATAGAGATCTATCTTCTTCTTTGGATCTTCTCCGTCGGACCTTCTCCGTCAGGTTCGTTGTTGGTGGCAGTTCCTGACTGTCTGGGTCCCAGTCACGACCAGATCAGCAGGAATCAAACTCTGGTCTTCTCTCTCAGACGAGAGGAGAACCACAGAGGATGGCAGCCCGAAGTCGTGGTGCTGCCAATACAACTGGTGGATTGGGGGTAACCTCTCAAGGAAGACAGGAATGTATCCAAACCTTGGGATACAATTCCTAGTTCTCCCGTGAAAGGAACTCTACTACCCGATTTCTCGGGGTAGAGTTGACTCCACCATCCAACTCTCGTGTATAAAGGCTCTTCCTACCATCTGAGGAAGACCCTTCTATCCCACGAAGAGTTCTGAGTTGTTTGATTTACGCGTCAAAAGCGTATGAGCTCCCTGATGTAGATGTCAGCAGGATATTCTCCACAACATCCACATCCACAATGCCAGTTCTGAAGAAAATTTTCAGCCAAGTTTCTGCAGAAAGTATCAACAAAAATCATTCAGCGTGCATTTATCAAACAGAGACATGCGTGTATTATTCAAATCAGAAACAGAAAGCTTATCTTCAAACAGCAAAAATAGTACACGTATTACACTGACTTACCTTCAAGTTTGGTGCTAAGGATTGGCAAACTCATGTTTGATACAGTGCGCAGAAGTTGAACATTAGAAAACATTGCTTTCCTGTTTGAGAGTGAAATCTCCCCAAAATTTCATTCTCAGAGAAGAAGAAGAGGAATGGGAGATGAGTATCTGTGAAACTCTTCTATCTATTTAAAGGGTAAAGTACAAGTCTATTCTTGGAAAAGATCCGCATAAATAGCGCTCGTAAACCGTGGAATGAGTGTTACGTGTGCTTTGGAAGACAGAGCAACATTAGAAATAGTCAAAGGGTGCTAATTAATATTCTTCATTAATGCACGCAGATTAAACACAGAAGTTGTACTTCATTCTTCAAGACAGGCACTGATGGCCTTACAAAAGATAAAACAAAAAGAGTGCAACAAAAGCACAACAGACACGCTCTATTTTCCAGAGCGACTGAGCTTGTACCTAGTTCTTCTACGCTCCTAACTCCCAGACGGTGCAACAGAGTCTTAAACACTTCACGCTGCTCAATGAGGCTGCACCCACCAGAAGAGGACGAGCCATCCAAGCCAAAATAGCTCAAGAAATTCTTGGCTAGTTGCAAGGGATCATCTTTGAGTTTCGAAGACAAGGGGCTCTGGCTCTTCACCCCCAAAAGTGGGGTCACCATGGGAATAAAAGCCCAACTTGCGTGCTTCTTCTTCAGCTTTCTCCTTTGGTGTCATGTTGACGTAAGATGAAGATTAAAAATGAATCTTCTCCCTGTTTATATAACAGAGATCGCCGGCGGTTCATATTCCACCATAAACTGGATGTAATCAGTCTCGGAAAATGAAGAGTCATCATTTAATAAGTTCATTTGGATATTTTCAAAGAACTTCGAAGTCTTTCCGACTTCCAAAAATATCTTTTTGAAGTCATCTCAGCGTGACTGATTTCATTTTATCATCTTATTTTCAAAGTATTTCGAAAATTTTGAAGTCTTTTCAATTTTTTGAAAACTTTGAAGGGGGTCTTGTAGGCCTTTAAAAATGACAGTCACGCTGAGTTGATCAGGACAGAGTCAAAAGTCACGCTCAGTTGATCTAGACAATATTTACAAATCACGCTGGGGAGACAGCTCATCATTTGTCAGAGAGTAATTATGACTGACAGCACAACAGTCGAAGAATGTCTCTTCGTATGCCACGTATGCACAGAATTCGAGAGATCACAGCCGTCTATTGCGTGATTTTCGAAATCTTCTTCAACAAGACTCAACCTTCGTCAAGTTGGCGTACCAAAAGAGCTTCTTGTCATTTAATGTGACTGACAAAAGCAATCACTGCCAGAGATTTTGTGTCAGTCGAGGCACGCTGAATCAAGACAGCTGGCAGTTCTATCCCAAGTCTGCGTGTATTTTGAGTTTTCACTCAAATCTGCGTAGATTCTGAAGTTTTTTTTCCTCAAGTCTGCGTGAATTTTGAAGTTTTCTTCATCAAGTCTGCGTAGATTTTGAAGCTTCTTGCCCCAAGTTTGCGTGGATTTTGAAGCTTTCTACCCTGAGTCTGCGTGGATTTCGTCTTCAATAAGTCTGCGTGGATTTCATCAAATTGGAGTACGTGGCAGCCATGCCACTGATCTCTCGCCTGCGTGTCCTGTAACTTGCACACGACTCATGCATGATTGCCATGTGTCCAACAGTTACAGGCCACGTCCAGTAACTGCTCACAGTCTTGCGTATGTTAAATCCTGCATGATTTTCAACTAAGCACAGACTGTGAAGACAGTTATCTTTTCAGTTATTATTTTTGACTCTATAAATAGAGTTCTTTTTCTCATTCATTGTACTGATACATAGTTATCTACTGTCAAAATTTTGAGAGCTTTTCTTCTTCGCATAGTCCAAGGGATAAAGTGATCGTCTTCTAGATCAGATTCCCACAGTTGTAATTTTACCAGATACACAATAAATAAAGGAATTTATTTATGGAAAACAGGTATGAAACGAGAAGTGGCCTATTTCATTTCTAGGTGTCTCGTATGTCAGCAGGTCAAAGCCGAGAGGCAGAGACGAGGAGGATTGTTGCAGCCGCTACCGATACCCGAGTGAAAGTGGGAATACATCACTATGGATTTTGTTTCCGGTCTTCCACGGTCATCGGGCGAGAAGGATGCAATTTGGGTCATCGTTGACCAGTTGACCAAATCGGTCCACTTTATACCATTTAAAGTGGGATTATCTATAAAGAGGTTGGCGGAGCTTTATGTGAAGCAGATTGTCCGGTTACACGGGGTGCCGTTGAGTATCATGTCGGACCGCGACAGCAGGTTCACGTCTCATTTTTGGAGGAGCCTACAGGCCAGCTTGGGCATAGCGCTCAAGTTCAGCATCGCCTATCATCCGTAGACAGATGGACAGTCAGAGCGAACCATTCAGACGCTCGAGGATATATTGCGGACGTGCGTGCTAGGCTTTGGCGACTCATGGGAGGACCACCTTTATCTCGTGGAGTTCTCCTATAACAGCAGCTACCAAGCTAGTATTGAGATGTCCCTTTTCGAGGTGTTGTATGGTCGGAGATGTTGTACCCCGTTGTCTTGGGATGATGTGGGGGAGCGTGCACAATTGGGACCGAAGATGGTAGTAGATGCTGCGGAGAAAGTCAAGATGATTAGGGAGCGGCTTCATATGGCTCAGGATAGGCAGATGCACTGGGCCGACAGTCACCGTAGACCATAGGAGTTCGAGGTATGGAATCCCCTTAGTATAAATTACGTGTTAATTATAGATTCGTGGTGACAATTGTACGTTATAGGTTGGCGACTTGGTGTTTTTGAAAATTTCTCTGACACGTGGCACTATTCATTTCGGTAAAGGCGGTAAGTTTAGCCCACGTTTCATTGGGCCGTTTGAGATCCTCGAGAAAATCGGTGCAGTAGCATACCGATTAGCATTGCCGCCTGCATTGGAAGGAATGCACAACATGTTCTACGTATCCCAGCTGCGACGATACATGGCAGACCCAGTCATGTCTTGGACCATTCAGAGATCGAGGAAGGACCGAGCCTCAGTTATCAGGAGCAGCCCGTGGAGATATTGTATCGCAGAGAGAAGGTGATGAGGAATCAAGTGATTCCCTTGGTTCGTGTCGCGTGGAGACACCATTCCCCGGGTGAGTCCACATGG
Source organism: Iris pallida (assembly GCA_029216955.1). Lineage (NCBI taxonomy): Eukaryota > Viridiplantae > Streptophyta > Magnoliopsida > Asparagales > Iridaceae > Iris > Iris pallida. Next base: position 8,521,413 of record JANAVB010035220.1, on the reverse strand, counting down.
GAGAGAGAAGACGAGATGCGCGAGGATTACCCATACCTCTTTGAGGACTGAGGTACGTTTTCATACTGCATTTCAGCTAAAATTTGAGGACGAAATTAATCTAAGGGGGGTAGACTTGTAAACCCCTTGATCAATTTCCATCATGTTAAAATCTTTATTATTTATTTAATTATCCATTTAACCTTAGACACCTGCTTCTTATGCACACATATATATATAAATATATGTATTGTGAAAAGGGGGTTTCTTTTCAAAAGAAATTAAAATGGGGACCTTAGTCTAAATTTCGAATTTGAATTCAGGATATAACCTTTACCCCTGGTATTAGTCGAATACAGGGCAAGTACCCTCTATCACCAGTAGATAAATCAGGATTTAGGTTCTCAATCCCACTGTTCCTAGCCGATCCTTGATCTCTATCCCAAGTAAATTCGAATCTAAGGAATTAAATCCACAGGTACGGGATAACCCTGTAAGTTTAAATCAAATCCTCTACATTTGAACTGATTTCAAATCCAAATAGGAGATTAAATCCCTAGAATTGATGAGCCCTATCTAGTTTAAACCAAGTCCATCTTATCTACAGATTGGAGTATATATAGGTAGAAGGGAAATAGCCGATCCTCTACAACCCTATAATTCTCCCTTGACCGCGAAAACTGAATTGAGGGGCTACTCGAAGAACAGAGGGAGCTTGAGATTAGTTTCACCAAATAGGTAAGCCTTCATCCCTCTCGACATGATTATTATGATCCTGTACAACACCTTAGGTAGGAAGGGTAGATGTTTTATGATTGTCCCAAGTAGACTGGGTGCAAAAAGTTAACAGTAGGATTAAGTAATAGGGTAGCCTACAGGAAAGAGGAGTATCAGGGTGTGATACTGTGAACGGGTAACTGGGAAACGAGGGAATTAATGCTACATCTTATACAAATGCTTGTTCCTTGTGCACTGATTAAGGAAGAACAGTAGGACGGATCGTATTTGTTACTGAAGCAACTTTCTAAACATTTATACCTATAGTTAAGATGGTCTGATACTGCTAAGGGGACTAACACATAACCTCCCTTGTGACTAGGAACCCTGACCCATGATTCTCCCATGGTACTCGAATGTTTTAGCCAAGCTGTGGGTAGAGTAGGGTCTTGTTTAGTGATAGGATTGGGGTATTCTAACCCTGGGTACAGCAGGGGGATAGATAATGGAGGCAGTATGAATGAGTCTATATCAGACTTTAAGAATGGCCAAACCCCGTATCAGTGACCCTTTCTTATGTTATAGGTACTCTGTTTCAAGAGGAAACCAGAGTATCAGACCTGTACCTGGTACAAGCATAAGATTGGGATGCCATGTAGATGAAACCTGAGTACAACTTTTTAGAGTTGGTTCGAATCATATAAGCAACTGTAAACTACTTAGATTCAGTTTAAGATTGGTTTACATATGTATAAACAGAGAGTTGACTCAAGTCCTGGGATATTGATATTAGAATCATGTCAACCGAGTTCCATATCAGGAAATCCATGTCGATCACCATGTCATATATGACCTGAAATCTGGGGTAGACTAGCATACCAGGTATCAACTTACCTATGCAGGGGACTACCACTTTGGTTGTCTGATGCTGGAAATTGGGAAGCACCCATAGCTCCCCTTTATAACCAGGGGCCCATGAATCAGGGGTTTTCCTTTGGCATCTCGATCCTAACAAGAGTGATGCGTAAAAGTAGAGAACAGGTTAAATCTGATGGGGACAGGGTTGCTTAGGAAATCTTCCAAGCCAGAAAACCTACAAAGACCAAGTGCAAACCAATTCCTTAATACTTTAGTAACAAGTTTTGGATTTGGAATGCCTTACCAGGTTCTGGTATAATTCCTAACCGAGTGCATGGCTCTTATCATTAATGTGCCCTGCTTACATGTAAAACCATCCAGTATAGGATAGGACAGTGTGGAGAAACCAGGATTTCAGAAAATAGTGTATCCTGTGACAATTAAGACAGAGGTTGTGAGTCCTTGCCTAGACAAATTAGAAATCATATGTAAGACATATGATAGCCTATGAAGGCCAGTAGCCAACCTGGCTGAATACCTGCACATCTCAGGGTATATTGTATACATATACAATTTTGAGTAGGGACAGGATGACAAATCTGGTAAGTTGGCTTGCTAGGGTATGTGATTGCAAGCAAGTCTGAGTCAAGGGGGAAGATATTACATTTGATTTGTAGTATTCTTCACATACTGGTGTAAAGTACAAGTGCGTCCTGTGTAATTAGTCAGGAAGGTTAGTAGGAAGTTAAGAAAAAGGAAATTATGATATATTAGGAATGTGAACCTTAGACTATAATTTGATACTAGAAGTCATGAAGGGTAGTGTCAAGAGCAGGATATGGATACCATGGGTTAATAGGTATAATCAGATTGGTCTAGGAATTAACTTAGAAATAAGAAAACCTATGTTGGTCTTTTAAGCCAGTTTTCTAATGTTAAATTCCTCAAATAGGTTTCTTGGATCTCGATTTGGACTCTGACAAGTGCCAGCATCCCGGGACGTCGGGCAAGTACAGTTTATTATTTGTTTTCAATGTTGATCTTTACTATACATCATTGTTAGCTAGTAGAGATGTGATTTCAGCCTTTTATATTATGTTTTGTGTCGTCGGGGGAGATGAAGTACCGAAGATATGTGATCTGACCTTATATATTATATACAGTATAGACAGTGATTTCTATTGCATAATTCAGTGTAGACAGTATAACTTTATAGAGTGTAGATAGTGTAACTTTATACAGTGTGGACAGTGTCGTATAATTGTTCCGAGATCGATCACATATCAAAGGTATTTCAGTTTATCAGTCGGTGAGTATTTTCTGTCTTTCATTTACTGTTTTTGGTATTTAGTTTATTATGTTTTTCTTCGTTTGTTTTTATGAATTATATGTCTAAAGGCTAATCTCTGTTATATAGTCATTTTTATATATTGGAACTGCATTCAGTGAATTGTACTCGTTCCATCCTGACTGGGTAACCAAACAAATTTTAGGTGATGGCGATGAGATCGTATGTCCTGATCAGTACAGCCCGTACTTGGGAGATGTGTTAGAGACAGACTTTGCTTATCAGGAGGAGTATACAGCATCTGATCTCGCTGCACTATCTTAGATATTTTTAGTTAGTGCTGAGACCTTGTATTGGATATTTGAGTTGACTTTGAGACATGTAGTTGAGATTATTTTGATTCTAGGTTTCATACATTGTGAGACGATTCTATTTTATTTATTAGATGCTGAGTTGAGATATGGAGTTGCTACATTTCTCTTATGACATATTTTTATTGCGTGGTTGTTTATCATATTGTTACAGCGTTCTACTGCCGACTCTGCGGCATAGGCTGGGCGTGTACACGGTTCATGCCCAAATATTGGGTGCGGGTCGTGACAAGAGCCAGTCCCATCTCCCCTTACAATAGAAAAATGTCCCGGTGTCTTGATTAAATAGCTCCAGCAGAGCCAAAAATAAAGACTGGTTGACAGGAATCCCGTACTTAGTGCCCTTTATGACACGACGAAGGCCAGTACCGCTGAGATCGTCTTTAAAAGTACGCAACACCCACCGGGTCAAATCACTCCACTTCTTGTCAGAGTGAACCCAGCCTTCAACCCAAAAGAGGCCATTCGGATACGTGTGACCAGCAGCCAGGAGTCTGTTTGCAAAGATGGAAGCACCAGAAGAATGCAGATCCATAGGGATGTCACTAAACCCACTTACGGGAAGCAGCAACCGCAGGGGAGATGATGGCCCATCCTGAATTGGTACAAAATTATCTTGACCCTTCTCTACCCTAATCCGGCCTGAAACCAGACCTGCCTGGCTAGGGGTTAAATCCCACTCCAAATGCCATTTCTCGACAAAATAAGAGAAAATAGACAATGGTAGATGGTAGTCAGTCAGTGGGTCTTACATAAAGAGACCATTATTCTCAAGAAACCAGGCCAACGTGAGGGAGAAGAGTTCTATCTCCTCCAAAACCAGCCGGTCCCCAAAGAGGAAACTTTCTGCTGTCAATATCAAGGAAAGGTATTAACCTGCCCTGATCTAGCATACGACAAAAATAGCTCGCGCTTTGTGCCTATATTTAATCCAGCCACCCAACCGACTGATCCGTGGCGATTAACCTCACAAACGAGGTAGCAAAATCTTATTCGATATTTGGCCCCAACGAGCAGGAGTAGAAGTCATAAAGAATATCGCTCAGTGAGACGGTCACGGAAACTACACGAAATAAAAATAAAATTGAGACAAAAAACATAACTTCCTCAAGATAACTACAACATAGGCATCACGGCCTACGCGTTAGTAAGGACTTCAACACATTTTACAGTTGTTACTATGTTGAAGTAACAACTATGTGCATTGGTTGAAGAAAACGTCATCGCATATACAAACACCCGTCCGAAGAATGGGTGCCTGTGCACAATCAATAAGAAAAAGAAGAACCTTCTACAAAAGCAGTATTCAGAAGAATGGTCACTCATGGACATAAAATCAAAGTGAATACCTGCGACAGACGGTCGTACGTCATCGTGAACCGCTACACTAGCAATCAAAGACTCACCAAGGTCACCGATATCGGAGGCGGTCCCCTTTCTCTTAGTCTTACTAGAGCTCGCCGCAGGCGCCTTCCATGCGTTTGATTTTTTGGAAGCTACGGCAGGAAAAGTCAGGGTTTGAAAGAAGGAGAAGACTCTGACAAAAATATCGGTGAAGGAGTAGGTAAAAGTAAAGAAAGCTTTCCACTCTCCCCCAACATTCCTACTTATAGGAAAAGTCGTGCCATGTCAACAAAAGAAGACAAGATGCTTCGTTCACCCTCAAAACGACGTGGGTTCAGAAAAAGGTCATGATAAACATTTGCGAGAAACGAGGAGGCATGATCAAAACTTAAGAAAGTGACGGCTTGAGATATTTAATGCTGAAGCCAAAGCACGACGTCAGCCTAGAAGCAGACGTGATGGGCATTTTTCCTATAAAGAAACACGTGTCATGCTTCTTTTCAAAGTATTCCGAGCTTGACTCAAGTTCGGGACATTTTGAAGGGGGTCTTGTAGAATCATGAAAAAGCGCAAGGTGACACAAGGCGTAGGTGGGTACACTCGCTACCCACCCATCTTCATAAAGGAGCAGATGACGAGCGACGCAGGTTGGTGCTGTCGCTACCAACACAGCTTCACAGAAGCGTAGACGGTCAAGCATGCCAACAGAAAAGACAAACTCACAAAAAATAGATGAAAAGTTCATGAAAAGTTCTTTTTATTAAATTATGGCTACAAGAGTCTATTACAGATTTGTCATGATTACATAAAAGAAGACTTCCTAATTACAAGGATCTGTTACAAAGTACTTGTGATTACATTTGCTGAAGTAAACACTCCTACAGATCTACGCTAGGGATCATCTTTACAGTACAAATCGTCATGAGAGGAGAGACTGTAGATAGAATATGTGAATATAGTTGCCATCAAAGTCTGCCACCACAACACCCCCTCTCAAACGCGCAGCTCTTCCTGAAGCAACTATTAGCCCGAGCGAGAACTCAGTCCATAGCACGAAATGAGCCCCTTTTCAAAAGTGCATCATCTTCTAGGGCTCTTCCAGCATAACGGAAGCGCGCAGCCGCCAATAAGCAGGGCAGAGCACAACCCACGGCGCTTCACGTTGGCAACCAGACCAAACTCGGTCGTCAGTAACTCCAAGACCTCCAAGATGTCGCTCAGGTTCGAACTCCCCATGAGTAGCATTCTAGCACATCCCGAAGCTCATCATCAATTTTTCTACGAAGATATAGCTCCTTTGAACGAAGGGATCCTCAACCAAAACCCGACTTAGGCAAGGCTGACGGCTGCTCGAAGCTAAACCATTAAAAAACCCCTTGAAATTCCCCAAGTAACAGTGGCAATCAAGAGGGAGTATTTCTTTAAAGAGCTGTCATTAATTGCTCTTAAAGAAGACTTCATAAGACAACATCTTCAAACCAGAAGCGTAGCCATAATCCTGCGCCAGCAGAAGGCGCAGACTGGTGACGACTTCACATCATCCAAGCTTCAATGGCGCAGACCTCTGCTTCGATCCAGAAGCTCAACCCCCTTCATCAAAGACTTGGGAAACACCAGTGCATCCAACACAAGTCCGCCTGCCGCTCCAAAAGTAGAGTAACCTCGTTAGCATGAAGCACAACCTTCTCGTCACCCTAAAGCACAATGACTTTAAAACTCAAAACACAGCCTACTCGTCGCTCAAATGCACAGAGGTTCCGTCGTCTTCGAAACATAGTCCACTCATTGACTGAAAGCGCAGAGGCTCTGTTGTCTCCAGGAGAACAGTCTACTCGTCACACCAGAAGTGGAGAAGCACTAAGACCTCACTAGAGGCGCAGGTTTTATGGTCCCACCCAATTGGTTTGTTTAAACCGCCACTCTCAAAGATAGGACAGAGTTTGATCATATTAATAACAGCAAATATCTTATCAATTAGTTTAAAACTCAGATAAGGACGAAGTTTGCACTTTTGATAAAGGTCATATCAAGTCGGTTTGTTTAAACCGATCGCCTCCTGAAGATCAAACAGTATCCTACTCTGAGATGAAATCCAAGATCTACTCGGCTTCATCTAAACAGAGGATTTCCAGCAATAGACACGTACCATGTGTCTCCTCCTTCAGTTATTTTGATAATAACCCGAGATCTCGATAGAGGGAAATCTCAACGTCCGTCATGGGTCAGCTCAGCAAAAGCCCGTACCGTACAAATGACAATAGATTCCTTTATATCTCAAATTCGAGTGTATATCGCATATGTGCCCCCTTTTCCCTATAAATAGAAGGAGTTTTCCTTTCAACAAGAGGAGGAGGATACACACAAAGAGAAAAGAAGCATAAGAAAAATGGCAGAGCTTCGAAGTCTTCAACTCCGGCATCCTCTTGATCGGTAACCCTAGAGTTTCATCAAAGGTACCAGAAAGCCAAAGCAAGTCCAACTCGTTGTAAGATCGTCAACGGAGTAAAGATGCCGATGTAGTGCTCGATCTCCACCGTCACGCTTTTCCAGAATTCTTGTACTTAGATTTCCTCGCATAGGAATCGATTGTACCTTTTTTTAAGTTCAATAAACAAAAAGTTCGTATAACCTTTTGTGATGCCGAACACATGAAGATTCTTATTTCGATGTGCTAGCTAGGTCAACTGGTGAAACACCGATTATATTTGGTCGGGCCGAGACTCATAAAGAAGCCTTGGTTGATGATCCCAAACCGGACACTGGTAGGATGCAAGTATATCGATATACTCCTCAAGCAAAGAATATTATTCAAAGAAAGGGCTATGACTTAAGTAGCCAGCAAGGCCTCAACTTTGGTAAAGGTCGCCGCTTACCATTGCGCATCCCAACTCCGAAAAGGGAAACCGCAAGACTACTATCACAACTCAATCTGGATTGGGGTATGTAACTCCTTCAACTACACCAGAACTCTCAAATGAAGAAGACAGTGATACATGTTCTCATTCTTCCGATTCTTCACTGTGGGATTTAGATCATAGTATTAGGGCAGTATTTAAAGATGTCTTCTCAGCTTATATGATATCTGGTGATTAAACGAAGGAAGATGCCTTTCTATGCAAATTTTGAAGTTGAACCTTGGGCTCAACAGCTTAATACTCAATGAAAAAAGAGATTTGAACAACATGAACCTCCTACTGAAGATGAAATTGTTTAAGTTACTATAGTTGATTCAGAATCGCCTAAACCGATATTCATCAACAAAAGTTTATCCGATGAAGATAAAAATTCACTCCTTGAGCCTATCAAAGAATATATAGATGTGTTTGCTTAGAGTTATAAAGACATGCATGGGCTTTATACAAAGATACCAATGCATTGTCTTAATATACTTCCTAATGCCAAACCAGTAAAGTAACAACAACGACGGTTTTGGCCATATATGATGGAGGCTATTGTAACCGAGGTAAAGAAACTCATTGACAGTAGCTTTTTTCGAGAAGAACAATATCCTAATTAGGTTACTAACATTGTCCTGGTCATGAAAAAAAAATGAAAAGATTAGGGTATGCATCGATTATCGGGACCTTAATCAGGCTTGTCTAAAGGATGAGTTTCCTCTTCCAATCACAGATGTTATGATTGATAATACTTGTCGCTTTGAATGTACGTCATTCATGGATGGCTTCTCCTGTTATAATCAAATTAAATTATTTCCAGTCGATGAAAAGAACACATCATTCCGAACACCATTAGGGGTATACTGCTATACGGTAATGCCCTTTTGGTTAAAGAATGTTGGGGCTATATATCAACGTGCCATAAGTATAATTTTCTATGATTATTTGTGAAATACTATGGAATGCTACGTTGATGACATTGCAGTTGAAAGTCATTCAAAGGGCGATCACCTTCAAGACTTGAGAACGCTGTTCGAATTGATGCGTGGACATCAACTCAAGATGAACCCTCCAAAGTAATTCTTAGGAGTCTCCAGCGACATATTTCTTGGATTTGCCATAACTTCAAAGGGATTACATATTGACCCCAACAAAGTTAAAGCTATCCTAGAAATGGAGCCCCCCGAAGAATATTAAAGAAATTTATGGTTTACAAGGCCTATTGGCCTATATCCGAAGATTCATTTCAAATCTGTCCGAGCGATATCGACCTTTTACCCAGTTAATGAAGAAAGGAGTCAATTGATGGAACTGGGGATTCCCTGGACCCTTCCTTTGGTGTGCGTATTGATCAATAGAAAGTTAAACAGATCTAATACGTGCTCTAACCCTTCATAGGCGAAAACTAGGGTTCACGAATTATACCTGCGGCGAAAAGGAGACAAGTAATTCCTGGCAATCTCGAGCGGACGACCCCAAGATCTTCTGCACGTATTCTTTCCTGGAGTTGGACGTCGTGTGGGCGACGATCTCCCAACCTTTTTTTCTCCTTGGCAGCCCTCTCTTTCTTTCCTTACGTGAATCACGAATTTAGAAAAAGTTTCAGATTTCTGATCGGTAATATGGCAGCCAGAGAATAGAGGATATATATGGGCTACGGCAGGGACCATGAGGAGAAATTAGGGTTAGGCCTCCTAACGGATCTGGATATCCTGTGTTCAGCCCGAACACACAATCCAGGCCCATTAACAATAGCTCGGTCCACTAATGAGCTATTGTTGCACTACCTCCCTAATCCCAAATTATGTTTGTGGGCACCTTTTATTATATGCTCGTTTGGATCCCCATGTTAAGATATCGTATGTCCGTCGATCAAATTAAGTTACTGACAACTATATTGATTCGACATCTTTTATCCTTAAGTAGTACCGCTCAACTTTATTTATCATGTCGGATATAATCCACCTACTGGGTTTACATGACAATCCTTATGAGCTCCTTAAGGGAACATCATCAACCCGATGTATCAGGACATGGATTCTATTTATAATCAACAGCCCATCATACATACAATATTATTACCCAATTCATAGAGTTTGTCGATCCATAATGAATCTCACTCTTTTATGAGTCAAAATAATGCACACTGCATATACATGTCCGTTATTATATTCGGGTTAAGAGCACAAGCATCCATAATAACAGAGGTGTTTGTTCTCTTATGTAGTCAGTACAAAGAGAACAACCTCAAGTGGTCCTGTTCAATACACACAAAGTGTACTAGTGTAAACCTATAGTCAAGATAGACTAATACCAGATTACACTACAACCTTTCCAATAGATTGTCCAAGTCCATCTAGGTTGTGAACTATTTATATACTCCATAGGGAACTGATAATATGATCTTCTGTGTGACACCACATACCATATTATCTACAATATAGAATATCAGACATTTGCATTAACACTTGCAACAAATATAATATGCAAATATTTGCCCATATGATTCTCATTCAAAATTTAAAGAAATAAGATTACTAAAAAAGTGATGCTTTTAGTATATAACCCTAACAATCTCCCACTTATACCCAAAGCATTGCTTTTCAGTATACTGTTACAAATCTTCCACTTATACTTAAAGCCATGCTGCTACACATCTGACTCCCATTCCCTTAACATGACTATCAAATGCCTTAGCTGGTAAGATCTTTGTAAAGGGATTAGCTAGGTTGTCGGCTGATGCTATCTTAATCACAGCAACTTTTTCTTTCTTTACGAAATCTCGTATCAGGTGGTACTTGCGCTCAATGTGTTTGCCAGTCTTATGGGCTCGTGGTTCCTTCGAGTTTACAACTGCACCACTATTATCACAATAAAGTGTAATAGACTTAGGCAAACTAGGTACCACATCTAAGTCCAACAGAAAGTTTCTGAGCCAAACTGCTTCTTTGGCTGCCTCAGAGGCTGCCACATACTCGGCTTCCATGGTGGAATCAGCAATACATTTTTGCTTGATACTCCTCCACACAATGGCTCTACCTCCCAAAGTAAACACATAACCTGAGGTAGATTTCCTAGAATCCCTATCTGACTGAAAATCTGAGTCTGTATACCCCAAGGGAACTAAACTATCTACCTGGTAAACTAGTATATACTCTTTAGTCCTTTTCAGGTACTTCAAAATATGCTTGATGGCAGTCCAGTGCTCTTGTCCTGGGTTAGACTGATATCTGCTGACCATGCCTACGGCAAAGTAGATGTCTGGTCTCGTACATAGCATTGCATACATTAAGCTTCCTACTGCTGAAGCATAAGGAACTGCCTTCATGTTCTCTATCTCTTTAGGTGTCCTCGGACACTGCTCCTTTGATAGAGCAATTCTATGTCTAAAAGGTAAGAAACCTTTCTTAGAATTTTGCATACTAAAACGAGTTAGCACAGTATCGATATAGGAAGCTTGGGATAAGCCCAATATCCTTTTCTTGTGAACTCGTAGAACTTTGATCCCAAGGATGTGACCTACTTCTCTCAAGTCCTTCATATCAAACTGTTTGGATAACCATACCCTTACATCAGATAACACCTTCATATTGTTTCCAATAAGCAAGATGTCATCCACATAAAGTACTAGGAACACCACCACATTTTTGTCACACTTTCTGTATACACATGATTCATCCTGACATTAATCAAATCCATAGGATTTTATCACCTGATCAAAACATATGTTCCAAGATCTGGAAGCTTGCTTAAGTCCATAAATGGAGTTCTTGAGCTTGCAAACAAGATGCTCCTGGCCCTTTTCAATGAACCCGTCTGGTTGCTTCATATAGATGTCTTCCTCAAGACTTCCATTAAGGAAAGCTGTCTTGACATTCATTTGCCAAATCTCATAATCGAGATGAGCTATAATAGATAAAAGAATCCGGATAGACTTAAGCATGGCTACATGAAAAAAGGTTTCCTCATAATCGATACCCTCTCTTTGAGTAAACCTTTTGCTACAAGCCGAGCTTTAAAGGTTTCAACCTTACCATCTGATCCTCTTTTTCTCTTATAGACCCACTTGCATCCAATGGCTTTTACACCAACGGGTGGTTCTACAAGCTTCCAGACCTGATTAGAATCAATAGATTCTATTTCAGATATCATTACTTTTTGCCAAGACTCTGCATCTTTATCTTGGAGTGCTTCATTGTAGGTACAGGGATCATAATCTTGTTACTCAGGGACGAAGTCTGACGACTCTTCCAAGAACATATATCGATCAGGTTGTATCACAACCCTCCCCCTACAACGAGGCACTATCGGTTGTGGTATAACATTTGTGACACGTTGTGCAGTTATTTGTGGTTCATCCTCTTGTACTGTTGGTACTAAAGTACTTGGTGTCTCACGTCTCAGTTCTTCTTGAACAACTCTACTTGTGGGTTTATGGTTCATCACATAGTCTTCCTCTAAGAATCGGGCATTGGTGCTAACAATGACCTTCTAATCTTTAGGACTATAAAATAAACCTCCTTTCATTCCTCTTGGATAGCCTACAAACAAGCGTACTTCTGTACGAGATTCCAACTTATCTGCTTTTCCATTCAGCACATGTGTTGGACTACCCCAAATGCGAACATGTTTCAGACTAGGCTTACGCCCAATCCACAGCTCTGTAGGAGTAAGAGGTACTGACTTAGAAGGAACCAAGTTCAAAATATAAGCTGCAGTCTCTAAGGCATATCCCCAAAATGAATCTGGCAAATCTGAATAACTCATCATTGATCTAACCATCTCCATAAGAGTTCTATTCCTTCTTTCGGCTACACCATTCTGCTGGGGCATTCCAGGTGCAGTCAATTGGGATGCAATCCTAGCCTCTGATAAATAATCCCTAAACTCTCCAAAGAGGTACTCGCCACCACGATCTGATCGTAATGACTTGATACATTTTCCATGACGTTTCTCCGTTTCATCCTTGTACTCTTTGAATTTCTCAAAGCACTAAGACTTACGATGCATCAAATAAATGTATCCATACCTTGAATAATCGTCAATAAATGTGACAAAATATTCAAAGCCACCTCTAGCTTGGATAGTCATGGGTCCACACAAATCAGAATGAACCAATTCCAACACATCTTTGGCCCTATATCCCTTTGCCGTGAAAGGCCTTTTGGTCATTTTACCTTCCAAGCAGGATTCACAGACTGGTAGTACCTCCACTTTCAATGAACTCAAAGGTCCATCTTCAACCAGTCTTTGAATCCTTCTTAGGTTAATATGCACCAATCGCAAGTGCCAAAGATATGTTTGGTTCATACAAGAAGGTTCTTTTCTCTTATTTAAGTTAGATGACATATTATTCATTTCCATAAGTTGCATTGTGGGCGAAATAGGATTAATGACATACAAATTATCAACCAATGCACCAGAACAGATAAAATGTTTATTCATTCTAATAACAATATTGTCATTAAAATAAACTGAATATCCATCCTTAACTAACATAGAAACAGAAACTAAATTCCTTCTAAGTGAAGGTGCATAAAGACAATCTCTCAATGTCAAAGACTTATTTCTACCAAAAGATAAAGTAACATCTCCTAATGCAATGATCGATACTTTTGTAGCATCACCCATGAACAAGCATATCTCTCCATCACTGAGCCATCTGGTTTCCTGGAACCCCTGTAATGTATTGCAGACATAATTAGTGGCTCCTGTATCTACACACCAGGTGCCGATAGATAACACCGCTAAACATGTTTCAACTACTAGTAAATGATATATACCTTCTTTGTTCCCTTGTTTGAGAAGTGGACAATCAGTCTTCCAATGTCCTGACCCTTTGCACTTGAAACATTTGCCTTTCGGCTTTTTCATCGCGTCTTGAGGTCCCATGCTCTTTTTTGCCGAGTTTGCCTATTTTTGAATGTTATTCTTCTTCTTACCGCCTTTTGGCTTAGAAGTAGAAGCCTTTTCAGAAACAAAAACATAACCACTCTGCCTAAAGAGAGATTCAGCATCCTGTAGCTCTTTTGCAAGTTCTGCCAAACTATACAACCTTTTGTTCATGTTGTAATTAAGGCAGAAATTGTCAAAACTTTTAGGCAGAGTCCCGAGAATGATATCGACCTGGGATTTCCCATCGATTTTAGCTCCAAGGATCTCCATCTCATTCAGATGACCCATCATTAACATGATACCTTACTGGTGTACCCTCAGCCATTTTTGTATTCATCAAACATTTCATAGCAAACTGCCTAGCTGCTCTACTATGATGTCCGAAGAGTTCCTTGAGGTTATACATCATGTCATAAGCAGTGGCCATGGCCTGATGCTGATGTTGCAGTATATTTGACATAGATGCCAGAATGTAACACCGCGCCATCTCATCTGCCTTTTTCCACTTCTTATATGCCTCTTTGACCTCTTCATCAGAGTTAGCATCAGGCTTAGGTGGGCATTCCTTAACAAGTACATATTTGTACTCCTCAGCAGTCAGAACAATATCCAAATTACGTTTCCAGTCAATATAATTAGGTCCAGTAAGTTTGTTTTCTTTAAGAATCACCATAAGTGGACTGAAAGAACCCATTTTTGAAATCCTGATAATCACATAAACAAAATTATGTAGGGCAAAAAAAACTTTTTGAATTAACTAAATATTGATTCCCTCAAAATAATAATAAGAAATTCACCAACACCTTGAACACCATTAATTTAGCATGCCATGATAGTGTGAACATATACAAATTCAACTTTGTTCAAGTAAGTTTTTCTTATTAATTTTACTATCATGTCAACATAACTTTATGACAAATAAAACTAATATGTTGGTCTTGCTCTGGTCAAACAAATAATAACAGTGACTCCGATGGGGAGGATACCACTATTTGTATCTAAGTGTATACCATTACTTAATACTAAGTCCATTACCTTGTAATGAGTTCCTTCAGATGGAGAAGTGAACACATACTAGGTAACTTTCCACAATTATCCCTAAGGAAGTTTGTACTGGTGATCCATAATTATACTCATCCGATATGGAGGAAAACACTATAGCCAACACGCAAGTATAATTACATCACCTACAAACCAGTAATGGAGACCATAGGATTTAAACTAAATAAATATCCTCTCCTACTTAGTTATTTAACAATAAGCCTTTTTCTACTAGTTGATATTATGTCCATGTTGTCCATTATTAATGTAGGCTTGGTTTTTCAAAAAAAACAACCACACAATAATAAACATGCATAATCAGAAAAAGCAAAATGATAAAAATAAGAGAAAATATCCAACTATTATGGTCATCTTTGTGGCTCCGTCCTCAAGCCAAAATCTAGCACTGCGCAGATTTATCTGCCTCTGGATTGCTTAAAACCAGCATCTCGTCCGACGTTAGAAACAGCCACCACCGCCATCACGATTAATCAAAAATAATTAAAATTACATCAATCCTATGCCTCCCGAAGGAGTTCACATATAATCTAGATTACAAAATTAAAATAATAAGCACGATCAACCCTCGTAATTTTAATTACATCCACAGCAACAACAACATCCACGACATGTCCGTGGTTTAAACAACACAATCAAAAATATGCATTGGACCATAATAGTTAGATCTAAGATACCTGCAAAATCGAGTTAGAACAGATCTAAATCTACCGACTATTACACAGAGCAGGTTTTATTGGACAACATGGACGTATCAATCAATACGTAGATCCAAAGTGGCTCTGATACCAATTGATGGAACCGGGGATTCCCAGGACCCTTCCTTTGGTGTACGTATTGATCGATAGAAAGTTAAACAGATCTAATACGTGCTCTAACCATTCATAGGCGGAAACTAGGGTTCACGAATTATACCTGTGGCGAAAAGATGACAAGTAATTACTGGCAATCTCGAGCGGACGACCCCAAGATCTTCTGCACGTATTCCTTCCTCGAGTTGGACGTTGTGTGGGCGACGATCTCCCAACCTTTTCTTTTCCTTGGCAGCCCTCTCTTTCTCTCCTTACGTGAATCACGAATTTAGAGAAAGTTTCAGATTTCTGATCGATATTATGGCGGCCAGAGAATAGAGGATATATATAGGCTACAGCAGGGACCATGAGGAAAAATTATGGTTAGGCCTCCTAACGGATCTGGATATCCCGTGTTCAGGCCGAACACACAATCCAGGCCCATTAACAATAGCTCGGTCCACTAATGAGCTATTGTTGCACTACCTCCCTAATCCCAAATTATGTTTGTGGGCTCCTTTTATTATATGCTCGTTTGGCTACCCATGTTAAGATATCGTATGTCCGTCAATGAAATTAAGTTACTGACAACTATATTGATTTGACATCTTTTATCCTTAAGTAGTACCGCTCAACTTTATTTGTCATGTCGGATATAATCCACCTGCAGGGTTTATATGACAACCCTTATGAGCTCCTTAAGGGGACATCATCAACCCGATGTATCGGGACATGGATTCCATTTATAATTAACAGCCCATCATACATACAATGTTATTACCCAATTTATAGAGGTTGTCGATCCGTAATGAATCTCACTCTTTTATGAGTCAAAATAATGTACACTACATATACATGTCTATTATTATATCCGGGTTAAGAGCACAAGCATCCATAATAACAGAGGTGTTTGTTCTCTTATGTAATCAGTACAAATAGAACAACCTCAAGTGGTCCTGTTCAATACACACAAAGTGTACTAGTGTAAACCTATAGTCATGATAGACTAATACCAGATTATACTACAACCTTTCCAATAGATTGTCCAAGTCCATCTAGGTTGTGAACTATTTATATACTCCATAGGGAACTGATAATATGATCTTCTGTGTGATACCACACACCATATTATCTACAATATAGAATATCAGACATTTGCATTAACACTTACAACAAATACAATATGCAAACATTTGCCCATATGATTCTCTTTCAAAATTTAAGGAAATAAGATTACTAAAAAAGTGATACTTAGTATATAACCCTAACATCACTTTCATTTGTGATGAAAAATGTCAACAAGCATTTGAAGATATTAAAAGATATCTCACTAATCCTCCAATATTGGTGGCTCCGGTAGTGGGTAAACCATTTTTGCTGTATGTTCGTGCGATGGAACATTCTCTTGGGTCACTACTAGCCCAAAAGAATGATGAAGGACATGAACAAGTATCCAATACTTGAGTCGCATGATGATCGGTACCGAGCATAGATGTAATCGTATTGAGAATGAGTGCCTCGCATTAATCTTTGTAATTCAAAAGATGCGACACTATGTAATGGGATAAACCATTCACGTTATATCCAGAGTTAACCCTCTAAGGGTTCTCATGACTAAGCCATGTGTGCTCAATTCTTGTCTTGCTACGTAGGTTATGTTATTATCCCCCTACGATATGATCTATGTACCTCAGAAGGCAGTTAAAGTACAAGCTCTAGCTGATTTCATAGCTGCACACCTAATAGCGAAAACTTCCAAGTTATACGATAAAATTTTGGATGAAGTATTATAGTCTAATAGGACGACAGAAGAGTCTGTTTGGAGGATGTTCTTTGATGGAGCTTCAAGAACGGGTCCTAAAGGCAACATCGTAGCGAAAGTAGGGAGAATGTTGATATCTCCTAATAATCTGGTCATCCATCGTGCTTATTCTCTTATGGAGCCTTGTTCTAATAACGTCGCAGAGTATAATGCTCTATTCATTGGACTCTAGTTGGCTAAATAGATGGGGGTAGATTATCTAGAAGTCTTGGTGTATTCTTCATAAGGCTCGTCACCCAAGGGGAGTTTAGAGATCGTCTGCATCTCATGAAAGGCTAAGCCTATTCATCCATAGGCGTAAAGAACGCACCAGTGTTGCAGTTATATATCTCTACAAGCACAACAAACATATGAGTGTTCATGTTGCAACAACAAAACCCAGAACGCTTGGTCCGACATCACTTTTGATAATCCCAGGCTGTAAGCCAAGTTGAGTGAAAGAGGCATCTCCCTTCTTACACTCAAAAGTATTATAATTAGGGTCATTTGGCAGATGAACAATCTGTCCAACAGGAGCTCCAGCTTGCATAGGACTGATTGAGTATTCTATCTTCCTCGAAAAGGCAGCCGGAGCATAAGACGTCAAAGGTAGATGAAGCTCGGCAGATGGTATAAACATTTTCCAATTATTTGAGACGAGTACCCAAGAATATTTATCCTTCTTAAGCTTGCTACTATCATATCCCGTCAGAATCAAAAGCGTCTCTGAATAAGAAAGCAGGCCTCAAAAAATTCTCATTATTCAGTGTAACGTCGCCACTAGTCAACCTTTTCTGTAGAAAGCTTTGAGTCTGATTAATAATCATTTATTGTCCAGGAGAAGGTTTATATTTGTTGATCTGAGCCATCATATAGGACACTAGTTTAGAGTAATTTGTGCCTGACATTCCTTTAGGAGCATCTAAGTAGCACCCTCCAAGCATGTTGGTCGAGAAATGTACTACAAAATGAAGACGGAAGAATATTAGTCATTTAGCTTGTGCCTTTGTGAAAATTAGGTGCATAAGCATTTATGCGTCCATTCTTCATTTTATCATCACTCATGAATGCATGGAGTCAGGAGCACATAGGTGAAGGTTAGTCACACTCATGCGGCAACTTACAGAGGCGCATAAAGCCAAGACATGCATTTTTAGTTAAAGCCTCACAACAACAACAACACATGTAATGAGAAAGTTAGTCTACAAATTTCTGGAGTCGAGTTTGCTCACTCACGTGTCATGACTTATAAACACATGAATTCTTGATTATAAAATAATAAAATTTCAAATCCTGATTGGAAAAGTTTTTACCCTCGATCGGTGGTTGGACGACGTCGAGAGTGGTCTCAGATGAGTCGTCGACCATTTTCCTTTTATTCTTGCTTGACAACGGCACCTTGGTTGCAGATTTGGGAGCTATTTCTTCGAAGTTTTTGATGGAACATAAGGAGATAGAGGAGTTCTTAGAGAGACAGTGGGTTTCAAAGAAGAAAGTAAAGTTTTACTACCTTGTTCTTCCTTCCTATTAATAAATTGCACCAGGTAGTCGCATAAGGAGTCTATGACTTTTTAAATCTCGATTCATTTAGATAAATCATACCAAATCCTTTAGTTCTCGTGCCAAATGACGGTTACACTAATGGCTCAGAATCAAAAGGATATATATCTCATGAGCAATGAATTTCATGCGTCCATTTGAGCACATGAATTTATATATCTCAAAATATTCCTAAGTCTTACATGATAGAATGTGCCAATCTTCTGCTTCTAGTAGCTATGCGACACATTGAAGACAATGATTCCTCCAAAAGACAAACAAAAATTGTAACGAAAAGAACATCCAAGTCAACAACATAATTTTATTTCATAAATCATGATTACATATGATGGAGATCTATTACACTCTAGATTTTGCATCTCTTAGTCATGATGATGGGTGATGGAGGTCTTTTACATTCAGGACCTTCTCTATCATTTTGTCGCTCAGTGCAAACCTCAATACCTCAAAAATGTTGCACTTAGAGAGATAGTTGCAGAGAGGGGGGACTGTGACATATAAGTCTAGTACTAATATTCCCACAACCTCATAAGATTGGTGGCAGGAAAACAATACTGGTTAGCCTTCGTAGAAGGTGCTCAACCCAAGCTTAGGTCTGCAAGTGTGGGTCGCCCTCTGCAGTATCCGACAGTTCGCTGTGGCGGAAGGATACATAATGGCACCAGCACACAATCCAAGATTCCTGTCAACTGTCGATACTGTCTGTAGTTCCTCGTCCCTACATCGTGTCCCATTTTTTGTCCACGGGGTGCACGAGAAAGGAACACTATCGCTTTTGATTTAGTCAGAACCGATTGGTCGGGGTTGATTGAATCGATTGAATGGGACCGATTGAATTAAGATCATTTCCTTGTTATGGAATAATTTCTTCGAAATCAAGTACCATACTCAGCGGGTTGCGCTTCGATGATAGACTCTGCGGCTGAGTCGGGAGAGACCTTCCATTGCTCCGCTTTTCATGCCATAATTGCTTCTTTGGCTTTGGTTTTTTAAAGACATTTTTGTGAATGTTTTCGATGGTTTTTATGGCTTGCATTTTCGAACATCTCATTCGTATCGAACTCACTAAATGAGAGTATTCTAATCAGTTGCTTATCCGATTTTAGGTGATCGCGTAGGTGCCGTCTAGCGCGGCCAACGGATCTCTCGTCTTAATCAAAAAATTAAGGTGAGTGGCTGACCCTTCTCCCCTCGACTCTCTTTGACGATACCAAAATATGCTATGCTAGATGTAAATGCAACGATACAAAGGCTTATTTCAATAAACTGTTGCACGACATCTCACGTATACGGACTATAGAACTGCTTATCATATAACTGTTACGTGCTTGCTTAATACCATGCTATATAGATCTGTGCCAAGCAGAGATTGAATCAATTAAATAAATGTCACAATGATACCATGTAACGTTCCTTGAATAACTTGTTAACTTGACACGGTCATGGACAACTTGTGCACAAGGGAGATTGTTTCTTCGAACGGTATCCCGGGGCCACGGGATCGATCCGGCCTAGAAAGAAACACAGATAGCTATGCTGGATGCATGCCACGGTAGGTAGTGGCTTTCAACGGGGCAGGCTTCTATGCTGAAGGACCTCTGCCTTACCAAGCTATATGTCCAGGATAGCTTGTCATGCCAGTGACCTTTATAATTGCACTCTGTTGTATTCTTCATTATCAATATGACAGGGAAGAACATGGTAAGCTTTATACTCCAACGGCACGCTTTGCCGTGGGTAAGAATCATCGTCATATGCTATTATGCCTTTCAATTGCTTTCATGAATTGATTATGATGGCTAGAAAGTTAACCAAATATATGTACGCTTGTTCACTTAATTTCTTGAACTAAATGAGAGCACGAACATCATTTGCCACCCACCAGCACACGTGTAATATACTAACCCTATAAGCAGCCTAGTTTTTAGAAATTATTTTTTATTTATTTTATATGATTTTATTTATTAAACTATATTTTATTTTAATTATGACTATAGATGTACTTTTTTGTAGCTTTAATTTTTTGAAGCACAATAATTATCAATTTCTCAAATCTACTCCTATTATCATATTCTAGACGAGTCCATCTTCAGTTTGATACATCATGTCCCATCCAAATATGTTTTCTTGTGCTATATTTTATGTACAACTTTAGGGGTAAAATAGTCATTTTAGTCTCTATCGTAAAATTTGACTAGCTTTTCAAATAGCAATTAAGGTCTACCTTCGATCCAAATTATTTGACCGATTACATGGTTTTGACCCATTTCGAGCCTACTAATGACGTACCAATGGTGTGCCACACAATTGGGTTCCCATGTGCTATTTAATTTAAGTGGCGCACAAGTCAAAATTATAGACATATTGAACTCAAATCGATCACAAAAATTCTACCGACCCAAAACTAGTCCAAGTAGGGTTCTTAGAGTCTATTCTAGGGTGCCCTAACCTCTTAGACCTATTTCAGGTTGACTTTTATGAATTAATGGCAACCATATTGATTTAAATCTATTTTTAAATCAACTCTATAACTACTTTCCATATTTGGACCCAATCAAATCTCTTTGAGATACACCTTTGACTTAACTCATCAAATCTCAACCAAATCTCCTGAAACCAAGTCCAAATCAATCCCCACTTCCTCTTTATCATGTAGAACCCTTCACTCTACGATGACCGAATATACTTTATATATTTTTATTCTAAAAATTGAGCCCCTCCTATGTATTTTCTATTTTTGTACTTTTCTTTCCGCCCAACAGAAACTCATCACCCCGACCTCTTCCAACCCTCCTACCACCTTCATCTCGACCCTAGGATACCCTCTTAACACCCTAGCACCTTTCTGAGGAGCCTTAGCCCCTAATTTGGTCAATATGAGGAACGAAAGGCACCCGAAGTCGACTGAACTTGTGCTGAATTCATCACAACAGGTTAGTCGACTTGTAGACTAGGTTTTATCTACTTTTTTCTTTCGATTCTCCTCACACAAAAAATAGAAGTTACCCCTATGTCTCTATAACTACTTTTCATGGCGTCGATTCTACGGCAAGGTGTCCAGAACTGATGAGATTAATTGCGAGCAATTTTTTGCCTACCTAAGTTCAGATTTGATTCTTCTAATATTTGTTTTCAGAAACTAAACATCGAGAAATTTCCAACATATCTATTTGTTAGGTTTTGAGTTTGTTTTATATTTTTAAAAATTCCCGACATTTGTCGTAATACCGTAACTCTGAAAATCCTATGTTCTTTGTTTCCAAAAGTTCCAATACTTCATAAAACTCTACTAAAACATTTATTGTGCAAGGTTTAATGTTGAAACCCTTATTTTAACTAATTTATATAACTCTTCCAAAATTTAATATTTCTAATTATTTATTATTTTGGGACTCAACTAAGAGGCCAATTGTGATATTAACGTTGTAGTATCGACATGGGACAATTATGCTTGAGTTTCCAATTAGAATAATATTATTAGTAATATACATATATATATAAGTATTTTCTAGAAATTATATTATTATTTTATATCAGTTATAAACTATTTTGATAATGAAGTTTGGTTAAAAATTAGTTTAAAAACCAAAGAAAAATAGTTTTCTAAAACTGAAAAACATCAATACGGGGTCCGTCCTGACAAAATCGGGCGACTTCATCGCAACCCAAAGGCATTGAAAGGTGTGTACGGATATTGCAGACGTGTAGGCTTTGACGGAACTAGAAATGGTTGCGTGTGTGCGACAAATTCGATACATATCTGTAAAAAATTACCGTATCGGCCCCTTTGCAAAAATTCTAATTAAATTATCCACATTCATGACCTCTTGACGAAACTTGTGCCACTGGACTCATACCATTTTTCTAGTCCTTTGAGCCATGTTTGGTCCGATTCTGAGAAGGTCAATCAGAACGGTATTTTAGCGGGCCCGCAATCCGACTGAACGGGCAATTTTGTGCAGGGCTCATCAGAATCCAAATATGGGCATACCATTGAGTTGGTATAAAAAAAATGGACTTGCTGGTATATAATTTGTCGACTTTAGAGACCATATGTTGTGGCACATTTATTGGTGCAAAGTGAGTCAACGGCGGACATTATTTTGGCCCCAAATTATCATTTTGCCCATGTGTCCAGAATTGGACTTATGGGTCATCAAATTTGGACATTTTTCTTATGCCAAACATGTTGGTGATGTCTGTTTCAGCATCCGGAGGTATTCGCGGGAGTTTAACTTTTGTGGCTCACTGAGTGATTGTATTGTTGGTTTTACCTGTTACCTCCAGGCAAGTATACCTTGCCAGCTTGTACACTATAGTTTATATGCATGTTATTTACTTTCATGTTATCAATTTTTCCTTATATTGTTATATTCTTGACTGTCTTATCATGTGTCTAGTTTACTTATCTTGTGCTAGTTTACTTTATCTTATTTCCAGCTTACCTGTATGTACTTGTTTTATGTTATATTTCATTTCCGTTATATTACCTTCGTGTTCATATGTGTTCCCCTACGTAGTTGTCTAGTCCTACACCACTGTTTCCATGACTTGACTTGACAAGACTTGACGTGACTTGACTTGACTTGAGTATGACCTGACTTGCCTTGTGATATTTTATAGATTATCAGTGCTTACCTTGACTACAGCCTATAGGATTATTCGACTTTGATAGTAGGAATGGCTACATTCTCGGTTTTGAGTGCATGCTTTGACTACGATTAAGATACTATAGACTGGGAGTGCTTGCCTTGACTATAGTATATAGATTTGACTTGTTAGCTATGACTAGTATGGCGTGCCAGTGTCTTAGGTTCCTTGTGTCTTAGATCTTGGTGTCTTAGTCCATTGGGCCACGGTTGATTTTTCCTTGATTATTTCTTATTCTTCTGCATATGTTGTACTGTTACATTTTGGCATGTTTATATGTATCTTGCTAGTCCCCTGAGGACCTAGTGATCTCTCCACCTTTGTAGAGCTGATTTTGTAGATTTAATGGAGGATTGATGACTGTTTATCCAGGATTACAGGTATATATTTAGTTAATACCTTTTCATATTCGTCTAAATTTATATCTTATTTTAATTTGATCATGCTGCTGTATATGTAATCCCCCTAAATTTTATATTAAATTTTATTACTTAATTTTAGATTTTACTGCATTTTTTATTTTTAAATTGAAAATAATTTTGTAGTTGTTTATTATACTGTACATAGGAGTAATTTTAAAACAGAAGATTTTACTACATATATATATGTTACATATTACCATGTTAGTAAACCACCCTAGGAATACTCTAGTATGTATTAAATACATTTTTCACTAGTATACAAATACTTAAGTATATATGAAATATAGAGTATTAAAAGTATACCATATATGTATATATATAACTATATAGGTATATATGATATGTTGATGGCAAATTTATACTGTAAAATACTTATAAGTATCTAGTGGGTTTTTGAGAATTTATGAAATTTTTATAAAAAATTTAGGTGTTTATTGATGACCATATGTATATATATACTTATATATATAAATGAGTGTATATATATACATATATATAAAGAAAAAGAAAGAAAAAAATATATAAAAACCATATTAGTACTGTTCACATTCGTGACCAGTAACTGAATTAGACCGATGCCCTTCCCTCTCCCAGCGAACAAACCGTGAACAGAGATTTGAATCGAATCAAATCTAGATCAGATCTCCCTCCAATCTTTTCTAAATCTTGTCCCGATCTAATCTCCTCCAAATCTCCAAGAACACGATTCAAATTCTGATAGATATGATCCAAATTCGATAGCAATTACGATTTAAAACCCATATTTATATGTAGTTAAGCCGCCAAGGAGAGTCTTACCAGAAATTAACCCTCGATACTTCATCCTAACCCCGACCTTCGACTCCTGAATGACCCTGACACCTCCGCACTCGTTCTCGACCACCTGTGTGCCATCCCCGACCGTCGTACATCCGAGGAGGAGCCCCCGACCGACCGAAAATAGGGCAACCCTTGTTTTGGAGAAAACACAAGGTATTCAACTTCAACCTCCACATCACCCATTCTGGTTTATTAAATTTTGATCTGCGAACTTTTATACGAACCCTGTATGACCCACTTTGAAACCCTTCAAAAGGAATTTTCCATGAACCCTTAAATCGACCCAGGACTCGACTCAAAGTCGGGACAAAACCTGTTAGAAAAATATAACATAAGGACTGTCGAAACCCCGACATGGAAGGGAATTCCCGACCCACACACTTAGGATTTTCAAAATCTAACTTCAAACAGTCCAAGACAACATATACATGATTGAAACCCCTTCTGTAGTTCATGATTTCATGAATTTAATGCAAAGATATTCAGGGTTAAAAATCAGAAAAAAATTGTTTAAAACTGTGATAATTTTATAAGAACTTCCCGATACGGCGTGTGCCTCGACAAACCGGGCGACGTGGTCACAACCCATAAGCATCAAAAGGCGTGTATGGATGTTGTCGATGTATGGGAACTGACAAAACTCGATTTCGTTGCGTATGCACGACGAAATCAGTACGTATCCGTCAAGATACCCCCGTATCGACCCTTTGTAAATTAAGCCATAAATTCGTATACAGTCGTCGGTTCGAGAAGAAACTGGCGCCAACAGGACTGAATCAAATTTCTGGTCCTGTATGCCAAGTTTGGTCCGATTCTGAGAAGGTCGACCGATACGCCTATTTGGCGGGCCCGTGACCCGATCCAACGGGCGAAATTATGCACGGTCCATCGGAATCCAACTTTGGTCATACAGCTAGTTTTATCTCCTTAAACCGGACCCATAGACATTTAGTTTGACAACTTTAGAGACCGTAGATACTGGCACACATTTCGGTGCAGAACGGGTCCAACTACGGATATCGTTTTGATCCGAAATTATGATTTTGCCCCTGTGTCCAGAATTGGATTTTTGGACAGGCGATTCATGACATACCTTTTATACCAAGAACGTTCTTGATGTTTGTTTCAGCATCCGGAGCCGTTCGTGGATTGTGACTTTCTTTTGCTGACGCTTGTGACTGTTGGACTTGTCATTCTCGTGCCACAAGCAAGATACCTTGCCACCATACTCTGTGATTTACTTTTACTTTATTTCAATTATTTATATTCTATTTTATTTATATACTGTATGGATTATATCACTGTGCGTCCAAGTCACACTTTGGTGCGAGCGACTGTATCGGTCGTTATAAATTATTTTATTTTATTCTTGCATTGGCTTAGTCCTAGTGACCACGCATTGATGATGAGGTATTGGTATATATCTCATACGGCCTTGACACATGATTACCACGTGTTGTGAGTCACATGTAGGACACGTGCTCGCGTAGTCGGCTGGCCATTGATACGTATGAGGCGTGTGACGGTTAGAAGTAACTGCCATTAAAATTGCATGCTGGTGGACTCGGCAGTTACAAGTGGTTCATATGAGTCATGGATGTGACCCTACTAGGCATTGGGTAGGGAAAATAGTTGCTTAGCGTATGGGCTACGTATGCACTTTTCTTTATTTACGAAAAAGCTCCGCTAGAGATACGGTCTTGCTTACCCCTCATTCATGTACATGCTGGCCTCTGATGTTCATGGAATGTCATGCTTTGAGGTCCCTGGTATCCCATGAGGAACCATACCAATCCCACTTTAGCCAGAGTGCCTATGCGTCAAAGGTTTGTTCTTAACTGCATTATCACTGTAGAACGGTTAGGCACCCTATTGCATGCACCATTCTTTTTATTTAATATATATCACAGTTTATATGGCATATTCTTTATATATCTTGTTACGTCCCTCTGAGGACCTGGTGATCTCTCAAGGTGTGTGCTTTCATGTCTATTCGCAGGTACTCTATCCAAGATCATGGTCTTCCCTTTCTATCGAGGGGGCTTGCTTTTGGATCGTCCATTACTATTTTTATCTATCATTTTCTTGTATTGTTCTTCTCATTTAATGGTTCGTAGTGGATCTGTCTCCACCCAATTTTTGTACAAATGATAAATTCTGAGTTGATTTTTATTTTACAATTATTTTCTTATTGTGGATCAGATTAGTTGTTATGGTTTACTGTATTTCACAGCTTATGTATACATACGAGGTTTCCATATATTAGAGTATACTTCGTATGTGTACAGCTGGCATGTCTATATACTTAATCCTAAGTATTTTGGGACTGAGGTGTTACAGGTTTTTGTGGTGGCCCATGTAGGTCAAGTTTATCACTTCGGTTACGTTACGGTACCGATGTGAGCCTGCATATATAGGATTATAATCTAGGTATCTCATCCACATACTTGACTTCCTTCTTGATTCCATTTTCGACCTCTCGTTTGACTGCCTTGATTTGCCTCTTGCTTGATTCCTTTTTCTACCGTAAATTTATCTTTCCTTCCATCATGCTTGATAAAAGTTAGGAAGATGACTCGTACTAGGTATATATTCTTCTATTATTTAATCACACCATTAGTTGAATTTTTTGTAAATTAGGTAGTATGCCCCAGAACCTAGTACCTCGTTGCCCTTATAATCTATTAGTGAGGTATAATTGAATGGTACTAATAGGATTGCCTAGACTACAGAGCTTAATGATCCATACCCTATTAGATCAACCAAGGCCTTAGACACGAGACAGTAGTACGACAGTATAGGCACGAACACCAGACACGGCTTAGATTCTTAAGGAACTTGAACTACTTGTGCATTCTTTCAATCACAAATCTCGCGTCCTTATACTTTGACTACCTTGACTAACGCCGCTATTATAGCCAACTTTTGCAAGCTTATTCTGTATCGAGTTTGTTCAGGACATGTGTTTATTGGGGATGCCCACTAACATATTGTCTACTTAGAATCAATGTATTATGGTCTGATCAACCTTAGTGCACTTGGTTCGCTCATCATATAATTATCCTACGTGGATTGAGATATAGATGTCTCCAGGATCTCATCCACGACTGTCTTCATAACTCCCTTTGAATTACTCATTCGTCTTTGAGCCCCATAATTGTATTTGATGGCATCTCCCCTGAACTCCCTATTGTTTTCCGTCACCTTTCTCGGAAAAACAAACGCCAGTAGACCCGGAGTATTCCTTAAGCCCATGAATGCTAATATATACACAAGTGTAGCTACCATCGGCCAAGCCATGTAACTACAACCTTACCTTGAGTTACTTGTCCTTCCCTCGACCCTAAAACTAATATCGTGACATTCCAGTCATTTGAATTTGAGAATGATTAGGATCTTACCCTTAGTCAAAACACCAACCTAGGAGACTACCTGTTCTCAAGAAACAAATTATTGCGAGTCTCTAATTATTTTTCTTGATTCTTGCTTTAACTAGCAACCCTTATGCCTTAACCCAACCCTTAGTCGACCAATTCCAAAGTTTAGACATGAGAGGAACAGACAGAAGCAAAGACAAGCATATAACATGACTATGATCGACACCTATCCCAACATTAGGGATCTAGCAGGTGTTGCTCTAAGTATAAAATTCTATTATTAAAGAAGTGACTTAGCATTAGAACAACACATTCATCAGCTTAGCCAATATCCGTAGCTTGCTCCATCATGTTGATTTACTAGATATCAACGAGCAATGCATGAGCACCACGTCCAATACCAATAGAAACCCCATGACTAAAGACTGACAATCTTAACACAAAAAAAAATTGCGACTTAGTTGTTAGAGGTCATTCACATGATGTGCAGTAGAGTTCGTTACCCCATTTGATAACTCTAGTATAATATAGACGAGTGGATCATTCTAATTATCGACTCATGTGTCGTTGAACGCAATCATTTTCCATTTACTAGAAATCGAGGAACGATCATTGAATTTGATTCATATCTACCGTATCATGTTACACCGTGTCTTATTCTTTATTATCACAGGTTAAGGTACAATCAAGACTTCAATTTTTTTTTCTAATCTCACTAACCCTAAACTGCATCTTCTTTTATGAAGTGAATAGGTTGTAAGCCATTGTTAATTTTAGGATTTCTGGGATCACCGATTTATTAAGGTAAATTGGTTCTCACTAGGATGATAAATTAGTGACTCATGAACTCCCACGTTCTTTTTAGATCTTTTGGCGTCCCTTACCGTGACTTTGATATTCAGAGTACAATATTAGCTGTTAGCTTCCAATAAATTTCATATTCAAGACATGGACGAGTCCACCTTCCTCTAGGTATATCATGTCTCACTCAAACATGTCCCCTGGTACTCTATTTTCGTGATGCGACTTTTGGGTCAAGTAGGCCAACAATAACACTTACCGTAATACCGATGTACTTTCTGACTTCAAATAGAGACCCAGTCTAAACTCAAGGCTTTTGGCCCAACATAAGTTTAAGATCCACTCGAAGCCCACTACGCACAGGTTGCTAATGTGCCATTCAATTGAGTCCCCGTGTGCCACTTATACACAAAAATCACGGGAGACATATTTTCATGCTTGCGTAACATATGTAACCAACCCAACTCGGAACTAGCCCAACCACTCGATTGAGAATCTATTCTAGGCTACCCGAACCTATTAGGGATGGTATAGATTGATTCTATGAGATTTTGTCCTGCCAATATAGATTAAATCCAAGATTGATTCATTCAATATGAAATCCCTATATACTTTTTTGTTCCAGCTATATTTCGACTAATACATTTTCGACCGTCTTGCTGGAGCATGTCTATAATTGAGCAATGTCAAATCGGTAAAATTCTTCCTTATTGTGTTATTGACTATAGGGAACCCTAGCTCCTTAGAGTCCATGACTACGGTCAGAAAGGCCCAACAGTCTCGTGCTACTCTTTAGAAATCGTCCTTCTCAGAAGTCTTGTAACAGCGTTTATCACGGATAGCCAACTTCTATAAATAAACCCTCGATACTTTATCCCAACCCCAATCTTCGACTCCTGAATGACCCTGACACCTCTGCGCTCATTCCCCACCACTTGTGCATCATCCTCGACTGACGCACAGCCGAGGAGGAGCCCTTAACCGACCGAAAACATGGCAACCCTTGTTTTAGACAAAACACAAGGTACTCGACTTCAACCTCCATATCTCCTATTCTGGTTCATTAAATTTTGATCTGCGAACTTTTATACAAACCCTGTATGACCCTCTTCACAGAATTTTCAAAATCCAACTTCAAACAATCTAAGACAATATATACATGATTGAAACCCCTTATGTAGTTCATAATTTCATGAATTTAATGCAAAGATATTTAGGGTTAAAAATTAGAAGAAAAAAATTGTTTAAAACTGTGAGAATTTTATAAGAACTTTCCAATACGGCGTGTGCCCCGATAAATCGGGCGATATGGACGCAACCCATCAGCATCGAAAGACGCGTATGGATTTTGTCGACGTGTGGGAACTGACGGAACTCGATTTCGTTGCGTGTGCACGACGAAATCAGTGCGTTTCCGTCAAGACACCCTCGTATCGACCTTTTGCAAATTAAGCCATAACTTCGGGTACAGACGTCGGTTCGAGATGAAACTTATGCCAACAGGACCGAATCAATTTTCTGGTCTTGTGTGCCAAGTTTGGTCTGATTCTGAAAAGGTGGACCGAAACACTTATTTGGCGGGCCCGCGACCCGATCCAACGGGCGAAATTGGGTACGGCTTGCCAGAATCCAACTTTGGACATACAGCTGTGTTCGTCTCCTCAAACCGGACCCGTAGACATGTAGTTTAACAACTTTAGAGGCCATATATACTGGCACGCATTTTGGTACAGAACGAGTCCAACGGCGGATATCGTTTTGACCCGAAATTACGATTTTGCCCCTATTTCCGGAATTGAACTTTTGGACAGGCAATTCATGACATATCTTTTACACCAAGAACGTTCTTGATATTTGTTTCAGCATCCGGAGTCGTTCGTGGATTATGATTTTCTTTTGCTGACGCTTGTGAATGTTGGACTTGCCATTCTCGCGCCATATGCAAGATACCTTGCCACCATACTCTGTGATTTACTTTTACTTTATTTCAATTATTTATATTCAGTTTTATTTATATACTTCATGGATTATATCACTGTGCGTCCAAGTCACATTGGGTGCGAGCGACTGTACCGGTCGTTTTAAATTGTTTTATTTTATTCTTGCATTGGCTTAGTCCTAGTGACCACCCATTGATGATGAGGTATTGATATATCTCATACGGCCTTGACACATGATTACCACATGTTGTGAGTCACATGTAGGACACGTCCTCGTGTAGTCGGCTGGGCATATATACGTATGAGGCGTACGACGGTTAGGTAACTGCCATTAGAATTGCATGGTAGTGGACTTGGCAGTTACCAGAGGTTCATATGAGTCATGGATGTGACCCTACTAGGCATTGGGTGAGAAGAATAGTTCCTTAGCGTTTGGGCCACGTATGCACTTTTCTTTATTTACCGAAAGCTCCGATAGAGATACGGTCTTGCTTACCCCTTATTCATGTACATGCTGCCTCTAATGTTCGTGGAATGTCATGCTTTGAGGTCCCTGGTATCCCATGAGGAACCATACCAATCCCACTTTAGCCAGAGTGCCCATGCGTCAAAGGTTTGTTCTTAACTGCATTATCTCTGTAGAATGGTTAGGCACCCTATTGCATGCACCTTTCTTTTTATTTAATATATATCACGGTTTATATGGCATGTTCTTTATGTATCTTGTTACGTCCCTTTGAGGACCTGGTGATCTCTCTAGTTGTGTGCTTTCATGTCTATTTGTAGGTACTCTAGCCAAGATCGTGGTCTTCCCTTTCTATTGAGGGTGCTTGCACTTGGATCGTCCATTACTATTTTTATCTATCATTTTGTTGTATTGTTCTTCTCATTTAATGGTTGGTAGTGGATCTGTCTCCACCCAACTTTTGTACAAATGATAAATTCGGAGTTGATTTTTATTATACAGTTATTTTTTTATGGTGGATGAGATTAGTTGTCATGGTTTACTGCATTTCACAACTTATGTATACATACGAGGTTTTCATATATTGGAGTATACTTTGTATGTGTACAACTGACACGTCTATGTACTTAGTTTTGCAGTATACTTAGTTTTGCATGTCTATGTATGTGTACAACTGGCACGTCTCCGTATGTGTACAACTGGCATGTATTTTAGGACTGGGGTATTACAGTATAGCCTAGTTTTGTAAGCTTATTTCGTTTTCAGAAGCTTGTTCTAGATAATTGAAGTAGAGTCTTGTCCACTTTATTACATATTATCTTTTCTTGTTACTTATAGGAACCGGAATATTAATGCCTGACAAGCATTAGTATATTTGGTTTATACGAGAGTTTATCTTCTGTGGATTGAGATATAGATAGTTGTTATAACATTGTAGTTTATTTTAGACATCTTATACATGATCGAGCTGGATTGGATTCTACTCGATTCGTAGCTGGCATGTATACGTCTCCTAATCCTACGTATTATTGGACTGGGACATTACAGACCCTCACTCTCCACAGGTGCTCCGAACCAGGAAAGCATTCCAAGGAACTGAAGGCGATGCTCATCCACTTTGAAAGCCTTGCTAGCGTGAAGGAAAATTCTACAATATTTTGAAGACTCTGATCAACACTACGCCATGTCGCATCAACTCTTACCGATCTCAGGTCCAAAAGAGTGATTTTGTTTCCTTGTATAAAAGGATGTAAATGTATGGAACGACTATCTCATCCGAGTCCGTTTGTAAGCCAACGTGGCCTCTTTTGTAATTGAGTCTGTAAATATGTTTATTATTAATAAAAGACAAGTTCCTTCTATATTAATGTATTCAATTTCTCTGCGTACTGGATTTGAATGTTTTGTTTTAGATAACCTTATGAAATTACCTTGTGCGGGCACAACTTAGGCTTGCACGACATCACGCCCGGGGGATGATTATCGATTGTACCAAATCGGGATGTGATATAATGGTATCAGAGCACGGCTTTACGTCCTTTAGCCTACCGTTTTGATAATCGAACTCTTGACCCGATGTCGATGAGATAAGTTATTCCATACAAGTAAGTCTGTAATATTTTCTGAGACTAATATAAGTTGCCTTCATATCCCAGAAGCTGGGGAAGCTGCTACCGCGAGCGAAGAACGTACCACGAGTAGCTCGAGTAGCTCAAGGGCTGAACCTTCAAACGATTCCAACGGATGTTGCGTATGCTAGAGGCAAAACAATGTCAGGCCGAGGCCAACCAACGCTAAAATGAGCTCCATTGATGGCACACTGGGGCACGCAAGAACCGATTTGAGGTCTAATTCAAGTTGCAATAGAAGCAACTTGATACTCTTTAGCAGATAGTCCACACAGTTGTGGCCAATAATAATTCTATGACAATACATGTCGTGACCGAGCCTGCGGTCCGACCGATCGAAGTCAAATCGAAGGTGCCAGAGTGTCAACCTGCGACACGGAGAAGTTCCAACTTTGAGGTGTCAAAATTCAAAAAGAATTGTCGCACTTTCTTCAATGGTATTAAGGATTCCTCTCTGGTGATCTACTGGTTGGAGGAGCTTGAAGACCTCTAGGTGTCGACGAGTCCAAGAAAGTCGTATGTGCTCAACTTCACTTTCGATTGAACGCGAACGACTGGTAGATCGTACAAAAGCGAGCAATCTGATACGATGATGAGACAACAACGATCTCTTGGGCTATATTCAGAAAGGCGTTCGAGATCGAGTATCTTCTCGCAGCCATTCGACAAGAAAAGGAGAATGAATTTATGCAGCTGAGACAAGAGAATATGACGGTACGATAGTATGCAGTAGAGTTCGACAAGTTGGCCAAATTCACTGGAGCATTCATGTCAACCATGGAGAGTCGCGCTCAATGGTTTGATGTAGGTCTGCGGCCCGCTATTTCTACCCACGTATCTGTTCTGGAATACAAAATGATAGGGGAGTCTCTCAATCACGCCCTCCACCTTGAAAGCTAATACCCTCCAAGTTGCTGTCGACATTGTGCATACCTACAATCATAAATGCCCTAGCCATACGGGAGGTAACAACATAAACAAACATCCAAATAGCCGGCACTAGGACGAATATCAGGAGCAAAACCAGGGACCTCACTGTACCAATTGTAACTAGAACGAATACCTTGTCGTCGACTATGAAGTTCATGATGGTGGGTGTTTCATCTGCGAGAAAAGGGGTCACTTTCGTAGAGATTGCTCAAACCGAAGAAAAAATATGAACATGCCTCAGCATCAATAGTACTGTCCACGGAATCAAGTTCCATCGTCCCGAGCACATCAGCCCACACTGCAGAATGGCCAAGACCATCGCCCCAATCCCCAAGGCCGCATCTACGCCATGACTCGAGATGTGGCATGCACCTGAGATACGATTGTGATAGGTATATTACTTTTTAATAATGTTCCTGCTCGTGTACTATTTGATTCCAATGCTACACATAGTTTTATATCGGTAGACTTTGTGATCGAGCAAAAATTTCCTGTGACACCTCTAAGCCATAACCTTAGTGTTAACATCCCGTCGGGCATGCAACTATTTACACACACCGGCTGTAGAAATGGAATAATCTGTATTGGAGGTAAACAGGTGTATCTTGATGTAATAGTTCTAGATATTAAGAACTATGACATCATACTGGAAATAGATTGGCTCGGCACCTGCAATGCGACTATCAACTGTGCAGTAAAGAAGGTCACCTTCCGTATATCTGGAATGATCGAATTCTGCTACTCGTGTGGTGAAGAGTCGTCGACCTGAATGATGATCTCGATAATTTTTGCTCGAAGGATGCTACATTCCGGATACGAAGGCTACTTGGTGTCCATTCGAGACATGCGACAGGATGGCACAAACGCGGGTTAGACCAATGTTGTAGAAGAATTCCCCGATGTGTTTTCGGACGAGCTACCCGGTATGCCACCGGACTAAAAAATCGAGCTCAGCATCGACTCATTCTTCGATACCCATCAAATTTCTAAGGCCCCGTACATAATGGCCCCTATAGAGCTGAAGGTGCTTAAAGTCCAGTTGCAAGATTTACTTGACAAGAGATTCATCAGGCCTAGTATTTCGCCATGGGGGCACCCATGTTGTTCGTAAAGAAGAAAGAGGGGTCAATGCGTCTGTGCATCGACTATCGTGAGCTCAACAAAGCTACCGTTCAGAAAAGTATCCACTGCCCCGTATAGACGACTTATTTGATCAGTTATAAGGTGTCTGGGTATTTTCAAAGATTGATCTCCATTCTGGATATTATTAACTGAAGATAAAGCCAGACGGCGTGTCAAAGTCAGCCTTTCGCACTCAATACGGTCATTATGAGTTTCTAGTGATGCTATTTGGCCTAACGAACGCCCCTGCTGCCTTCATGGATCTTATGAATCAGATGTTTTGACCCTTTCTCGACAAATTCGTCATAGTCTTTATTGACGATATTTCATCTACTATAAGAACATAGCACAACATGCAGAACATTGGTGGACCGTGCTCCAGACTCTTCGAGAGAATCAGCTGTATGCGAAGCAGACCAAGTTTTAATTTTGTCTGAGCAGCGTATCTTTCCTTGGACATATCACTTCATCCGAAGGCATTGTAGTCGACCCGAAGAAAGTTGAAGCCATTGCTGGTTGGAGGCGGCCTACGTCGGCTAGTGAGATTCAAAATTTTCTTAATTTGGCGGGATACTACAGACGCTTTGTGAAAGGTTTTGCGAAGATTGCATTGCCATTTTCTTGCCTCACTCAAAAGGGAGTCGTGTATGAGTGGTCGGACGACTTTTAAGCTTCTTTCCAGGAGCTGAAGCAGTGGCTCATTTCGGCCCCTATACTCGCACTTTCGGATGGGATAGAGGGTTTTCAAATATTTAGTGATGCTTCAGGCCAGGGCTTGGGATGTGTGCTCATGTAGCGAGGCAAGGTGATCGCTTTTGCCTCTAGACAATTGAAGTTGCACTAGAAGAACTATCCTACACATGACTTGGAGTTATCGATAATTGTGTTCATATTGAAATTGTGATGTCACTATATTTATGTGTGGCGTGCGCGATCTATACTGATCCCAAGAGCCTCAAGTATCTCGTCAATGAAAAGGAGATGAACTTACGACAGTGGCGTTGGCTAGAACTGATCAAAGTCAATGACATGACGATCGACTACATGCCGAGCAAGGAAAATGTTGTGGCAGACGCTCTGAGTCGAAAATACATTGCCTCACTATCCATCAACAACAAACTACTGCAATATTTAGAAGTGCTCGGCATCGACCTTCGGGTTTGATTCAGGGGAATAAAGTTGGCACAACTAAAGCTAGATCCGAGCTTGCGAAAAAAGATCAAGACCGCTTAGAATGATGATCCGTACCTGAAGAAAGTGCGAGAGCTAATTTCAACGGGTAGGGCCACCAACTTTGTGGAAGATGAGACCGGCGTACTACGATTGAAAGATAGACTATGCGTTCCGGATGACTCAGAACTTAGAAAGGAGATATTGATGAAGGCGTACTATACAAAATGTACCTTGCATCCAGGGAGTACCAAGATGTACAAGGACGTCTGTGTGACCTTCTGGTGGCACAAAATAATGAGAGATGTGGTGTTATTTATTTCGTAATGCATGGCCTGTCAGTAGGTAAAAGCTGAGCATCAAAGGTCGGGCGGGGAGATGCAAAACCTGACGATTTCAGAATGGATGTGGCAGTACGTGTGCATGAATTATATTGTTGGTCTGTCGAATACTCCACGGGGAATTGATGCCATCTGGGTCATCATCGACCGACTAACCAAGTCACCGCATTTTATTGCCATCAAAGTTACTTGGGTATCGATCGCCAAGCTCAGATTTATCTTGACGAGATAGTACAGCTGTATGGAGTTCTAGTATCCATCATCTCTGATTGGAATGTATGGTTTTTATCGTGCTTTTGGAGTAGCCTTCAGTCGGCTATGGGTTCGAAGTTGAACATTAGCTCGGATTTCCATCCCCCAACTGACGGCCAAATAGAGATCATGAATCAGATTCTCGAAGACTTGGTACGGCTCTGTGCAATTGACTTTAAGTCAAGTTGGGATGTCCATCTACCTCTGGCTGAATTTGTATACAATAACAGCTATTAATACAACATTCAGATTGCGACGTACAAAGTCTTATACGGATGATGAGAACATAAAATATTATGTTTTTATCCCTTAACGTCTACCATTATATGCTCATTTCATGACTAAAGGTATTCACTATTCTGGACAATTTTGACACCTTTCACCAAAATGGGCATAACTTTCTCATCTGAAATGCAATTGATGTGCTTCAAAAAGATTTAGAAAGCTAAGACAAAGATGTACAACTTTTGCATTATGAGGTTTTCGAGATTCATGTTGTATCATGGAGAAATCAGGCTTAAAGTTGAGTCAAAGATGGTGTGAATGAAAATATGAAGCAAAATAACTATTTTCCTACTTGTTCTATGACTTAGTTTTTTTGTTTGAGAAGTTGAAACTTTTAAAGGATTTGTAGGAAGATATTGTGGGCTTCAAACAACTATTCTAAGGTGTATAAAAGGGGTAGAAATCATGAGGAAAGAGCACCAGAACACAACACAACTCTTCTTTTGAAGTTTTGATGAACATATGCAGCTAAAAGTCTTGTTGGTTGAAGGAAACAGAAGCCTTGGAATCAATAAATTTGTGAGATCTAAATTGTTTTTATTTGTTTTATTTATACTTTAAGTATTGAATGTTTTTCTATGCCCATTTTCATGATTGTTTTGTTTAATTACTAGGTGGCCTACTAGTTTATTATTCATTTCGATCTACTGCTTAATTAGATATCAAATATGTATTGTTTGATTTTTCTAATTTGTGAAGCAACCAAGATTTAATAAACTGCTTCTTTTATTTCATCTTAGGAGAAAAACTTTTGACAAAACTAAATGCAACCGCTTGTACTTGTGTTATTTTGATTCATCGATCTCTTGGTTCTTAAAGAAATTGCTAGATTAAATCTTCAGCGCTTGTCTTGAATTATTTAGTAATTAAAGTTAATTAGATCGCTTGTTTTTAATTAACTAAGCCTAAAAGAGATAGGAAGATACTTCCAATGGTGAATATTCAAAGTATGAGTTAATTTATGCTTGCATAGATGATCAATTTTAATATTCCAATGCTGAATGTTGACTGAGACCAATATTTGTTGCTTTGATTGATTTCAATACTTTAATTTTTTTTTTAGCTATTCTTAAATTTGGTTTTATCAAATTCAAATATCTCCCCCATCCTTGTTCACATTGTATAAAAGTACACCAATTGCTCTCCGGGGGATCGATCTTTTCTCTCACTACTACAAATAATTTTAAGAGAAAAGGTTTTATTTTTGGGTTACTGCGATAGCACACCAACAGATGGAAGTACAGATAACCCATTTGCTGGGACAAAGTAGCAGAGCTACAGAATCTTGGTCCGGAGCTGGTGGAGCAATCCGTGCATAAGGTCAAACTCATTCGAGAAAGACTGAAGATTGCACAGAGTCGGCAGAAGAGTTACACCGACACCCATCGAAGACCACTTGAGTTCCTGGAAGGCAACTATGTGTTTCTGATAGTATCACCCATGCGAGGAGTCACCGGATTTGGAATAAAAGGGAATCTGAATCCAAGATTTGTCGATCCTTTAGAGATACTGAAGCGAGTCGCCCAATAGCTTATCAAATGTCATTATCACCAGCATTGTCAGATGTGTACGATATTTTCCATGTTTCACAACTACAAAAATATGTGCACGATCTGAGCCATGTGGTAGATTTGGGACAGCTAGATCTGAAGGCAAACTTATCGTACATAGAAGAACCTATGGAGATCTTGGAGCGAAAGGATAAATTGCTTTGAAATCGCTTGATCCCTCTCGTCCGTGTACTCTAGAGAAACTATTCGGTCGACGAGTCGACCTGGGAACTCGAGTCGGAGTTGAGGGAAAGGTTTCCTTCGTTATTTTTCTAGCGGTAGGTTCTCTACTTAAAGTTTCATCGACAAAACCTTTTCTTAGTTGGTTATGGGGTAGTGCCCCATCCCTACATCGTTTCCCGTTTCTTGTCCACGGGGTGCACGAGAAAGGAACACTATTGCTATCTATTTAGTCGAAACTGAGTGGTCGGAATCGATTGAATCGATTGAATGAGACCGATTGAATTAAGGTCCTTTCGTTTTTATAAAATGGTTTCTTCGGAATCAAGTCTCATATTCAGCAGGTTATGCCTCGATGATAGACTCTACGGCTGAGTCAGGAAAGACCTTGCATTGCTCTGCTTTTCATGCTGCAATTGCTTCTTTGGCTTTAGTTTTTTGAATGCATTTTCGTAAATGTTTTCGATGGTTTTCATGGCTTGCATTTTTGAACTACGCATTCGTATCGAACTCATTGAATGAGACAATGTTCTAATCAGTTTCTTATGCGATTTCAGGTTATTGCATAGGCGCGGTCTAGCACATCTAATGGGTCTCTCGCCTCAACCAAACAAATTAAGGTGAGTGGCTGACCCTTCTTCCCTCGACCCACTTTTCTCCAATAAATTATCGATACCAAAATTAACTATGCTAGATGTAAATAAAATGACACAAAGGCTTATTTCAATAAATTATTGTACGACATCTCACGTATACGGGCTATAGAACTGCTTATCATATAAAAGATACGTGCTTGCTTAATACCATGCTATATAGAACTGTGCCACGCAAAGATTGAATCAATTAAATGAATGTCGCAATGATACCATGAAACGTGCCTTGAATAACTTGTTAACTTAGCATGGTCATGGACAACTTGTGCACAAGGGCGATTATTTCTTCGGACGGTATCACGGGGCCACGGGATCGATCCGACCTAGGAAGAAATACGGGTAGCTATGCTAGATGCATGACATGATAGGTAGTGGCTTTCAACGGGGCTCGCTACCTGTGCTGAAGGACCTCTGTCTTACCAAGCTATATGTCCAGGATGGCTCGTCATGCCAGTGACCTTCACAATTACACTCTATTGTATTCTTTATTATCAAAATGACAGGAAAGAAGAGGGTAAGCTTTAAATTGTAATGGCACGCTCTGTCATGGGTAAGAATCATCGTCGTATGCTATTGTGCCTTTCAATTGCTTTCATGAATTGATTATGATGGTTAGAAAGTTCACCAAATATATATATATGCATGCTTGTTCACTTAATTTCTTGATCTAAATGAGAGCACAGACATAATTTGCCACACACCAGTACATGTGTAATGTACTGTCCCTCGCTCTCTA
Source organism: Iris pallida (assembly GCA_029216955.1). NCBI lineage: Eukaryota > Viridiplantae > Streptophyta > Magnoliopsida > Asparagales > Iridaceae > Iris > Iris pallida. The sequence goes on along the minus strand of JANAVB010035220.1, from coordinate 8,481,531 downwards.
CAAGTGCTCCAAACCAGGAAAGCGTGGCAAGGAACTGAAGGTGACACTCATCTATTTTGAAAGCCTTGCTAGCACGAAGGAAAATTCTACAACATTTTGAAGACTCCAATCAACACAGTGCCATGTCGCATCAACTCTCGTCGATCCCAGTTCCAAGAGAGTGATTTTGTTGCCTTGTATAAAGGATATAAATGTATGGAACGACTATCTCATCCGAGTCAATTTGTAAGCCCGTGCAGACTCTTTTGTAATCGAGTCTGTAAACTAGCTTATTATCAATGAAAGATAAGTTCCTTCTATTTTAATGTGTTCAATTTCTCTGCGTACTGGATTTGAATGTTGTGTTTTATATAACCTTACGAAATTTTCTTGTACGGGCGCAACTTAGACTCATACGAAATCAATCACGTCCGGGGGATGATTATCGATTCTACCGAATCGGGGCGTGACACTATCTGTCATCGACATTGTTTTGATTGGGACTCAGGCACAATCTTATAATAGATGCTACGACAGTAAAACCAGCCAGTTGTAAGCCTCGTCAGGTGGATGCCGACAGCAAGCTGGGTTTAAGGACTGCAAAGGTCCTCCATATAATGTGCTTAATCATGTCGAATAAGATATGCTATGATGTCCTCCCAAGCTCCATCTGAGCTTTAGTCATCCAAGGAGTATCCTGAAAATATGACAACTTTAAGAGGAGTCAAACGCATAAAGTCAGTCTTACTGTATAGCAGCAAAGGACGTATGGGAAACTGTGAAAGTTTTATGCACCTAAAAAAGGGCAGTAGTACCCCTCAAATAGAACAATATGGACAGTCTTATTTATCTGTGCAGTATAATTCTTATTTTTATAGTACACCTTTCTATAAGTGTAACTATGTGCTTTGAATGTTGAGTCCAGAACATGATCAAAGAGGAAATTATTGCTAGGAGACTTCGTGTGGAAAGAAGTAATTGATGAGAAAAAATATACATAATTTTTTTTACCATTTGGAGATCGATCTTCCTTCCGACTTCTGGCATAACCAAATACTAGTGTTCTCAGCAAGGAGAAGCTCAAACCCCTCACAAGTTTGCACAAGCTCGCTAAAGTGTTAATCAGCAAATGTATAGTTAAAAGTGATGATGACAAATCCTATCCAAGTCACGTCCTATTTATAGGGTCGGAGACCCGCTATGCGATGAGGTTCTATGCGACTTGATTCTGGACGAAGAGGTCAGCTCAGCATTAACTATCGCATAATTTTTTGTTCCTAAAATTGCGGGATCAGTTGGCTTAGCCTCGATCCAAGCAATTACCAGAAATGGTCGCCTCAAATTACGAAGAACAGTTCGAATTTTGATGGATTCAGTCAAAGCAAATGATAGCATGGCAAGTGACCCAACGCGTCCTAAGCTCTATATGATATAATCCTCTATCTCTTCCATGCTTCTTGTTCAAAGTATTTAAAAGCTTGTTCAAGTTTTAAAAACTTTGAAAGGGGTCCTGTAGAAGCATAAAAAAATATCAAAAAGAGGCGCATAGGCGTCATGCGTCCAAAGCATAAAATGTTCTTAAGTTGGAAGCTGCTAGAGAAGAAAGACACATGATTCAAGAAGTGGGCTAGATAGACGCATTGTGCATTTAGACGCATGATGTACTTTTGTCTCTTGTGTTAAGAGATAATTCTCGAGCAGTGTGCAGTATTCAAATTTTGAGGAGGATGTCAGTGATTTCGTCATCCTCATCATTATACTTGGCCAGCTGTAAAGGAAGCCGTTGCATATGTCTATTTCCAGATCATTATTTTACAGTAAGAAATTGAGCTGAGCTATGCGTTCGAGTGATGAATGATCCATAGTGACTCAAGGAAAAGTTATTATTTACAATATGCAACCAATTTCTATGCGTCTAACAATATTTGAAGCATAACTGACCTTCATTAAACAAATCATGTTCTGACATGGCGGCGTTTCGTGCATCACATCTCAAAACACGTGGTGAGCTATTCGTGATTCTCGAGTACGTTCACTCCCCACTATTCCCTAAGGGTCATGTGCCTACTCAGTTTTATGCGTCTCAGAGGCAGAAGACTGTGTATTTTCTGCATATATGCACATGGATATTCTAGTGAAGAAAATCTACAAATAGAGGACAATTTCTTCTTCGTGCAGGATACACATATACAGAGTACAGGCATAAAGAGAGACTATAGCTTCTTTTCTAAGAACTTTCAGAGAGAAAGAGAGAGCTTTCAGTGATAAAGTTCCCTTTGCTACAGAGAGTTCATCAATAACCAAGCTTCAACAACAACTACATCAGATCGTCAACGGAGTAAAGAAGTCGAAGTAGACTTAATCTCCATCTCCCCAATCTCCAGATTTTTTTATTGTACTCAAAATTCTTGTTCAAGATTCTTGTCGTACTTTTTTTTACAATAATACAAAAGATCCATACAATTCTCGGACTCATTTTTGTTGAAACAGACTGTTCTGGACTCAATAGAACGGTCTGTCCCATCATCTGAGATCATCTTGTTTAGTTTGACATCTATGACTATTTTGTACCAACAAGATCATATCGCACATATCGACTCCAAACTAGCTTAGGCAAGTACTTGTTTACACTTTCATGTCCATTTACTTTATATTGTTATATTTCACTTATATATGATATTTCTTGTGTCTTGACTGCTTACACACATGAGAGAAGAGTGACTGATTAATGTTCATGTTTTCTTATCGCTATTGTGAACTTGTTTACATTATTGTGAGGTATGGATATTAGAGAGGTACAATTACTAGACACGTGGACAAAGTCCGATTGTATTGTTGGCAACTCTTTCGTTTACGGGGGCGAGCCTTTATATCCTCATCATTCGCCCAAGCCGTCCATGTGTAGGAACGTTGTACTTCTCATGACACATTCACTATTATTAATTACATGAGTTTCTTCATATTTTCATGCTTGCTATTTTTTATTAGTTTATTTTATTGCATGATTTCTTGATCATAATGTACATGATTCTCTTGATCATTGTTCTCCAAGTTTAGTGTTATATTGCATTATATTGTACTTGTATTTTGATGGCTAAACTTGTACTTATTCCATTCTTGACTGAGAACCTATTTTTTCAGCTTAGTCAGTTTGCTACCCTTCGTATGCGGAACCTTCTTGGATGAGATAGAGATTTTTGGAGGCCGAGCTTAGATTCAAAATATATTAGTTAGCTCATGAATTTAAATATTTTAGCGGATTTGTTACCGAATATTACTTTGATGTGTTATTGGATTTGTAAATTTAATAGTTATTGTGAACGAGCAAATAAATAATTTTGTGAGTAAATATTTGGTTGATGGTTGGTATTGAGGTCTAGACATGATACGAATCGTGATAAAATTTTATGGTGGCCCATGCAGGTCGGCTTTCGCAAATTATGCGAACTCTTAGTAGTAATTTAGAAGCATGAAAAAAACAAAAAAAAGGGGCGCATAGCTTGTATGCGCCTAAACGTAAAGTTTCAAGGTTGAAGTACTTCCTAAAGTACTGATTAAAAAGATGCATAGTCGAAGACGAATTAGAAAGACGCATGGTTTGTTTGACGCATGATGTTTTCTTGTATCTTATATGAAAAGACGAACCTCGAACAGTGTGCAGTTGTCAGACTATAAGGAAGATGTCAGTGATTATGTCACCATCATGATTACTGTAACGCCCCAGTCCCAAAATACGTAGGACTAGGATACGTATACATGACAGCTACGCAACGAGAGGACTCCAGCCTGGCTCGAATACGTATAAGCTGTCTGGTTATTCTAGACTAACTATATCTCAATCCACGTAATAATGATAAGTATGGCGAATCAAGTGCAGTAAGGCTGATCAGGCCATGATACACTGATTCTAGATTAGATAAATATGTTAGAGTGGATCCCCAATAACATATTCATCATGAACAAGCTAGATAAAAATGAAGCTTGTAAAACACTAGCTATAATGACAACGAGTATCAAATATAGGACAAAATCGAAATATGGAAGATATGATAAAAACACACTATGTATACCTGAAGTCTCGGCGTAGCAAACATCATCCATCAGTGTACCGTGCCATCAACTAATACCTGGAGAGATCACCAGGTCCTCAGAGGACTAGCAAGACACATAATATACATGCCTACTGTACAATAAATAACATGCAAGAAAATAGGAATAACAAGTAGAGGAATGTAAAATAGGCAATGATAAATAAGACGTCTCAATATCGTAACACCATGGGACGCTTCCGACCTCGAGACAAAAGATAAGTCTCTACTACCGTAATGCCATGGAACACTCCCGGTCCTAGAGACGGGATAACAGGTCGATAAGAAGTCTCTAATACCGTAACGCCATTGGACGCTCCCAGTCCTAGAGATATCAGGGCTAATGTCGAATCAATCAATCATGACTACAGGTCAAGTCAAGCTCAAAGGCGAAGGTAGAGACTAGTCAAAATAGTCACAAGACTCGCAGGGAACAACAGTGGCATAAGATGACTAAATAAGAAACGTGCACGTAAAGAAAAAAAGAAAGTATAATAAACATGAATGACAGAAAATGGAAAGAAATGGAAAGAGATAACAATATAGAATATGCATGTAAATACTGTAAAGTTTGGCAAGGTGTACTTGCCTGGGGGTTGTACGGAGAACCAACAATGTACCGCCAATCAATAAGTCAGAAAGTCCAAGTCATCACAACTGTCTCCGAAAGCTAAAATAAACGTTACCAATATTCTCAGAATAGTCAAATTAGCTGGGGTTGCCTGTCCTTAAGTCCAATTCTGGACACAGGGGCAAAACGGTAATTTCGGGTCAAAATATTGTCCGCCGTTAGACCCGCTTTGCATCGAAAAGTGTGCCAAAGTCAACGTTCTCTAAAGTCGTCAAACTATATGTCTACGGATCCGGTTTTTCGATACGAACTCAACCGTATGTCCAAAGTTAGATTTCGGCGGGCCGTGCACAAAATCGCCCGTTGAGTAGAACCGTGGGGCCCGTAAAACGGTGATTTTATCAACTGTCTCAGAATCGGACCAAACTTGGCATACAGGACCAAAAAAACGATACGGTCCTGCTGGCGCAAGTTTCATCTCGATCTGACGAGCGTACACAAAGTAATTGGAGAATTTGCAAAGTGTACGATACGGTAAATTTCGACGGATACGCATCAAATTCGTCGCGCACACGCGGCCAATTTAAATTCCGTCAAAGCCCACACGACCACGAAGCTGTTACGCAACTTTCGATGCCTACGGTGCGCGACCACGTCGCCCAGAATGGCGGAACGCACGTCGTGTGGAAGGGTTTTTCATAATTTCTAAACTGTTTTACGTAGATAATTTCTCAACTTTGAAAATTGTTTTCTCCGCATGTAATTAATGAAATTCAAAAATACGAAATAGGTTGCAAAGTCCTATATGTTGTCAACAATTACCTTCAAATAGATCTTCGAATTGGTCTATGGTTTGGCGAGAAATCGCCTTCCAAGTTGGGTATTTGGGATTGAATCATGTCATATTTCGGGACAGTTTTCCTCCGACTTTGCGTCGATGTACCGGACAACCTAGGGCTTTCTAGTAAAAACTAATTGAAGGGATATCTAGTCCTATAGGTTGTCTTTCTAGGGAAGGAATCGGTTCTCGAATTGGTAGCAAGATGAGCGAGGAATTTTACTTGAAAGGGCCCGTCGAGAACTGCTACTGCTGCTGTAGTGTTCTGTTCCTGTGCGCCTGGCGCGCGTGTCCGGCCTTCTTCGGCCGGCCGGCGGTGCCCTCGGCGGCGCGTGCGCGCGCGGGGATCGCCCAGGGTGATGGGGGATGGGGTGCGGGTTTGTGTCGAGGTTTAGGGTTTTGTTTTGTCGAGGAAATCCCCTCGAGATTTCTTGTATATATGAATACCTAGGCTGTGAACTCAGGGGGGGGAAAGCTTTGTGCTCGGGCTGGAGTTGTAATTGCTCGGGCTGGATTTGCAATTGTTACTGCTGGCTTCGATGGGCTTGGGAGGTTTGCAAGTGGGCCTGGCCCATTGGCTGGCTGGGCTGGGATTGATTATTCCCTTTCCTTTCTTTCTCTATTCATTTCTTAATCTATTTCTTATTTCTTTTAATCTATATATATATATATATATATATATATATATATATATATATATATATATATATATATATATATATATATACAAATTCATGTATACAAATTCATGTATACATATATATAAATATATTAATACATACAAGTACATGTATACGTATATATATTAATACATACGAATACATGTATACATATTTATATTAATACACACAAATAAACGTATTTATATATATTTATCTAATTAAAGCATATAATCTTGTTTATACATATATATTAATCTATTTCAAACATATATACCATTCCCCCTTAACATGTATATATACACATACGCATATATAATAAGAATAATATAGTAATAACAATAATAATCATAATAAGAGTAATATAATAATAACACTAATGATAATAATAATAATAACTATGGTAATAAAACGAATAAACCAATGATGGTGTATACACCATCATGCACAGAATAAAAATCCCAAAATGTACAATGACATATTTATATACAATTATTATTGAATATCCACCAATCATAATATTTATAATATTTAATTTCGAATACTAGAAAATATTCGTTAAATTATTTAAAATGTAATACAACACCCTCATATCCAATTCTATCAACACGACTGTCATTGGACGTGCAGCATGACTACATGGGCTTAGGCTCAGTTCGAGTCCAGTCCGGCTAAAATGGTAGAATCGGTTTTCCCTAAACTCAATAATATAAATAATAATTAAATAAACTTCAATAAGGGTTACGTCGCAACTTGGCCTGGTTTTCCTAGTTAGGACATCACTATGGCTCGGCCTTCCTTACCAAGGCTAATACACTAGTCAAAGTACGCCACTGCACTACCCGTGCCAAAATTCCTAGTCGCTATGCATCTTAGAACTTAACCATGACTAAGGCCATATCTATATACAGTAATAGGCTATTATAAATATAATCATATATTTACAAAATTGCATTTAAATCTATTTGTCTGTATAACATCCCAAAATAAATATCAAAATAATTATACTAAGCCATGGCAACCTATTATGGCTCTATAAGTGGGGTTGGCTAGGTTAGGGTCCACATATATTTCCTAGTCAAATCGAACTCTAAGAGTCAACCAATAAGTCTCTCGTGCCATTCGCAATTAAATAGCACATGGGAACTCGATTGAGTGTCACACCCTTGGCATGTGTGTCGTAGACTCAAAAAGGGGTCAAACCCATATATTGGGCCAAACGGTTTTGATCTTATGTCGAGTTTCGAACCTACGTGGGAAGTTAGGTCTGGAATTATGGTAAATATTCTAATTGCCTAAATTTGACCTAAAGTTGCGCGAAGTCAAAAGGATGCTAGGAGACAAATTTGGATGGGACATGATATACCAAATTGAAGGTCATCTTATCTACTATAAAACTCATGAAGGACGTTTCGAGAGATGGGCAAGTCTTGTGCTCCAAGAATCAAAGACACGGAAAAGTACATCTATAATTATAATTAATACGAAAATACAATGCAATAAATATACAATCATCTAATCGTATAAAATAAATAATAAAAAAAATCCCCAAAAATCAGGGTCTTTACAATCTACCCACCTTAAAAGAATTTTGTCCTCGAAATTAAAATAAGGCTTACTAACAAAGAACCGTGCTAGGATAACTATGAATAATTTAAGGGATAAGCTAGGTCACTACAGTGTCTCCTAATAAGTCAAGTAATAATCAAGCCTAAACAATTTGGATTTGTAACCTCTATATCGTAAAACTATAGATAGTTATCTCTAGTGGCTCTTCTCGGTACTGGCGATCTTGCAAAGATCACATTGAAGACTTGCCCCTCCTAACCATACTATTACTACAATTATATGAGTCTCATTTCACCTAACCAAGTTAAGTGATACCTCTCATTCTAAATTTACAAGTGATCCGGCATAATGGTAATGGGTTAGGTTTGGCTATGCTTAGGTTCTACTTTTAGAGGGTCAGTCTCTATACTAAAACTACCACTCTATTTTTGATCCAGCGACTACCATAAGAGGGCTAACCTAGTATGAGCGCATATTTATTTCTATACCGAGGACGTCTACCCACCTTTGGTTAAACTACCTCATCAAACACTTGATGCCCTATGACATATGGCACCTCTAATCCTCATTATCTATCAAGCAATCACAATACAATAAGCAGACTAACTAACACTATAACCTAAGAATTTCTGATAAATCCTTTATAGCACGATTATTCGTCACTCCAAAATTGGACGGGACGAGAAGCAATGATACGAGAAAGCAAAGAAAGCGTGATCGAGAGTAAATACGAAGTTCAATGGCGGTAGAGAAATTTCTAAAAGATTTGTCAAGGCAGTTGTGGATTGAGATTCTTAAGGGTTTAGTCATGTTCGCAGGCCCGCTCGGTACAGTAACGTAACCGAAACGGCTAACTCGACCTGCATGGGCCACCACAAAAATATGTAACACCCCAGTCCCAAAATACGTAGGACTAGGATACGTATACATGCCAGCTACGCAACGAGAGGACTCCAGCCCGGCTCGAATACGTATAAGCTGTCCGGTTATTCTAGACTAACTATATCTCAATCCACATAATAATGATAAGTATGGAAAATCAAGTGCAGTAAGGCTGATCAGGCCATGATACACTGATTCTAGATTAGATAAATATGTTATAGTGGATCCCCAATAACACATTCATCATGAACAAGCTAGATAAAAATGAAGCTTGTAAAACACTAGCTATAATGACAACGAGTATCAAATATATGACAAAATCGAAATATGGAAGATATGATAAAAACACACTACGTATACCTGAAGTCTCGGCGTAGCAAACATCATCCATCAGTGTACCGTGCCATCAACTAATACCTGGAGAGATCACCAGGTCCTCAGAGGACTAGCAAGACACATAATATACATGCCTACTGTACAATAAATAGCATACAAGAAAATAGGAATAATAAGTAGAGGAATGTAAAATAGGCAATGATAAATAAGACGTCTCAATATCGTAACGCCATAGGACGCTCCCGACCTCGAGACAAAAGATAAGTCTCTACTACCGTAATGCCATGGGACACTCCCGGTCCTAGAGACGGGATAACAGGTCGATAAGAAGTCTCTAATACCGTAACGTCATTGGACGCTCCCAGTCCTAGAGATATTAGGGCTAATGTAGAATCAATCAATCACGACTACAGGTCAAGTCATGCTCAAAGACGAAGGTAGAGACTAGTCAAAATCGTCACAAGACTCGCAGGGAACAACAGTGGCATAAGATGACTAAATAAGAAACGTGCACGTAAAGAAAAAAAAGAAAGTATAATAAACATGAATGACAGAAAATGGAAAGAAATGGAAAGAGATAACAATATAGAATATGTATGTAAATACTGTAAAGTTTGGCAAGGTGTACTTGCCTGGGGGTTGCACGGAGAACCAACAATATATCGCCAATCAATAAGTCAGAAAGTCTAAGTCATCACAACTGTCTCCGAAAGCTGAAATAAACATTACCAACATTCTCAGAATAGTCAAATTAGCTAGGATTGCCTGTTCTTAAGTCCAATTCTGGACACAGGGGCAAAATGGTAATTTCGGGTCAAAATAGTGTCCGCCGTTGGACCCACTTTGTACCGAAAAGCGTGCCAAAGTCAACGGTATCTAAAGTTGTCAAACTACATGTCTACGGATCCGGTTTTTCGATACGAACTCAACCGTATGTCCAAAGTTGGATTTCGGCGGGCCGTGCACAAAATCGCCCGTTGAGTGGAACCGTGGGGCCCGAAAAATGGTGATTTTATCAACTGTCTCAGAATCGGACCAAACATGGCATACAGGACAAGAAAAACAATACGGTCCTGCTGGCGCAAGTTTCGTCTCGATCTGACGAGCGTACACAAAGTAATTGGAGAATTTGCAAAGTGCACGATACGGTGAATTTTGACGGATACACATCAAATTCGTCGCGCACACGCGACCAATTTGAATTCCGTCAAAGCCCACACGACCACGAAGCTGTTACGCAGCTTTCGATGCCTACGGTGCGCGACCACGTCGCCTAGAATGGCGGGACGCACGTCGTGTGGAAGGGTTTTTCATAATTTCTAAACTGTTTTACGTAGATAATTTCTCAACTTTGAAAATTGTTTTCTCCGCATGTAATTAATGAAATTCAAAAATATGAAATAGGTTGTGAAGTCCTATATGTTTTCAACGATTGCCTTCAAATAGATCTTCGAATTGGTCTATGGTTTGGCGAGAAATCGCCTTCCAAGTTGGGTATCTGGGATTGAATCATGTCCTGTTTCGGGACAGTTTTCCTCCGACTTTGCATCGATGTACCGGACAACCTAGGGCTTTCTAGTAAAAACTAATTGAAGGGATATCTAGTCCTATAGGTTGTCTTTCTAGGGAAGGAATCGGTTCTCAAATTGGTAGCAAGATGAGCGAGGAATTTTACCTGAAAGGGCCCGTCGAGAACTGCTACTACTGTTGTAGTGTTTTGTTCCTGTGCGTCTGGCACGCGTGTCCGGCCTGCTCCGGCCGGCTGGCGGTGCCTTCGGCGGCGCGCGCGCGCGCAGGGCTCGCCCAGGGTGATGGGGGATGGGGCGCGGGTTTGTGTCGAGGGTTAGGGTTTTGTTTTGTCGAGGAAATCCCCTCGGGATTTCTTATATATATGAATACCTAGGCTGTGAACTCAGGAGAGAAAGCTTTGTGCTCGGGCTGGAGTTGTAATTGCTCGGGCTGGATTTGTAATAGTTGCTGCTGGCTTCGATGGGCTTGGGAGGTTTGCAAGTGGGCCTGGCCCATTGGCTGGCTGGGCTGGGATTGATTATTCCCTTTCCTTTCTTTCTCTATTCATTTCTTAATCTATTTCTTATTTCTTTTAATCTATATATATATATATATATATATATATATATATATATATATATATATATATATATATATATATATATATATATATATATATATATATATATACAAATTCTTGTATACATATATATAAATATATTAATACATACAAGTACATGTATACGTATATATATTAATACATACGAATACATGTATACATATTTATATTAATACACACAAATACACGTATTTATATATATTTATAAATATTTATCTAATTAAAGCATATAATCTTGTTTATACCTATATATTAATCTATTTCAAACATATATACCATTCCCCCTTAATATGTATATATACACATACGCATATATAATAAGAATAATATAGTAATAACAATAATAATCATAATAAGAGTAATATAATAATAACACTAATGATAATAATAATAATAACTATGGTAACAAAGCGAATAAACCAATGATGGTGTATACACCATCATGCACAGTATAAAAATCCCAAAATGTACAAGGACATATTTATATACAATTATTATTGAATATCCACCAATCATAATATTTATAATATTTAATTTCGAATACTAGAAAATATTCGTTAAATTATTTAAAATGTAATACAATACCCTCATATCCAATTCTATCAACACGACTGTCATTGGACGTGCCGCATGACTACATGGGCTTATGTGATGTCCCAAATTCGTGATACGTATCTAGTGTACGTATACGTGTTTTGGACCCATATTTTATTTAGTCATGATTAATTATCTTGGTTTATTTTGCATTGGCTTGTTTTATTGGCATTGATAGTTCAAATGGTTTTATGGTTTACTGGTTTATTTCTGGGTTAGTGAGGCTTGGTTTATTTCATGGTTCATTTGGTTTAGATTGCTAGAGAGAGGGTTTATTGGCCTTGACTTGGTTTACCTTGGTTTATTTTGGGCTTGGTCTATTTTGGTTTGTCATGAAGAACCAACCCCACCCCCACTATATATATCAACTTCCCTCTCTCTCTCTCCTCATTATTTTTCTTCATCTTCTTCCTCAAGCTTCTTCCTCTCCTCCACCACCACCAACCTAGGCAAGTTGCACCTTGCTATCACTTGAGGGCTATATTTTATTTGTCCAATAGTTTTATTAGCTCATCTTGAGCAACATTAGAACTTGGGTTTTCTCCATTTGGAGCTTGGAATTTTGTAGATCTAAGTTGGAAGTATTTTCGGATTTTGGTAGATTTGATCTATAAAACTTGTTCCTTTTCATGTTTTAATTGTTCCATGTTGAAGAGAATTGAATTTTACCCAAGTTAGAGCCTTGGAAGTCCGGATTTGGAGCTTGGATGGCCGACTTATGGTGTTCCAAAGTTTTGGAACCCATGGGTTCTTCTCCTCGGCTTGAGGAGGAAGACGACCCCCAGGCGCGCCTACTTTTCTGGCTAGGCGCGGACTGTGCCTACTTTCCTGGCTAGGCGCTGTTTAGCGTACTACGCCTACTTTTCTGGCTAGGCGCAGACTGTGCCTACTTTTCTGGCTAGGCGCGGACTGTGCCTACTTTCCTGGCTAGGCGCTGTTTAGCGGACTGCGCCTACTTTCCTGGCTAGGCGCTGTTTAGCGTACTGCACCTACTTTTCTGGCTAGGCGCAGACTGTGCCTACTTTTCTGGCTAGGCGCGGACTGTGCCTACTTTTCTGGCTAGGCGCTGTTTAGCGGACTGTGCCTACTTTTCTGGCTAGGCGCGGACTGTGCCTACTTTTCTGGCTAGGCGCTGTTTAGCGTACTGCGCCTACTTTCCTGGCTAGGCGCTGTTTAGCGTACTGCGCCTACTTTTCTGGCTAGGCGCGGACTGTGCCTACTTTCCTGGCTAGGCGCTGTTTAGCGTACTGCGCCTACTTTTCTGGCTAGGCGCGGACTGTGCCTACTTTTCTGGCTAGGCGCTGTTTAGCGGACTGTGCCTACTTTTCTGGCTAGGCGCTGTTTAGCGGACTGTGCCTACTTTTCTGGCTAGGCGCTGTTTAGCGGACTGTGCCTACTTTTCTGGCTAGGCGCGGACTGTGCCTACTTTTCTGGCTAGGCGCTGTTTAGCGGACTGTGCCTACTTTTCTGGCTAGGCGCGGACTGTGCCTACTTTTCTGGTTAGGCGCTGTTTAGCGGACTGTGCCTACTTTCCTGGCTAGGCGCTGTTTAGCGCACTGCGCCTACTTTTCTGGCTAGGCGCATTTTAGCGCGTAGTTACCTAAGCACACTCCAGTGCACTTGGATCCTAGGCGCACTCTAGTGTGCTGCCACCAGGCGCACTCTAGCGTGCCTATTCCCTGGCACACCCTAGTTCACCTACACCCCTAGTGCCTTGGTGCCTGCTTTTAACTTGGTTTTATTTTGATATGATTGGAGCTTTTGAGATTTGATTGCTCACATGCACAACTTGACCAGGCCCAACACGTCTTGGCACGGACCTTGGGATTTTGTTTCTTGTTATCCTTCTTGGTTTGGCAGTAAATTGAAATAGAATCTTGTAACTTGTGACTGAACTTGATTAACTTGTAACCTGATCACTTGATAGTGGCCCGTGGCGGCGCACTCCCGACTTGACATGACTTGATAACTTGACTTGACTTGGCATGACTCGGCTTCACTTGATAGTGGCCCGTGGCGGCGCACTCTTGACTTGACTTGTCTTGACACCGTGGGTGGTTCCTCTTGCTTGCTTGATTAATCTACTTGTCCAGTCTTGCATCATGTCTAGGAGGGGACTCCTGAGTACCACGGTCAGGAGTTCCTATTAAAAAGGCGGATTCAGGTTAACTACTAGAATAACACATTAGTCATGACGAGATTGACACGGCTACAGGCGATCCTGTTATCCCGGCCGCAATTGTTGGACTTGTAGCCTGCCGACGAGTAGGGCACATTTCCAGCCCACCGTCGCGTGGGGCACATAATTCTTGATAACGGCTTAATAAATCTAAAAATGCCTGGATAACCTGGATTAGCTGCAGGGCTTGTGGCTGTGGGATAATCTCACTTGCATCTTGTTAGTAACTAGGATTGTGATAACCCTAGTTAGTTAATGTAGAAAGCCGTAGGCAATGATTGGCCGTGATTGATTGGATGAAGTCTAGTCCAGTATAGCATCGTCTAGAAGTGACTGATTGCCAGATTGTACCAACATGACTGAACGATTGTCACTATAGTGCTTGTACACGATTGTCACTCCAGATTGTCACCATAGCGTATTGTACTTTTCATTGTCACTTTTATCATGATATCTTTCCCCTGCATGATTGTCACCTTTAGCAATAAATGATCAGAGACTAAGTTCTGTTCAGGCGAAGGGTTACAATCTCGGTCCTTGTTTGGTTTAAGGATTGTAACCTGGCTCCCGGAATAGCACCTTCGTCTTCTCTTCACTTATTGCCCAGTTTTATTTATTTAGCATGTTCTCCAATTTACCTTATGTCAATGATGATTTACTTACTGTCTCCCTATGATCGGGACGAGTGCATTGGTACTGCACAACTCCCGATCCTCCTTTACTTACTTGCTTGTTGATTGCTAATGATTTGCTGGTTTTAGTCCTTAAGTGAAGCCTCCTTTGTGGCACTTGCTCTTTCTGGGGTCTGACCCAGCTGGTTTTGTATGGCCAGATACCGGAGCAGTACCGAAGGATCTCCCTGCTTTCCAGCCCGATGGTGACCACCAGGCGTAACCAGGGCATCGAGTGGGTTTCTTTTTTGTTCTCCCACTGTATATTGTGAATTATTCTTTTGAGGCGTTTAGCCGACGAGCAAGTGTTAGCTCGTATTGCACTTTACTTATTGTCTGCCTACGGGCTGTAACATGATTGACAAGCCCCGGGGGTTGATCATGTATGACTGAACTCTTGCTAGTCCTTACATTTTGTTCGACTAGCTTCATGATCATCTGATATGTAATATTTGGGACGCCTTATATTTAAGTATTTGATGCTCTGACATCTTGTGAACTATTTCTAGTTGATTGAGATTGAGACAACAGGCTATTTTATGACCTTAGGAGACTGTTGGATTGTAGATAACCCTCACATATCTAGACAGCCGTGACCGTATAGCGGAATGGTTGCCATTTTATTATACGTAGCTGGCTGTGTCCGCCCCCGTTCTCCAGGATTCTGGTTCTGGGGCGTGACATGGTTTAAGTGGTGGCCCATGCAGGTCTTGTCAATCAAGAAATGTGAGGGTTTACCGAATAGATGTCTCAATCAATACTCGTCCTTGATCTCCACTCGTATCCTCTTGATTCCTGAAATCCTTGTCCTTATCGCATGCTTGTACTCGTTGATCTGTCCTGGTCCCTCCTTATTGTTCCCATGTCGTCTTCTTCAGTGGCATTGTTCCTGGTCCTACCGATCAGCAAGGCGGAGCGACTCCCGTGGACCAGCAGCATCGACAGTATCTAGTCCCTCGGTTAGGGGACCAGCACCAGTACCAGCTCCAGTTCACCAGCAACAGCAGTTCCCGTACCCGAGGCCATTGCCGACTCAGGCTCAGACTTTCCAGCAACAGAACCCGCAGCAGTTTGCCCTAGCCCAGGCTCAGGTCCAGAATCGTCCGAGAGGTATATGTGTCCTCTCATCTTGCTTTTCTACCGTCATTATGCGGGATGCATGACGTATTTCTTGTATCCCAATTGCGACGGAACATCCCGGGCTCGGGCCATGTCCTAGATCATTCGAATAGGTTGGTACCAATAACCGTGACTATTCGTATGAGGAGAGGCCCGTGTTCATGTTTGACCAAAGAGAGAGACCTCAAGCGCAAGACTATCAGTTCAGTCCGTGTTGCTTAGAGCCATCCCTCTTTGGGAGAGTCAAACTTGGGAGCATGAGGATGATATCTGATCAGGTCATCCCGGCTGGTTTGACTCGTAAGGTGTAATATCTTCCTTATGCCTTACGCTTCGAATCTTTGCTTGCATGAATGATTGTATGATTGATTGGTAGTGGTAGATTGCCTGTGATAGAATAGCTCCCCGTACATCTCTAGCCTCTTGATTAAATTCCGAGGACGGAATTCTTTTAAGGTGGGTAGGATGTGATGTCCCAAATTCGTGATACGTATCTAGTGTACGTATACGTGTTTTGGACCCATATTTTATTTAGTCATGATTAATTATCTTGGTTTATTTTGCATTGGCTTGTTTTATTGGCATTGATAGTTCAAATGGTTTTATGGTTTACTGGTTTATTTCTGGGTTAGTGAGGCTTGGTTTATTTCATGGTTCATTTGGTTTAGATTGCTAGAGAGAGGGTTTATTGGCCTTGACTTGGTTTACCTTGGTTTATTTTGGGCTTGGTCTATTTTGGTTTGTCATGAAGAACCAACCCCACCCCCACTATATATATCAACTTCCCTCTCTCTCTCTCCTCATTATTTTTCTTCATCTTCTTCCTCAAGCTTCTTCCTCTCCTCCACCACCACCAACCTAGGCAAGTTGCACCTTGCTATCACTTGAGGGCTATATTTTATTTGTCCAATAGTTTTATTAGCTCATCTTGAGCAACATTAGAACTTGGGTTTTCTCCATTTGGAGCTTGGAATTTTGTAGATCTAAGTTGGAAGTATTTTCGGATTTTGGTAGATTTGATCTATAAAACTTGTTCCTTTTCATGTTTTAATTGTTCCATGTTGAAGATAATTGAATTTTACCCAAGTTAGAGCCTTGGAAGTCCGGATTTGGAGCTTGGATGGCCGACTTATGGTGTTCCAAAGTTTTGGAACCCATGGGTTCTTCTCCTCGGCTTGAGGAGGAAGACGACCCCCAGGCGCGCCTACTTTTCTGGCTAGGCGCGGACTGTGCCTACTTTCCTGGCTAGGCGCTGTTTAGCGTACTGCGCCTACTTTTCTGGCTAGGCGCAGACTGTGCCTACTTTTCTGGCTAGGCGCGGACTGTGCCTACTTTCCTGGCTAGGCGCTGTTTAGCGGACTGTGCCTACTTTCCTGGCTAGGGGCTGTTTAGCGTACTGCGCCTACTTTTCTGGCTAGGCGCAGACTGTGCCTACTTTTCTGGCTAGGCGCGGACTGTGCCTACTTTTCTGGCTAGGCGCTGTTTAGCGGACTGTGCCTACTTTTCTGGCTAGGCGCTGTTTAGCGGACTGTGCCTACTTTTCTGGCTAGGCGCGGACTGTGCCTACTTTCCTGGCTAGGCGTTGTTTAGCGTACTGCGCCTACTTTCCTGGCTAGGCGCTGTTTAGCGTACTGCGCCTACTTTTCTGGCTAGGCGCGGACTGTGCCTACTTTCCTGGCTAGGCGCTGTTTAGCGTACTGCGCCTACTTTTCTGGCTAGGCGCGGACTGTGCCTACTTTTCTGGCTAGGCGCTGTTTAGCGGACTGTGCCTACTTTTCTGGCTAGGCGCTGTTTAGCGGACTGTGCCTACTTTTCTGGCTAGGCGCTGTTTAGCGGACTGTGCCTACTTTTCTGGCTAGGCGCGGACTGTGCCTACTTTTCTGGCTAGGCGCTGTTTAGCGGACTGTGCCTACTTTTCTGGCTAGGCGCGGACTGTGCCTACTTTTCTGGTTAGGCGCTGTTTAGCGGACTATGCCTACTTTCCTGGCTAGGCGCTGTTTAGCGTACTGCGCCTACTTTTCTGGCTAGGCACATTTTAGCGCGTAGTTACCTAAGCGCACTCCAGTGCACTTGGATCCTAGGCGCACTCTAGTGTGCTGCCACCAGGCGCACTCTAGCGTGCCTATTCCCTGGCACACCCTAGTTCACCTACACCCCTAGTGCCTTGGTGCCTGCTTTTAACTTGGTTTTATTTTGATATGATTGGAGCTTTTGAGATTTGATTGCTCACATGCACAACTTGACCAGGCCCAACACGTCTTGGCACGGACCTTGGGATTTTGTTTCTTGTTATCCTTCTTGGTTTGGCAGTAAATTGAAATAGAATCTTGTAACTTGTGACTGAACTTGATTAACTTGTAACCTGATCACTTGATAGTGGCCCGTGGCGGCGCACTCCCGACTTGACATGATTTGATAACTTGACTTGACTTGGCATGACTCGGCTTCACTTGATAGTGGCCCGTGGCGGCGCACTCTTGACTTGACTTGTCTTGACACCGTGGGTGGTTCCTCTTGCTTGCTTGATTAATCTACTTGTCCAGTCTTGCATCATGTCTAGGAGGGGACTCCTGAGTACCACGGTCAGGAGTTCCTATTAAAAAGGCGGATTCAGGTTAACTACTAGAATAACACATTAGTCATGACGAGATTGACACGGCTACAGGCGATCCCGTTATCCCGGCCGCAATTGTTGGACTTGTAGCCTGCCGACGAGTAGGGCACATTTCCAGCCCACCGTCGCGTGGGGCACATAATTCTTGATAACGGCTTAATGAATCTAAAAATGCCTGGATAACCTGGATTAGCTGCAGGGCTTGTGGCTGTGGGATAATCTCACTTGCATCTTGTTAGTAACTAGGATTGTGATAACCCTAGTTAGTTAATTAGAAAGCCGTAGGCAATGATTGGCCGTGATTGATTGGATGAAGTCTAGTCCAGTATAGCATCGTCTAGAAGTGACTGATTGCCAGATTGTACCAACATGACTGAACGATTGTCACTATAGTGCTTGTACACGATTGTCACTCCAGATTGTCACCATAGCGTATTGTACTTTTCATTGTCACTTTTATCATGATATCTTTCCCCTGCATGATTGTCACCTTTAGCAATAAATGATCAGAGACTAAGTTCTGTTCAGGCGAAGGGTTACAATCTCGGTCCTTGTTTGGTTTAAGGATTGTAACCTGGCTCCCGGAATAGCACCTTCGTCTTCTCTTCACTTATTGCCCAGTTTTATTTATTTAGCATGTTCTCCAATTTACCTTATGTCAATGATGATTTACTTACTGTCTCCCTATGATCGGGACGAGTGCATTGGTACTGCACAACTCCCGATCCTCCTTTACTTACTTGCTTGTTGATTGCTAATGATTTGCTGGTTTTAGTCCTTAAGTGAAGCCTCCTTTGTGGCACTTGCTCTTTCTGGGGTCTGACCCAGCTGGTTTTGTATGGCCAGATACCGGAGCAGTACCGAAGGATCTTCCTGCTTTCCAGCCCGATGGTGACCACCAGGCGTAACCAGGGCATCGAGTGGGTTTCTTTTTTGTTCTCCCACTGTATATTGTGAATTATTCTTTTGAGGCGTTTAGCCGACGAGCAAGTGTTAGCTCGTATTGCACTTTACTTATTGTCTGCCTACGGGCTGTAACATGATTGACAAGCCCCGGGGGTTGATCATGTATGACTGAACTCTTGCTAGTCCTTACATTTTGTACGACTAGCTTCATGATCATCTGATATGTAATATTTGGGACGCCTTATATTTAAGTATTTGATGCTCTGACATCTTGTGAACTATTTCTAGTTGATTGAGATTGAGACAACAGGCTATTTTATGACCTTAGGAGACTGTTGGATTGTAGATAACCCTCACATATCTAGACAGCCGTGACCGTATAGCGGAATGGTTGCCATTTCATTATACGTAGCTGGCTGTGTCCGCCCCCGTTCTCCAGGATTCTGGTTCTGGGGCGTGACAGCTTAGGCTCAGTTCGAGTCCAGTCCGGCTAAAATGGTAGAATCGGTTTTCCCTAAACTCAATAATATAAATAATAATTTAATAAACTTCAATAAGGGTTACGTCGCAACTTGGCCTGGTTTTCCTAGTTAGGACATCACTATGGCTCGGCCTTCCTTACCAAGGCTAATACACTAGTCAAAGCACGCTACTGCACTACCCGTGCCAAAATTCCTAGTCGCTATGCATCTTAGAACTTAACCATGACTAAGCCAATATCTATATACAGTAATAGGCTATTATAAATATAATCATATATTTACAAAATTGCATTTAAATCTATTTGTCTGTATAACATCCCAAAATAAATATCAAAATAATTATACTAAGCCATGGCAACCTATTATGGCTCTATAAGTGGGGTTGGCTAGGTTAGGGTCCACATATATTTCCTAATCAAATCGAACTCTAAGAGTCAACCAATAAGTCTCTCGTGCCATTCGCAATTAAATAGCACATGGAAACTCGATTGAGTGTCACACCCTTGGCATGTGTGTCGTAGACTCAAAAAGGGGTCAAACCCATATATTGGGCCAAGCAGTTTTGATCTTATGTCGAGTTTCGAACCCACGTGGGAAGTTAGGTCTGGAATTATGGTAAATATTCTAATTGCCTAAATTTGACCTAAAGTTGCGCGAAGTCAAAAGGATGCTAGGAGACAAATTTGGATGGGACATGATATACCAAATTGAAGGTCATCTTATCTACTACAAAACTCATGGGACATGATATACCAATGGTCCAGATTGATTAATCATCAGGCCGCCGCCACTTTGAGAATGTGCAATTATCCAAAACCCTAATGATGCCCCCACTCTTATAAATAGCAAGGTGCCATTCCCTTGCGAGAGACACACAGAGAGCTTTCCCCCTAATAATCAGAAAAAAAATACACACAGAGAGAGAGAAGCCAGAAGAGCAACACGAGGAGAGCAAGAAGGGCATTTCTTCGTCAACGCCAAGCATCTCGTCACAGGAGCCAAGGCTACATCCGATCGTCCAAGGAGTAAGGCAGAGCTGTCGTCGCTTTCTCGAGCCTCTACCGTCACCCCCCAGAATCAAAAATAAATAATTGTACTTAGACTGTTGTACCTAGGTTTTCGTCCCTAGGCTTTCTTTGTACAAGCGAGTTTGTAACGTGAAGTAAAAGTCCAGTCCTCCGATAATTGTTCTGCTCTTTTATAATTCATGGCAAACACGATGGCGACTCTGCTGGGGACAAACTTGTCCACAGCTGAGGAGTTGGTGACGCAGTCGGATGCAGCCAAACTTGGCTCCACGTAACAAAAGATGGTCGTCTGCTTCGACCAACAGGCATTTGAAGAGATGCTCTCCGAAGGAAGCGCTGGCCTGGTCCAGAAGCGCACCCGCACGACGAAGGCTCGCAAAGAGTGGAGGCCAAAATCATTTGCTCCTCCCCAAGCCCTCGATGGGATACCCTCTGTTGCTCAAGACGGCGAGAAGGACTCTCCTACGGCCCCACTTCAGACCATAGACAACTCTGCTGTCCCCAAGTCCGGCAGAAAAAAACACTATGATGCTGGACTTGCAGGGGCAGAGAGAAACTCTATGCGATCTGAGCCGCATAAGGGTATTAGCCGCAGGGAGAAAGCTCATGCGGCTCCATCCGCCAGCCGCATGAAGAAAACTCATGCGGCCACATCTGTCAGCCGCATAGTTTATGCGGCTACAGTTGTCGATCGCATGGATGAGACTCATGCGGTCACTGAAGTCAATCGCTTGCAGAAAACCCATGCGGCCACAGTTGCCAACCGCATGCGGCCAGCCTGCACGGTCGTGACTCCCAGTCGCACAAGAACAACTCATCCGACAGCAGAAGATAACCGCATGCAGACAGCCTGCACGGTTTCCAATCCTAGCCGCATAGCGTCCGTTCCACGCTTCTCTCGATCAGTCTTCGACCGTCTCTCATACGGTCCTGACCCTGATAGTTCTCTGGATGATAAGCCAAACTCTGTGGTATTCAACTTAGACTCTTCCTATTACGCACCCGCAAGTGCTAAAAAGAAGAAGTCTAGGGTAGCGCGGGCTCATCAAGCCCAGTCAGCTGCCCCAACCTCTGACTATCGGGCGTCCCATTGACTATCACACGGGCCTCTGATGGGAAGTTGTATAGAACCGCTCGAGTCCAGCCCCCGACGGCAAAAGGACAAAGTGGTTCCTCTGACCTGCGTGAGGCGATCCTCCACAAGCACAAGAAAAGAGAAGGGGCTTCGGTGTACAAAGAGTCCTCGCTTGGACGTCACTGCACCCAAATCATCGTCAACTGTTGTTGCAACAACGCGGCAGTGACGGAAGACCGGCCGTCAGTCTTCCAAAGACTACAGCATCCGAGCTCAGAGGACGAGGCACCTCCTGTTGTCTCCTGCAATTCCACTCAGAAAGTCCCCGCCAAGGGGAGAGGGAAGAAAACAAGCATCTCCAGCCCCAAGATATCAACCACTACAGCTAAGAAACTGTCGTCTAAAGGGTTGTCCTCCACCGGAGTATTCCAACACACCCGTTCAAAGACGAAATCTGCTGTAATGGGAAATTCATCATCCATAACGATGGGGGTCGTGGGAACTGGGGGTAGCACTCCTCCGAACATCCACAATAATTTGATGTTTCAAGGAGACGAGCCCGGGAAAACAACTCTCCCATCAGGTACAACAGACGCTGATGTCCCCGAGGACATCTAAGACTCTCAAGACGAAGCAAGCTCTGAGGCTGGGGGTACCGTTTCCTCCGAGTCCGAACCCGAAGAGAACATTCCCACCTACCCCGATGACTTCTCGGTGCATGGGTATGACTCGAAGGGCACATCTTCCACCGTTCCTTCCATCACTCCTCATGTAAGGACGGTGTTCATGACGGACAGCAATCAAGGTGGTTCCAGTGATCGCCAACGCATCGACACTTTGGAGGCCATACTGTACGCCTTGGTCAAGTCTGTAGACGAGATCAAAGCGGCTCTTCCTACTATGCAGGGTGTGACACCTGGCTAAACAAGCGCGGGTCCCGCAATCAATGTAGATTCAAATTCAGCGGCACCGAACCCAGGCAATAATCCTCCCGAAATAACGGCTCCTACCGCGACAGATGAGGCCCGAGAAGTAAGAAGAGAGGTTCAGGAGCTCCGAGCCATGTTCCATGCCCGAGAAAATGCTCAAGACCTCAGAATGCGGCAACCATACCCTGCTGAATAGAGGGATGTTCCATTCCCACCAAGATATAAGCCGTTCAATATCAACCCGTATGATGGCAAGACCTCAGCAAGTCGGTACATCACTTACTTCGAGGTCACCACCGACCATCTGCCCCATGATGACGCTATCCTCACACGATTATTCATTGGGGCATTGGAAGGAGTCGTCTTCGACTGGTACCACAACCTGCCAGACAACTGCATCCACTCCTTCGCTGGCTTCAAGCGCTTGTTCTTGGAGAGATTCTACGAGGTAGGACAGGACATCACGATGTCTACCCTCATGGACGTCGTCCAAGGAGAGAAAGAGCTGACGAGGAATTATATTGAGCGGTTTTGTCAAACCGCAATGAAGCTACCGTCTGGTAATTCAGATTCTTCCTTGATTGATATTTTCCAAAAGAGATTGCTCCCAACAATTAGTCTCTGGATGGGCGAGAGTCAATTCAAGGACTGGAAGGCATTTATCATCAAGTGTCGAAGAACGGTTGAGAAAGGCTCGCAAACTGGGGTTGTACATTTCGGAGGAAGAAAACAAGGGTAAGCGTCCCAACACCAACAATGACAATGGGAGTAGCCCCTCCAACAATCGGGACAACAGAGGCAAGCAGGCCATGGTGGCCGATACAGCCCAGAAGCCTGAGTCACAACCAGCAGACAAATAATGGCCTCAAATTACTTATTCTTTCGAAGACGGCCACGTCAAGCCTATCTTGGACATGCTCATACAAGTAGACAGAATTCAGCTTCCTCCACCGAGACGGGAGCCTCAGCCGGCAGATCTGGAGAATCCAAAGTTCTGCCATTACCACCGCTACGTCCACCATGCTACACACGACTGCTACCAACTGAAACGATACATCTAAAACCTCATCGATTCGAACGCTCTGGCTATCGATTTCGAAGAGGTAACCGTAGCATCCAACATAGTGTCCGTATAGTTCGGCAGCTTTCCTCCAACGGAGACTCAAGACGGTGTCATACCCATTCCTCTGGCGACGATAGAAATTGCTAATCTTCCTCCTGCTCGTGATCAAGCTGCTGGTCTAGTACCCCTCACCACATCGCAAGGAGAAATCATGTGGGTCCATCCGGACCTGGTCCACGAGGTGACTCAGTCCACGCCGCCTTCCATTCATAAGACGAGAAGTGGAAAAGTCAGATCCTGCCGTACCATCTCGACAGATGTGGAAGAAGTCACGGCCGTCGTTACTCGATCCGGAGCACAATCCCATCCTGTGGCTGAGAACTCGACTGATGATCATCCTCCAGCTGCCACTGACGCTCCAGGGCCCCCTCAGCCTCCGACGACCGACAAGCCTAGGCCGAAGGAGACTCGCTTCGACAAATCCCTCCGGAAAGAGATACCTCAGGGACTGGAGAGGCCCTACAACTTCGATATACTAGCGGAATTGGCCAATACACCGGCCAAATTGTCCTTATATGAACTCCTGAGGCTCTCGAAGGATGTCCGCGTAGCCTTGAGCGACGCACTCTAAAATGCCGACGCATACTTGGCTCAGGTCAACCTCACGGGAGATAATCAACCTGCAGATCTCCAAGACAGTGCGTGTACGGGAGCGATGCCCAATATCGTCTTTTCTTCGTAGGACATGCTCATCAAAACCAACCTGTACGATCACCCGTTATATTACACCGGATACATCGACGACGTAAAAGTGGACCGGATGCACATTGATCCTGGGTCGTCCATAAGCATCATTCCGAAGGGTCTGCTACATCATCTTCGCATTCTGATGCATCGCCTGACGCCTACAAGCACCGCCATCACCGGTTTTAATTCGGACAGGAGCTACCCAATTGGAAAGATTCGCCTGAAGTGTCAGATTGGCGATCTCCAATCAGAAGTCACCTGTTACGTCATAGATGCCGACACTTCTTACAACATCCTCCTGGGCGCCCTTGGATACACGATTACATGATCGTGCCCTCCACGCTGCACCAATACTTTAAATATGTCGATAAGCATGGCTTCGTAAGGACAAAATTTGCCGATATCGATTCCTTCAAGGGAGTCGAATCTTATTACTCGAACTCCTGCCTGTACGAAAAGTCGAAGAGGCACCTTGGTGAAGGAGATGTGCAAACTCGTATCGAGACAGCCACAGGATCAGAAGAACCTCTGACGGTCCACCTCCAAGTTCGCAAACCTGGCAAGTCCGTGCCCCTTACCGCCACTTTGCGTAAGGACGCAATCAGCCTCTCGGCACAAGAAGAGCAAATGGTAATCCGGCTGCCGAGGTTGGGCCAAGTGCCGAGACCTACAACGGGGCCACTAACAATCAGGCTGCCAAAAATCGGTCAGCCGCAAAAGGAGAAGCTCAATCCCTCGGACAAGCCAATGACGATACGTCTTCCCAAGAAAAGTCATCACCCTGATGCAAGGCCTGGGACTTCTAGCGAACCAACCGCTCCCCGCCCAGCATCGAGTACCAAGCTGGGGGTTACTAGTCTGCCGACAACTCCACGTTCTGCTCCACCAGTTGAACCTCTGAAAATCAAGTTGACCAGGTCGTCCTCTCAGTCTTCATTTATACAGGGGATAGCCGAAGAGGAACCGGAGCTAGCCAAGTATGTGGCTGCCCATACTGATCTTCCTTCCGTAAATGATGTAATCTCCCTAGAAAAGATACCTTATTTTATTAATAAAGGGCTATCTTTGAACTACATCGAGCTTAATAAGCTTTGTACAATATACGCTATGGAACATGGTATAGGCACCCACCTACACACACAGGTGACAAATGTGCACCCACAATCCAGCTTATTCCAGCAGAAGACGCGTACCGTATAATCGATGGAGGAGATCATCCGATCATCTTCGGCCGGAAAGACGATCCTCGTCCCTTCACCATAAAAGAAGTCGATCTTGGGTCTGATACCGAGAGACTGCCTCTGTATCTTTATAGCCCTCAGTCCAAATATCTCATGCAAAAATAGGGATATGATCTAGAAACTACGCCAGGCTTGAACTACGGCACCGGGCGACGATTACTTTTGAAGCCACCAGTTTCGGCTGGCAAGCCACGAGACTACTATAGCAAAACTCGATGGGGACTAGGGTATGTAACTCCAATGACGACCCCTGAGAGTTCAGATGAGGAGTGTGACTGGCAGTCACATTCAACCGGATCACCAACCTCCGACTCGGATACCAGCATCGGAGACATATTCAGACATGTCCTGTCAGCCAATATGGCATTCGCCGATGCTTATGAAGAAGACGAAGACATTCCTGAGATCCTCGAGCTAGAGCCGTGGGCCCAACAATTGGATGCACAATGGGAAAAGCGGTTTGAGCAGAGAGAACCTCCCACAGAAGATGAGGTTATGCAGATCGACCTCGGCAGCGAATCCTCTCCAAAGCCAATCTTTGTCAGTAAAAGCTTAACAGACGAAGAGCGAGAATCGCTGCTGGAACTTATCAGAGAATATATTGATGTGTTCGCATGGAGTTATGAAGACATGCCGGGGTTAGATCCTGATATTGCTCTTCACAAGCTCAACATACGGCCAGATGCAAAGCCAGTCAAGCAGCAACAACAACGCTTCCGCCCAGGTGTCATGGATGCGATCGAAGCCGAAGTCAACAAACTAATAGCCTGCGGCTTCATTCGTGAGGAGCAACATCCTGACTGGGTCGCCAACATAGTTCCGGTCCTCAAGAAGAATGGAAAAATCCGAATCTGCATCGACTTCCGCAATCTGAATGAGGCATGCCCGAAAGACGAATTCCCCCTCCCTATCATAGATATCATGATTGACAACACATGCGGCTTCGAACGTATGTCGTTCATGGATGGATTCTCGGGGTACAACCAAATCAAGATGTCTCTTGACGATGAAAAGCACACATCATTCCGAATACCGATTGGCACATACTGTTACACAGTCATGCCTTTCGGTTTAAAGAATGCTGGTGCCACGTATCAACGAGCCATGAGCATCATCTTCAGAGAACATCTGCGCAAGACGGTGGAATGCTATGTCGATGACATCGCCGTTAAGAGTCGCTGTAAGGGAGATCATCTGCAGGACCTGAGGACGGTATTCGACCTGATGCGAGCCCACAATCTGAAAATGAACCCTACGAAATCTTTCTTGGGTGTATCCAGCGGAAAGTTCTTGGGATTCATTATCACCGCTCAGGGCATTCATGTAGACCCTGAGAAGACGAAGGCAATTATGGAGATGGGTCCCCCGAAAAATCTCTGTGAACTCAGAGGCCTTCAAGGGAGGCTAGCTTACATCAGAAGATTCATCTCTAACCTCTCCGGGCGATGCCGACCGTTCACCCACCTTATGAAAAAAAGGCATCTTATTCGTATGGGACGAGGAATGTCAGCGTGCCTTCGACAGCATCAAAGAATATTTGTCAAATCCTCCAGTTTTGGTGGCCCCGGTTGCCGGAAAACCATTTCTGCTATACGTACGAGCAATAGAACACTCTCTTGGCGCTCTGTTGGCACAAAACAACAATGCGGGTCACGAACAAGCCATATACTACCTCAGCCGAATGATGGTTGGACCGGAGCACCGATACACCGCGGTAGAGAAGGAATGCCTCGCCTTGGTGTTCGCTATTCAGAAGATGCGGCATTATGTCACAGGATAAACCATACATGTGATCTCACGAGTCAACCCTCTCAGAGTCCTCATGACTAAGCCAGGGGCACTCAGCTCATGCCTCGCTACATGGGCGATATTGTTGTCCCCTTATCATATGGTCTTTGTTCCACAAAAGGCTGTTAAAGGTCATGCTCTGGCAGGCTTTTTAGCAGCCCATCCAGGCTCGGAGTCGTCCAAGATATACGAAGAAATATCAGATGAGGTCGCTGACTCACATGTAACTTCTCACGATGACATATGGCGAATGTTCTTCGATGGCGCTTCAAGAACAGGATCCAAGGGCAACATCGTCGTTGGAGTCGGAGTGGTATTGATTTCCCCTACCGGGCTGGTGATCAATCGCGCCTACTCTCTCACGAAACCCTGCTCTAACAATATGGCCGAGTACAACGCGTTAGTCATCGGTCTCTAACTTATAAAAGAGCTGGGGGTAGAATATCTTGAAGTAAACGGCGATTCACAATTAATCGTCAATCAGATTCGGGGATCATACGAAGTCCGCCATGAAGACATGATCCCCTATCACCAAATAACGATCAACATCATCTTATCATTCGAGGGATTCTTCATCGAGCACGTCCCCAGACTCCAAAATATCGAAGCCGATGCCCTAGCGGGCCTTGCCGCTTCCTTAGCAGTATCGAACCACGCTCATCATTCGGTTGACGTGATAGGCCACGAACTGGTCTGCCCCAAGAACAACGTTCAATTCATGGCAAGCTATTCCGCCCAGACGGTCGACGAAGCACCAGACTGGAGACAGCCGTTCATCGACTTCGTCGTCTACGACATCCTCCCAGAGAATCCAAAGGAAGCCACCTCCATCAGACGGCGTTCTCTCAGATTCTTCTACGATACAGAGACGAAAATGCTGTATCGACGATCCTACGATAGGTTGTTGCTCCGGTGCTTGTCAAACGCAGAAGCCAAAGAAGCCGTGCGGGAAGCTCATGAAGGTGTCTGTGGGGCCCATCAGCCTGGCCCAAAATTTTAAGACCGCCTTCGCCGAATGGGCTACTACTGGCCCACGATGGTGGCCGATGCGATAGACTATGCCAGGAAATGCAAAGCTTGCCAAGTCCACGCAGACTTCATTCACCAACCATCAGAATTTCTACATCCTACAGTGGCGTCCTGGCCATTTGAAGCTTGGGGAATGGATATCATCGGTCCAATTGCTCCGTCTTCCTCCCGAGGACACCGGTTCATACTAGCCATTACAGATTATTTCTCCAAATGGGCGAAAGCTGTCCCGCTTGCAAAAGTAAAGACGTCAAACGTGATCAGCTTCCTAAAGCATCACGTCATATATCGCTTTGGACTGCCACGAAGGATCATACACGACAATGGTCCATAGTTTGCAAGCCACGCCTTCTACCGATTCTGTGATAAGCACCGCATTCAGAACATTGCTTCAACGCCATATAATCCGGTAGCAAACGGGTTGGCCGAAGCATTCAACAAAACAATCATCAAGCTGCTCAAGAAGTTCGTATCATCCAACAAACGCGACTGGAATGAGAAGCTTGGTGAATGCTTATGGGCGTATCGGACCACAGTCCGAACAGCCATCGGAAATACACCATTTTCCTTGGTGTACGGAAGTGATGCAGTCCTCCCATTAGAGACTCAGATCCCCTCACTCTGCGTCGCCCTCACGCATCAGTTAACAACGGACGAAAACCACCGTCGTCGGCTACAGGAGTTGGAGGCCTTGGATGAGAAGCGCCTCTTGGCTCAGCAACGAATTGAGTTATACCAAGCGCGCATCTCTAGAGCCTTCAACAAGAAGGTCAAAGTCAGAACATTCCAAGTAGGCGATCTCGTTCTGGCGGTCCGAAGGCCGATGGTTATGACGCATAAAACCGTCGGTAAATTCCAACCAAAATGGGAAGGCACGTTTATCATCGAGGCTGTATTCTCCAACGGTGCATACCGCCTCGCAAAGCAAAATGGAGACTTGCTCATGTTGCCTGTCAACGACAAGTTCCTGAAGAAATATTATGTCTAAATGACATTCTCTCCAGATCATCGAGTCATGTACCCGTTGGTACCGCTGAACTCACATCCGCAACATTTCAGATTATCGAGTCATGTACTCACCGGTACCGCTGAACTCATATCCATAAAATTCTAGATTGTTGAGTCATATGCCCTCTCGCACTGCTGAACTCACGTCCTCCTACCACATTCCCTTCAGATTATCGAGTCATGTACCCGCTGGAACCGCTGAACTCACACCCATATGTACTTCGGATTACTGAGTCATGTACCCGCTGGTACCGCTGAACTCACGCTTTCATAATGTTCCAAATTATCGAGTTATGTACCCGCTGGTGCCTCTGAACTCACATTCCGGTCACTCTTTCAGATAGCAAGTCATGTATGACTATACCTCTGAACTTTCTTTTTGGAAGAGATCCTTCCTCATGATCCACTACCCGTACTTCCAGTGCAAAAAAAAGGTAATCGATTCACAAATTTCCGAAACGGCCATGTCCTCATTACCTCTGAGTCATTTTCGCTTCCACCAAAAAACAAACCGCCCCCTCGCATAGAACTTCCACGTCCTCCTACCTCTGAGTCGTTCTATGTACCCCCTCTTCATTGAGCCCACTCCTGCCATGTCCTCATTACCTCTGAGTGGAAAGGCTCCGTCGAAGAAATCTTCATGCTTGCCATGTCCCCATTACCTATGAGTAAGTATGTCGGTTCTCTTTCAACCTATTATCTGTACCCACAACCGGAGTACGACAAGGATAATAGGTCCACAAATGTCCTCTGTTGACCACAAATGTCCTCTGTTGACCACAAATGTCCTCTGTTGACCACAAACGTCCTCTGTTGACCACAAATGTCCTCAGTTGACCACAGATGCTGTACTGGATCTCCAGTACACGCCCATCCCTTCCCTATCATGCCTGAGAGCCAAGTTGCTCCTTGGCGTTCTCATGAATACCAAAAATTTCTATAGCTGTCTTATCGCGAAGTTGTTTTAGGTTTTCCTCTCCAAAACTTGTTACTCGTACCTAAAACCAAGGTACGCCCAGGGTGACAGGTCCACAAATAATCCCCCAGCAGGTCCAAATCCACGAACACCACAAGTACAAAAAAGAGAAGATGAGTTGAAACATGCTCATTTATTCAAAATTCAAAGTGCTACATTATTTGGGATCTCATCCCTTACAAAATGAAGACAAAAAAAAGAGACAACAAAAGAAGACAGAAGGCTGATCACTGCTCCGGGGCACATAACGCCATGAGACGGTCCGTCAGCAAGGCAACCGACCGCTCAAGCCTCTGTTTAGCTCGACGCTTCGCCTCCTGGCTCAGCACCGCCGCGTCCTCCAGATGAGCATGAGCTTGCCAGTTGTCCTGGAATTTCTTGAAAGCCTGCTCTAGGTTGACAGAAGATCGGAAAACCCTCTCGGCCTCCCGATCGATTGACTCCTGTTCCGCACGAGCAGCCCCCAGCTCTGACTCTAAGAAGGCCAACTCCCTTTGAAGTACGAGAATCTGCTCCTTCGTGTCAGCTATTCCACGAGAAGCAGACTCTTCCCGAGCCCTACAAGCCTGACTTTGATGACCCAGCCCGTCATACGAAGCGGAGAACTTGTCAAGGTCCCCCTGCACAACTGGCCCGGCAGTATCTCGAGCAAGCTTGATCCTATCCCGAGCAGCAATAAGGAAGCCCCGCTCCCGTTCAATCGCAGCAGGCAAGCCCACCTGCCGTATCGCCAGCAATTGGGTCACAAGCTGATCAGCCACTGCCAACTTAGGCTCCAGGAGTGCAGCCAACCCCACCCCGCCAGGAAGAGACTTCAAAGTTGCAACTTGGCCCCGAGCGCACCGCAGAGACAGAGTAAAAGGGGTCCCCCGTTCTACAGCAGCATCTACGCCCCTCTTTAAGTGGCGATAAAAGCTGTCGACCACATCCTGCGTCACCTCGTCCAGAGCCTCCGAAGAAGCCGACGTCAACGGGAGTGTAGCCGGCAACGCTGAAGAAGACGCAACAGAATCTGCCGCTCCTGCCACAAGGGAAACAAACTCCGTACGGAAGGACGCATGAACAGCGGCCAACTCCTCTTCAGCAGCCCGTAAAACTTGAATGCTCGGCAGGGTCGAGAGGTCAATCTCCGGAGCCGTATAAGCAGTAGAGGATGAGGCGGAGACCATCGCCAGCCCCATTCACATCTGCCCGGAGCTGGTGGGAGGCCCCTCGATATGAGACGACGAAGGAGAGGAAACGATCCTTTCCCCCAGATCGCGGCAGGCCGAGCCTTCCCTAAGAACATCCACCGTGGGAAGTAAAGGGTCAGGACATGTAGGGCCAAGACAACCATGAATCGATTTGACCCAGAGGATATATTGATAGAGCAAATAAGCCCCCTCACTAGTCAATATTTGGCTTATCTTACCAGTGGAAGAGTGTGGAGGCTGAGATTCGCCTATAGCCACCGCAGCCTCTTCACCAGCAGCCTCCGAGTTGAATATGATAGGCTCTTCCGCCCCAGCACCCTCGGGAGGGGATGCGACGAGATCGATGTCGTCTTGCAAAAATTCAGCAACCTCGAAGACAGGCCCGAGGAAACCTTCGTCATCCCAGACTGGGGCCTCAGCAACTTGAGAGTCCTCAGCCGCCGCTGGGAGAGCCCCCGCTGAAAGGATCGCGGAATACATGCCACTAATCAAAGCAGCAAGGGCCGGATCAACCTCTGGGGCGGCTGACGGTTCATGAGAGGCCGGTTCATCAGACACCTACAAAGAAAAATGATTAAGTCGTACCCTAAGAGAAAGAAAACCACAACAAGGAGATGGCTCCGACTTGGTCTTACCTCCGGAACATCGTCTGCATCTTCACCCCTCTCCGTAATAAGTAGTCTACGAGGTCCTGTCGCAGCTCTCTTCACGGAAAAGGCTACTCCCCCGCTAGTAGATTCATGCCTGCCTCGCTTACGCGAGGGGCCAGGCACGGCAGGCGGTGGTTCTACCCTTACCACCTCCGATACATGTGGCAACTGATCTACCACCTCATCTAATACAACCGATGGTTGATCCGTCATTATCTCATATGCCATGATGGGCGGCTGATCCACCGCTGCTTCGCCACCAGAAGAGAGAGAATCCTCATCGTCCCGCTCGTCGTTTTCCTCAACTGTGTCAAAGGACTCGAAATCGGGCATGGGAACCCTATTCGCCCCTTTCTTCTTTGCCCTCGACACCGTAGCCTTCTCCGCCAAACGAGTACCCACGATGAAGCTAGTCCTCGGGTCAAAACCGATAGGAGGCTGGTTGGCCGTAACATGGTATAAGGCCGACATATGCAAGATTTCCCCCATCACGTTTGCCGCAGGAACTGAGAAACTAGTTCGAGTATGACAAGTGTCGTAGTAGCTCCATGCCCTAATACCATCAAGAATGCTACCCTCAAATCCCAGGCCGGAACTGGGACTCCCAAGGAATAGTTGACTGTACCCGAATTGACGAGCAAACCTACTGGGCAAGTAGGGCTCCAGATACACAGTGTTCCGATAGCGATAAACTAAATACGTCGGGCGAATGTTACGCAGCCAGAAACGTATCTTCTCAGGTAAGAAATGAGGAGATCCAACGCCATCAACATGAATACTCCTCACTTCCTGATCGGTAAAACGGGGAACGGACACGAAGAAACCATATCCGTCCACCCTCGCCAGCATCCTCCGACACGCCGGCATGGTACTATATTCCCAAGGCTGATGGCGATACCTGAAAAGAAAAGTGTCGTCGTCCATAACGTCGTCTCCCGTCCCAGGCCTCATCAAAGACTGATAATGCAACAACAGCCACCCTAGCAGGTAATGATAAGGCAGCTCTATACGTTCAAAGTCCATCACCACATCACGAGCAATGACTTTGGACGAGAAGGCACGGAGACCATGATGAATACTGCACACCATAGCAGGA
This sequence comes from Iris pallida, assembly GCA_029216955.1. Classification (NCBI taxonomy): domain Eukaryota; kingdom Viridiplantae; phylum Streptophyta; class Magnoliopsida; order Asparagales; family Iridaceae; genus Iris; species Iris pallida. Next base: position 8,448,093 of record JANAVB010035220.1, on the reverse strand, counting down.
AGAAGAGCAAGCCTGACCCCAAAGGCCAACTTTACGGCAGGAAGAATAAAGTGACGGCTGATCCTCTCGATAGCACCCACCCCTCCTGAGACAACACAATTACGCAGCCACACCATTAAGAAGCCTGCCAAGAGCGCCTTCTCCGACAGCCGTCGAGTACCATAATAAAAATAGCTAAATGAGTCTCTCTGGCTCCCAAACTTGTCATCCTTAGATTTCGACCTCCTAGCAGTCGACACCAAGCTTTCTACTTCCTCAGGAGTTTGACGACCTCGGGAAGTAACTCGGCCAGCAGCACTGAATTTAAAAAGATAGGAGACCCAAGAGTTGGTATAGGGAGTGTCCCCTTCCGAGCTATCATTTTTCTTGATAGCCGTTTGATGACAGGTGCTATGATGACATAACAGTTCTTGGTACACAGTAACGAAGCCTGGGAATCGTCGATCTAGATCCTGGACCTCCTCGTTCGTTGGAGTGTATGCTTCGAAGGGCTCGTCTCCCCAGGGAAGCTGGGAAATAGCATACATCTCATGGAGAGCGAGCCCCATCTCCCCTACAGGTGTGAAGAAAGTTCCTGTCCGATGGTTATACATCTCCAGAAGGGCCATAAACAACGGCTTATTAATGGGCAATCCGTGGCTGGTACCCCGGATAGCATCATAAAGATCGACTTCTCGCAAAAATGCCTCGTATTTCTACAGAATCCACGAGGTCAGGTTAGCCCACGGGGGAATGGAGTGTAGCCAGCCCACCAGTGCCAATCTGCCGACAGGATAGGACCCTTTTCGAGTAAGCTGGCTCAGGAAGGTGTCAGCCTGAGAAAATGAGAAGTTGGGACTGGGTGTGTTGATGAAGGTACCCGGAGCTAACCCCATCACAGATCGAATGACCGAATCCTTGATCGCGCGTACTAACCCAGTAGTTTTATTATAACGAATTTTACCCACGAACATCCCCTGTCTGGTTGGAGTGAGGGGGTCTGTCATCTGCCTGTCCAAAACGATCATGTTGAACCACGCAAAAAGGAAATGACGCTTCATAATGGGGATATGAATCAGCATCCCGTCCAGGTTAAAATCCCAACTCTCGGAAACATCCAGCACTCGGGAGTTTTCTATGATCAACGCATCCCCAAAGAGGAAGACCGGCCTCAGATGCTCCCCATTAAGCTTTTCGAAGCTCATCATATCACTAAGGAATTGGAAAGATTGAATCCGGATACCATTTAGTCGCTCCAAAGGCTCATTAACAAGGAGCTGCTCTGACACTTGACGAACCAAATAATCCCGTCGCACATCCATAACAAGTTGATTCAAGCCGACCAGAAGTTCCCTCACAGGATTTACAGGCAGAGTCACTGAGGAAAGACAAAAGAAAAAAGATTAGAAGATAGTCAAAACAAGAAGCATTGGAAAGATCATTTGAGTCTATGCGGCTCGGACCGACACAGCCTCATGCGGCTCAGAAAAAGATAAGTCCATGCGGCTCTGTTTAATCATAGCCTCATGCAGCTCAGATTCAGGTGAGACCATGCGGCTCAAAGACCACACAGACCCATGTGGCCCTAAACAGATAGACTCATGCGGTTCAGGTTAAGCATGCCTATGAGCCAGACTCATATGAGCTGATACGGCTACAAACAAGCGAGCTTATGCGGTTCAAAAGTGAGCGACGCTTATGCGGCCCAAATCGAAAACATACATGCGGCTCAGATCGAGTATGACAAGCTCATACGGCCCCATGGGGCAAAATGCTTATGCGATCACATCGACGAGTCTCGTACATGCGGCTTGTACATAAAATATGCAACAGAGCCATGGCAGCAGTTAGGGTTTTCAGGCGACCCCCTTACCAGCAATAGGCGGGTGAACATCGGAATGGACAGAGGGAACAGCGGCCGGTGGAGGAGTGACCACGTTCGTCGCCGCAGTCGCCGTAGAAGCAACCGCCTTGCCCTTCGCAGCCTTCGACGCAGCAGCCTTCTTGGGAGCCATTGTCGATCGTTGAGGGGAGAAGACGAAGAGGAAGTCGGCAACAAGGAGCTTCGAGCAAAGAGAGAAGGTAAAGAAAGAAACCCTCAAAGAATAAATTACTCCTATTTATAGGCGAAGGAGGCTCGTAAAATCAACAAACGCCTCGATCCACAAGCCGCCTAAAAGAATAAAGGCAAAACGCTTCGGTCAAAACAAAACTGACCCTTGGGATCCTCCCCCAAAAGGCGACGAATCAAGGGTGTTTAATACAGAAGATTTGCACACGTGGTTGGGACACGTGGCAACAAGTCTATGCGGCCTAACAGCTCTTGCGGCCAGATAAATCCATGCGGTTGAACCATCTATACGGTTAGCAAAGGTCATGCTTCTTATTCAAAGTATTTCAATTTTGGAAATTAAAAACTTTGAAGGGGGTCTTGTAGAAGCATGGAAAATATCAGAATGATGGTCTATGCGGCTTGGAGCAGGAGAACCCCATGCGGCTCATACATGGGCAGTCCCATGCGGTTCAGAGAGACTCTCAGTCTCATGCGGCTCGGGGCAGAAGAATCCATGCGGCTTACATAGGGACAGCCCCATGCGGTTCAAAGAGTCTTCCAGCCTCATGCGGCTCGAAAGTACATGCGGCTCACAAACGACCAACAGAGATATGCGGCTCGATCAACACCACGTGTCCCCATGGGATCCCTTCACACAGCTGGCCATCGAGTAATGGCCTTATTTAATGCTTTGCCATGATTTGACAGCTGACGGCTCTGACACAAAGTGCCATGATGGTCCTGTCATAATGACAGACTCTTCGGGAACGGAAGAAAATCTCTGATACGATCCGAGATTGCCACATGGCAGACTCCCATGCGGCTCAATCGAAGAACAGCTTCATGCGGCTGGCAGGAATCATCTTCCTGCGGCTCACCACAAAACCATCCCATGCGGCTCACAAGTACTATACCTATATGGCTCGCTGAGACGCTGTATTATACGGTTCATGGATATCATGCGGCTCTGGCAGGGTCCACCATTAAGACACGTGGCAGAGATTCAATTGCCCCCATGACTTGACAGCTGGCAGCAGGGGGGATTATGGGATGCGTGGTATTAAATCAATCAGAGATTTACCAGATCCCAATAACCATATTTAACGTTATCCTCGTAATTAATGAGATCAGGTCATATCATTCATGATCAAGCCAATGGGACACGTGGTGAGAGATCCAAGCTTGACACAACCAATCATGAAGATTTAAAGCAATCAGCATTAATCATTCACAGGATTCAATACTATCCACATTAATGGCCCAGATCCTTCACGCTTAAGACCAATGGTCCAGATTGATTAATCATCAGGCCGCCGCCACTTTGAGAATGTGCAATTATCCAAAACCCTAATGATGCCCCCACTCTTATAAATAGCAAGGTGCCATTCCCTTGCGAGAGACACACAGAGAGCTTTCCCTCTTATAATCAGAAAAAAATACACAGAGAGAGAGAGAGAAGCCAGAAGAGCAACACAAGGAGAGCAAAAAGGGCATTTCTTCGTCAACGCCAAGTATCTCGTCACAGGAGCCAAGGCTACATCTAATCGTCCAAGGAGTAAGGCAGAGCTGTCGTCGCTTTCCCGAGCCTCTACCGTCACCCCCCAGAATCAAAAATAAACAATTGTACTTAGACTGCTGTACCTAGGTTTTCGTCCCTAGGCTTTCTTTGTACAAGCGAGTTTGTAACGTGAAGTAAAAGTCCATTCCTCCGATAATTGTTCTGCTCTTTTATATTTCATGGCAAACAAGGACGTTTCGAGAGATGCACAAGTCTTGTGCTCCAAGAATCAAAGACACGAAAAAGTACATCTATAATTATAATTAATACGAAAATACAATACAATAAATATACAATCATCTAATCGTATACAATAAATAATAAAAAAAAATCCCCAAAAATCAGGGTCTTTACAATTACACTTTGACAGCTGTAAAAAGAGCAACCTTATGCGACTACTTCTGAGACAGTTGTTTGTAGTATGCATTTAAAAGCAGTGCATTCAAGTGTTATTTGACGCATAGTTATTCTATTTTCCATGAAGAGATCATGTCTGGCCACAGCTGTATTTTATGCGTCACGTTCTCTCACGACCCGCTCCCAAATAATCGGATACGAGTCAAACACGCCCAAATAAAATCGACATTACAACATCTAATACATTCCCAGAGTTTATCAAAATACACCACCACATGCCTAGTTATTTATTACACCTTAACAACTACGCCAAAGACAAATCCGGAGACAGGAATGAAGGTGTCAGTCCACATCCACAAGTACCTTCACAATATAATGTCAAAAGCAAAGTCCACCAGACAAAACCTAAGTAATGAAGCTTGAGTTAGATCTCTATAGCAGCTTCTAAGTCCTGAGTCATGATGTCATCCTACTCAACTAAGGCCTCGGGCTCCTCCCTATAGAAGGTCGAGCAAATAGCCTCAAGCTCACTTGCAACATATCCAGTCAGGAGCGGAGCAAAGTACAATCTATAATAATAAAACAAGTACATTATGTGAACAAGTAAAGAAACAATGGAACAGGATGAACATGAACCGTAAATGCGTAATCTAACAGAATGAGACATATAACAAAAGATCATGACATGTGAATTTGAAATATGTACAAAAATATATAATCGGGTGGGTAAAGATCATGAATAAGAGCAAGCATATGATACGACTTAATCACACGTGCACAGGTGTGCGATTAAGCTATCATCATGAATCCTAAGTTAGGATTTGGTCACATATCTGTAGTATTTTCCCTCCCCAGTATACAAGTATAAGTTCATGAACCAGAATATAAGATCGTGTAACAATGTATCCAATATGAAAAGACCACTGCATGAAGTAAATGAATCAAAATCATAGAAGTATTTGCCTTACTCTGGAAGAAAAGTAATAGGAACGTAACAATCTCTATGTCCACCTAGAATATGTGCAAGTTTAGTTAGGTTCTAAATAATGCCAGTAACTAATATCACTAACAAGTTAACTATTTATTTCTAACTATAAACTAACTAACTAATTAATTATAAAATAAAACTAATTAATTATATATACTAGCAAAATATTATATACTAACTTGCAAGAAAATAATTTTATAAAACAATATTATTAACATAATAGCTAGAATATATTTACTAGTAATGTATTAGTCAACATAGATAGTAGCAAAATAATACTTCTTACAGTATTTACTACAAAATTTACTAAGGAATATAAATGATAATAATCAATAATAATTAACAGAAATATTCTTAATCAAACTCAACCTAATTCCACTTCTATTTTCCTTCTATTCTTTCCATGGCCTAGAGTCTGATGGCAGATCTGACCTGCCTCTGCCAGGCCCAACTGTTCAACCACTTCTCTTTCTTCCGATTCTAATTATTTCAAATGTACCTAGTCCAATAGTTAAGCCCACTCAAACCTGGCCTACGCCAGCCCGATCAAACCCTAACCCTCACTTATATTCCCTCATCTCTCTATTCTCATTGCAATCAGCCGCAAGCTTCTAAAGAAACGCTAACCCTATACTCTTCACCTTCCTTTCATTTTATCTTCCTCACAGCTCTCTCTCACTCTCACCCGCTTGCATCACATGGAGAAAAAGAACAGGAAGACGAAGAAGAAGAAGTAGATGAGCTAAGAAGGAGATTAAGGGAGCTTACCTTGGCGGCTCTGTCAGGCGGGGTGATGCTATCAGCAGTTCAAAGTAGTGGTTCGTCTCTTCTCTGGTGGTGGCTTGTACTACGAAGAGTCAGCACGAGATTCGAGAGCATTCATGGATATCGAAGCTAGGCACAACCGTCTAGGCAGTGACAGGAGTGACGACGAGGTTCGACGGAGTGGATCTGAAAGCGGCGGACCAAGCGACTTCGATGAGGCGGACGACGACTCTAGCGGTAAAGTGATGAAGAATTGAATGAAAAACAAAAAAAAGAAGCAAGGAGAAGAAGAAGTACAGGGGCGGCGGCTCACCCTGGCTTTTGGGTGGTACAGTGGGGTTCAGCGGCACATCGGTGGGGTGGCGAGGCTTCAAGCTCGGCAAGGTGCGGAGACGGTCGAGATCTGACGGATCCGGCCGAGATCTTGCTTTCCGATGATGAAGCGGGGCAGATATGGTGCTCTCGGCGAGTCTCGACGAGATCACGGTGAACTCCGGTGGCTGCTGACTATAGAGCATGAATGAAGGAGTAAATGAAGAACAATAGGAAGATAAAGAAGCAAGAAAAAGAAGAAGAAGGTATCGGGGAAACTCACCGTTGTCGGAGTGGCGACTCTGGTGAGTTCTCAGCCACAGATCTGTGTCCGATCTTGACAAAGGGTGTTGGTCGTAGCTTCGGCGACAATCGATATCTCGGCGAGGCAGTGACGTCGACGAACATCGGTGAGAGGCGATGGCACTACGATGAGGCGGTGGCACTGTTAATTCCGGTTGGCAAGGACAGCAGATCTGGACTCAGCAGTCCAGATCAGGCGGAGCTCCGATGAAGATTCGGCTGGACATGGCGATGCTCGACGGTGCTTGTAGTGGTCGACGACGATGGCAGTGGACATAGTGAACAGTAGAGACAGTGGGGAGCAATTGTGTCAGTGTTGTCAGAAATTAATGTAATAAAATAATTAAAGAAACCCCAATATTTATATTAAAATAATATAGTGCTCTCCCAGTCAAGACTTAGTGGCAGTCTATGTAATTTGTAATAAATCTAGGGGTGATTCATGAAGACTACTAACTAACAACAATAACTAACTAATCACCACTAACTTAATTAATTACTATAATTAAAATAGCAGCCAATAAATAACTAGGAATGACTATAAGTCTACCACTTATAAATTGTAGGCTAAAGCCCACAATCCAAAGCCCAAGGCTTGGTAGGCTTAAATTAAAACTAATTAGTCTAAAATAGATTAAGCCCACAAATTATATTAATTAATCATTAGTAACCAATAATTAAAATTAAATAAAATTGAATTAATTACTTATAACTAGATTTTAGTAAGAAACGAAAAATTATGATTTTGTCACGACCCGCACCCGAATATCGGGCAAGAGTTCGTGGGCCACTCCCAGCCTACGCCGCAGTATCGGTGGTAGAACGATGTCAAGTATCCAGCAAAATCTTAACATCTAAATGATCTATAATAACAATATGTACTCCAATCACATATGACTAAGGCAGATATGAATAAGAAAAATGGTAACAGCACTGAAACAATCCAAAGTCGACAACGAACATAAATAACAAGAATGTATCGGAGACAAATCCGATAACGGAAACACAATCTAAATAATGAATAAATGTCTAAAGCTCCCAGAAGACAACTCACGGTAAATAGAATATCGAGAATCTCCCTCAGCTAGCATTGTCATATAATCCAAGAATGTGCGGCATAACAACTCCTAATATTTTGGTTATCAAGTCAGGATTGGAGTGAATTACATAAACTAACATCAGTTCCATTTAAATTGACAAAAACTATAAATAATAGAAAATAGTGAAATACATGACGGGTAAGTAGAACTGAACAGTAGAAAAGTAGAAAAATCATGTGAGCATGTCATGGTAATAATATACTGTAAGTAATCATGGGTACAGTGAACAACAAGTGAATTTGGAATAGAACATGTACTACTATTGCTAAACAGTGCCTTGAGATATTAGGGTGTTATGTGATCGGCTTGGGTCTAGATCAGGCAGTTCCATTTGACCGGCTATGCACAAGAACAAGTACAGGTAAACATGGAGATCATGCCGGCCAAAATGGAAAGCTATTATTCCAATAGTATCAGGTCAGGCTACACTCTACATGTGGCGAGGGTGAAGCTATGCACAAGTAGTAAACATGAGAGGTATTGATCAGATACTCTCCTAATATCTTCCCATCCCCTGACTAGTATAATGGATCCAACCATAGCATACTATGACATGGAATTCTCTAACAGGGTAGCAAATCCCCTTAGGAATCAGTGTCTATACAAGTACAAGGACAAGAGTCGAGGACGAGACATGTACTAGTATACCAGGATAACCAGGAGTAACATCTCATGACGGGATCTAAGCTATACCAATCCGTGTACTCTTGTGCCAGAAATCAGGCATAACACTACAAACTGATATCATAGAGTCTATCAAGATAATGAAAACTATCAGAGAATGTACTCGCCTCAATTTAGTTGGAAGTCAACGTACGCGACACGAATCAAGGAATGAAGAACGATTATTATAATCAGGCGGTTCTATAGAATCCAGAATAGTCCAAATAGCCCTAGACTAAACGATGACACAGACGGTTCTATAGAATCCAGAATAGTCCAAATAGCCTAATTTGGTATAAAGAAGCCTAAAATCAGAGTTCGGTATGATATACGAATCAAGGAATGAAGAACGATTATTATAATCACGAATTATTATTTAAGGAAAAAGAAATATTATATATATAACTATTTTTGAAAATCGTTTATAATATTGTTTTAGAAACTATATTTTATTTACCATAATATTTTAGTTAAATATTTGAATATACAGGGAATAACCCTAGACTAAAACTCATTTGTCAAAAAGGATTTTACGATTAAACTTGATAATAGTTTATTCATAATTCAAATAGGCTTTAAGCCTAAACCCAAAGCATCATTCGATTAAGCCCAAACCCAAAGTATTATTCAATTAAGCCCATAAGCTCAAAGCCCCGATAATATATAAACAATAGTCATTAGAAAATATTTTTATTGGGCTAAAGCCTAGTCCAATATTAATATTTACTGAATTTTGAAATAATTTTACCAATAGGCTCAACCCAAGCCCATTAATCCTTACTATTAACAAAACCCAACTAACTGATTCCCAAATAACAACAGCAAAAATCCTAAATTATAATTATCATTTATATTAATGAAATATAATAGTAATAACATCATTCTGAAGAGGGTGTGGTCTGCTGAGTTATCACTCAACTCAAATTCCCTAAATAAATCGAAAGGGAAGAGAGATGGGGGATGTTCCCACATTCATGACCCAAATTTTAGAGAGATCGAACGGAAGAGAGGGGAAAAATCACACAGAGGCCTAGGCTCGGGAGGGGCGGAGCAGCGATCGGAGCACCGGGATTCGACGACACCGCTAGCGGTGGACGTCGGATTGGAGCGGCACCTGACAGAGGCTCTGGAGGAGATGCTCCGTACGGAGGGGACAGCAACACCCAGCTCGAGATCTGAGCGGTGCGGCGGAGGGCTGGCTCTAAGTCAGAGCGGGCCGCAGGAAATGCACGGAGGAGCGGGGTGCCGGGCACGCATGGGGAAACCGGATCTGGTTGGGGTCGCCTCGACGGATGGAGGGACGTGCGAGTCGGGTGAGCGGTTTATCCCCACTCCCTTCTTTTTCTCTTCGTTCTGTGACGGTGGTGGGGTTCCTGCGTGGTGCGGCTTGCCGGAGTTGGTAATGGTGTTGGTGGGCTTTGACTTGGGGGTGGATTCGTGTGGTGGTGACGGGGTGTGGTGCTGGGGCTCTTGGCTAGACAGGGGAGTCGGGCGGTTATGGTCGAATGGTGCCGGGGCGGTGGAGGTAGTACTGGTGTGGTCTGGCTTGGCAGGGTGTTGTGGCTGTGGCTTGGCTTGGTGATTGGAGGAAGTCGGAGTATGGTGGTCGGAAGCCACGGGGCGGTCGGGATACTTGGGTCGGCCGGGATAGTAGCAATGGCTGGAGTTGGCCGAGGTAGAGGAGGAGGTGTCAAAAAATGGTGGTGAACGAAATAGTCTGGCTGGATGGGGATTCGACGGAGGTGGCTGCTGCTGGTTTGCAGGGAGGCTAAGGGGAGAAGGTGGCTGCTAGGTGATTCTAGCTCCTAGGAAAAGTGTCTTATAAACTATTGGGAATTGTCCAATATTTATAGGGTAAGGTAGAAACCCTAATGGCATGGATGTAAATGTAATAGAATAGGAAATTAATGGAAAACACTAACAGCTAACTATAATACTAACTGCTAATAGTAGTTAAACTAATAATTAAATTAGTTATTAAATATATATATTCATTACAAAAACCTTATCTGAGAAACATTTTCTTTATATAAAAAATAATATACAATATTTATAACTTATGGAAAATTCAGAGAAGGACAAGTTTTAGGATATAATCTCACATCATATAGTATTATAAAACCAAAGGCCCCAAACAAATATCGATAACATTATACGATTCGAAAATACGTTTCATATTTAAAATTCATGTTTTCCAGAATTAGAAAAAAATTGAAAAAATAGGAAAATACAAAAAATTGAAAAATTCCCAAAATTCGGTTAACAGAGGTTACAAATCTACCCTCCTTAATGAAATTTCGTCCTCAAAATTTAAAGTTGTCAGAGGAGCTCAAAAACGATAGTAAGTTTAGGCAATATCTTAGGCACGATCAAATAACAATGACTTTACGCAATTAAGATAATCATGTTTCAAAATCACTTAGGCACAATTAATGAATTATATATGCACAATTTAGGAAGAACTTAAGTCATTTGAGAGCGAAGCCGTGACTAGGAAAACTAAAATCGTTCAGTTACGATCAAGTTAAAATCATATATAAGTATAGAAGGATTAATAGGATAGGCACGACCAAATACATGGATGTCGGGATTAGACATCATCAATATTAGTCAAATGTTTGACACGATCAAGTCCTAAAAATCACAATTGTAGTTAGGTCGTGAATCGTATTCAAAACTCTTACGTGATTAAGACCTTGAAAATGATTTGGAATCACCTAGGCACGATTAAGATAGAACTATAGAAATAATTAAACACGGGCATGATTTAGAATGAATTCTTAGCAAGAGTGACTAGATAATCAAAATTTAGGCACGTTGGGATATTTTATCCAAATATGTTCAAATATGACACGACTAAGTTGGTTGATAGTCGTGATCAAGAATCAAAAATTTCAGGCACGATTCAGGGGTAAAATTAATACGTCTAATAACAATTATTAGAATCACGATCGTTGGAATTAGAATCGTTTAGGCGTGCCATGTCAAGGAACGACCAAACACAAAAATTTGGCATAATCAAGAATGGTGGTAATTATAATCATGGTTAGAACAAAGCTTAGTCGTTACTAAGAATTAATCAGAGTTTTACGCACGAGCGATAATTGTACTGAAATCCAAACATGATCAGAATTTGAAATTTTGACGCGAACGAAGATGAGGTCAATCGATCCTTGATCAAAAATAATTTAGGCATGTGTGGACACACACAGAAAGAAGAAGAAATGATGTCTTTTCTTTATTGGCGGAAGGCACCACAAATTGAGTACACCTAAGAGATCCTGTGCTGTGGATCCCCGAGTACAAAAAAGAATTCTGAGGAATGAGACGATGGAGATCGAGCAGCAGTTGCTCCTTTACTCCGTTGACACTCCGATTACAAAAGTGGGGGAAAATCTAAAAAAATTGCTAACTCTCGGCTCACTGGCAAGAAGTGCAGCAATTTGGCTCTTGAAAATGCTCTCCGTTCTGTATTTTGAAGAGGGATGAGTCCCCTTTTTATAGTAGTTTTTGAGCTGGAATGATGTTATGTGCCCATATGAGGAAACACACTGGTTTTCATGTGGGCACATGGTCCTGCTTTGGGCGCATAGGATGTAGGTGAATGCAGGCTGCATGGTCGTAGGTTGATCATGGTGCTGACGTAGCCGCATGCTGCGGTGCACGACTGCTCGTGAAGACTGACATGGTCGTACGCTTCGGTGCACGTTTTGATCGTAGTTTTGACCGAGTCATGGGATGTTATGGTTTGGGCGCATAGCCTGAAAGAAGTCTATACGCCCCCCTTCTGGAGGTGCTTGTCTTGGGCGCATAGGGCTTCACATGTTGACTTGGGCGCATAGAGCTTTACAGGGTGACTTGGGCGCATAGAACTTCACAGGGTGACTTGGGCGTGTTAGCCCAATGATTATATCATGTTTTTGAATATGGCTAATAAATTAAGTTTACCATATTGACATCACTAATATTCATGTAATAACTATTATGTCACTACTTAAACCTAGCATTATCCTAATGTTAGCATTGTCATAATATCAATATTGCTATGCTTGTATCATATTAGTTTTGTTTGTCTAACATGTATTTGTAGACATGCTGTCAGCACGATCAAGCTTTGTCAAACTAGGACATATACAATAGAAAATTATTGATGGGCCAAAGATGGCCTTAAACAAGAAGATTTCTCTGAACCGCCTAACGACCTATCCGGGGCCTCGCATCGGGGGTTCCGCTGCCCGGTCAGCGGACAGGGATCGAGGGGGCAGTGCCCTCCGTCAGGGGTTCAGGGGCGAAGCACCCAAAAGGTATTCAGATTTCTAGATCTGTTTATCTTTGGACGACCGTCGTCAAGTAAAAAAGACGTCTTCAAGTCTGCTCAAATATTTGAAGAAAGGCGTCATCAAAGGGCTCTTGGTTTTTCTATTTTATCAATGTAATTTTACATATTTATTGAGTTTAGGAATACGATATAAACTGTATCATACTGGCAAATAGGCTACCCAAGAAACGTTTTCAAAATACCCTTTTATTTTGAAAACAAGCTCACTTACAAAAGCCCAAACTACTTCCTAACTGTTTGACTTTTCAAAAAGCCCAAAAACTAATTTGCAAAAATCCTAACAGAACCCTAGCAGAACTTGGCCCGAATTCGGGCAGAGTTCGGCCAAAGTTCGGTTAATGAACGTTGCTTTTTGAACTTGGTCTTCCTGCAGTTACGGATCCCAACGAGATTTTCTTATTGAGTTCTGCCCGAATTCTGTCCGAATTCTGTCAGAATTCTGCCTTTGGAAAAACTATAAATAGAGAAGGATTTTGATCATTTCAATTCACTCATACACAATTGACTTTCATATCTCTTCTCTATAAGCTTACTAATTCTTCCAAAGTATTCTGAGCTATTCATTTTCAAATCCCAAGCCAGTTACAATCCTCTAGTCGATTTGTCAGTGTGGTATGGTCTAGAAGTTTCAAGAACGGTTGTAATCAGAGGCTTGATTGAAGGTACATACTTCACAATTGAAGTTGGTCGAGTACTTCGGATCATAGCTTGCGTTGTAGAAGTTGCAAGAACTTCGGATGAAAACTTGTGGTGATTTTCCATAGTGGATTCAACTGAAAGCTAGAGTTCTTCCAACTGGACTAGTCCTCACAAGAGGGAAACCAGTATACATCCTTGTGTTTGTGTTTGCTCTCTACTCTCTACTTTTTATTTACATATTTGTGATATATTATCTGTGATCTTGTTACTAACATTTTTAAATAGCTAATTTCCGCTGCCTACTCTATTCACCCCCTCTAGAGTATTACGCTTTACAACTCGTTCCTATAATCGATCCTACATGGCGCATATGTCCTCATTAGCTTGGGCACATAAGGCTTCATTGCTGAAATTTGTATCCTTCTACAAGACCCCCTTCAAAGTTTTCGATACTTGAACGAGTTCAAAATACTTTGATAGAAGCATGGACGGTCTTCTCGTGATGCAGTAGGCGCATAGCATGGCCCTCTCTTTGGGCGTATAGCGTTTGGCCAGCCTGTCAGAGGGACGGCTGTTGCGATCTTCCTCAAAAATCTGAACTGACAGATTCGTCGGGTGGAATTTGAAGAGGTCCATCCTTCATACGTTGTCCATGTCGACAAATGGAAGTCGCATAGTGTGCAAGAGGCTGGATCTTCACGTGGGCGCATAAGCCATAGTAGGCGCATAGTGCACAATGGGTGCATAGGAATATTGGGTGCGTAGGAAAATGGCCTATGCCTGTAAATAGTCTTTGAAAGAGAGAGAAAGTTATTATTCTCATTTCTCTTAGAACTTTCAAAATAATCATCTTCTCCTTTCTTTACGAACCATGTCTCCCAAGGTCACCAAGAAATCTGGGAAGGGTAAAGGGGCTGCGCCAAGTGGCTCTCCTCCTGCGGCAGCGTCCTTACCAGTCCAGGACCCGATTCTGGGTGAGGCCATGCCTCAAAAAACAAAGTCTCGAGCATTAATTTATGACGCTCAGACTTTTCTTCTGCCTGGGCTCATGCGCCTAAGGCAACATACTTCTGTGAGCATTCTTATACGACCAGAAAAGTCATGTGCCAACACTGTGGTGTGCTATGTGCCTATATATTGCCATGTTATGCGCCCATATGCTGTTTGTATGTTATGCGCCCACATGTTTATTTTGGACGCATATCCCTTTGGGCGCATAGTCCTTTGGGCGCATAGCCCTTTGGACGCATAAGAATCCTTCAGCACTTAGTTTTTCCTGCAGATTCTGACTCTAACTTTCTCTTATGTCCTTGCAGTAAACATGTTTATCCCGAAACTTGAGGGAATCCCTTTCGGCTCTGCTTATCAAGTCCTCGGTACCAGTCTCATAACAAATATGATCTGCAAGGTTCAATCCACGATCAGTCAAAACTAGCCTACGGAGCGGACACTCGCCATACTTGAATAGGATAAGACCTTCTTGAGGCAGATGATTAACGATAAGAAGTTCTTGCTTGGAGGGCACGTCGTTTCAAGAAGCCGTACTTCATGTTCAGTGACAGTATGGGATTTGAAGATGGCGAGACCATACGCTTGAGAAACCCAATGGTGATCCGTCCGAACAATCAGAGGATATGGCTACCGTCGATGGAGCGTTAGTATCCTTTATCTACTTTTACTATCTTAGCCGTGCGGCGACAGATGAAGTGGGAGCTAACTCCTGAGCTCCTCGTGGTCATCTCCGGAAGAATACAGTTCGACTCAGACGATCGGAAGAAGGACACTTTCAAGTGTGTTCGGGGCTCTGCATCTTACTCTACGAGGGGACTGCAAGTTGGTGCCGTAATGAACGATATTTCGACTAACCTCCATCCTTACGCCGCTGATACGCTTTGCAATTTGATGATGACGGGGGATGTGTCGTAGCCCGCAGGGAAGATGCGGATGGAATGCTGGAGGTATCCATTTTAATTCTGGAACAATCTTACTGGCTGGGTGCTTTCCACATATGAAGCCACCCTGAAGACTGCTGGACTTTATTATGTTATTTGGGCCACTCAATATGGTGTAAGGGTCAACTGGCCAATGTTCGTCTCCTTGGCGGAGTTATATAACCTTCACACATGTACCTTCTTTACTCCGGGTAGGGAGATGGAATTGGCTCTCCACGAGATGCAGGAAGCGTCGAAGCTTTCCTAGGGCACGGAGCCATATGAAGAGTACATGCCTTGTGATGAAGAGCTCCGAGATCTGAAGAATGAAAACTTCGAGATGGTTGATGTGTACAAAGAATTACTTTGCCACCTCCTTATCTGTCACAGGATTATTAAGAAAGGGCGGACCGAGGGGGCCAATCCCCACACGAGAGCTTGGATGGGCTACGTCTTCGTTCAAGGAGAAGGACAGGATCCGGCATCCTTTTCAATTTTAAAACCTATGACCAAATCCGATCTAAAAATCCGGATGACAGATTATGATACGGCGGATACTGAGGACAGTGATGATCCTGAGTCCCCGATCGGCCACTACTTCCGTCAAGATAAATATCCATTGTCGGAGAAAGCTATACTGGCAGCTTTCTTAATGATATGGCTTCATGACTGCATAGTCCCTGGAGGTTCAGGGTCCATTGAGAGAATAAGGCGGGGTATGATACTTCCGGCTGTGAAGCTGGCGTTCGAATATCGTCTTGCATTGCTTCCCGCGATGGTCTGTGCCACTGGACGAGGTCTGCAGGACTTTATTAGGAATGCGGTGACTCCTGATAGCAGGACCAACTTCATCCGGATCGAACTTTTGTATCATTTCCTGATAGGGTGGCTGCTACTGCATTGTCCTACCCTGATGATTGCTGGGCCGGTGGCGGACTCTTTGGCGGGAGACGCCTTTTTTTGTAGATTTTCTGATGCGGATTGGGCTGTCACCAGTGTACATGCCTGCATAAAGGCTTTAGGCTTCTTACAGAACTATAAGTTCTTCAAAGTATCCCCTCCGTCTGACAGAAGTAATACAGGAGATATCTTAGTGGATGAGGGAGTTCATGCCACTAGTTTGACTGCTGGGGTGTTTCACTGGCATCAGTCTATCAGACCATCGCATCTGGTGCTCCGAAACTGGAATCATGCCTATTTGGAGCCATATCGGTCGAGCCGTTTGGCGTGGCAGTTTGGCTACAGCCAGCTGCTTTTGGAAAATGCTAGCCCGCATTTGGAGTCGATAGACAGCTTAATTGACCGGGCGCGTGCTTGGATGTATTACAATGCTGGGCGCACGGGGGCAGTCTTCACTCTGCCCTTGGATAAGCCTGAGACCCATTTGTGCTATGCCACCGCCAAATTTTATGTTCATATCAATACTTTTCATCCCCGGTATGATCGTGAACAGAGCTTGATATTGGGGACTCGGTTTGGCCCCCTTCCTGCGAAAAAGACACCGAAGGGCCGTAAGAAGGAGAGTGTTGTTCCCACTATGAATCCAGCCGTAGTATCGCGGCCGAAAGCTATCCTTAGGGAGCCAACAGTGTCTCCAATGGAGGATACGAAAGATGATAATTCTTCTCCTCTTAATCCTCCTCAGAAGAGGAAAGCTTCAAATGAATTGGCCCAGGTGCCAACTTTAAAGCGGAAGAAAAAAAACTGTCGCCCTGAGGAGAGCCAAGGAAGTGGGTGCTGGCTCACCTCCCTTGAGGATGATCAGGGCGCGGGCTGTTACAATTCAGGAGGTAGATCCCTTCCTAGACTCTATAGCCATTCTGGTCAAGCCTTTAGAAGCTTTCTCACCTTTGCGTTTGTCCTTTGCACAGAACCCTGAATTTGAAACTAAGATAGGTGCCTCCTCGTCTGAGGAGGTAGATATGACAACAACGTCCCCTCCTTGTCCTCGACCGGCAGACGACGTTCAGCCTTCCTCAGCCAAGGAGGCTGAATCAAAGGATGATCAGGGCGAATGCCCGGATTATGGTGGTGACCAAAGAGCCAGTCCTTCTTTCAATATCTTCCTGGGGGCGATGTCTAAAATCAGGGCCATACTGAAAGAGTTGGACGAGAATCAAGTCCAATCGGCTCATCCACCTACGGGTACGTTATCTTTGCGCCTCTCTTCGGATAAGATTTTTCGACTTCGATTTTGCGTGCTCCTCGTGAGGCTGACCACGACTGTATATTCCCTTGTAGACAAGGAGAAGGGACCACTCGCGAAGATAGACCTAGGCATTGGGGAAGGGACAGAAGTTGTCCCCGGCTTCTCCAAATTTGCTAGTGCAGAGGGAGCTGTTAGTGAGCCGGTATCGGCTACAGAAAGAGAGGTTGAACAGCCTACTGAGGGGGCTGTTGCTGAATCTGCTCCCGTTCCAGCTGGGATTGTGGAACATACCAGGCTTGATGCCGCTCGGGGCCTTGGTATTATTATCCTTGAACTGTCTGGACCTGTTCTTGGTTTTCCTGAAGCCAAGACTGATGGCGTAGCTCAGGCTGGTGCTGAGCAAACTGATGGTACAAAATTACAACTCTTTCGTATTTTTTTTCTTTTTTTGTTACTGATGTATATATTGTTTTCTTGTCAGGTTCGACTTCTTATCAGGTATCCCTTCCTGGAGCGAAAGAAACTCTCCAAGCCTCCTCCCCGACGACCTCCACTGAAGACGACAAGATGGACAAGGAAGTCGTCAAGACTTTCTACTCTGTGTTGAAAGTAAAGCTTCCTGGAGTCCTAAATCAGAATGCTGCCTTTGGCCCTGTGAAGGCTGTTGCCGAATGCAAAGTGGCAGCCCTCGAGAGCATTGCCAGCTATGAAGAGCGGGCTAATACTCTGAAGTAAGTTTTGAATGACCTGGAGGGTCAGGTAGCCCGATTCCAGGATGCCAAGCAATGGAGCCTGTCATCCTTGTTCCATAAAGAAGATGAGGCTTTGATCACGGCTCTTGCAGAAGAGAAGGCTACTTTCCAGGTGAGGAAGGATGCCCTCGTTCGAGAGATCGGCGAATTGGTTGACCAGTATGGTCAGTTCAATACTACAAGTGAGGCATGTGCTGCCACGAAGAATAAACTGGCTACGCAGATTATCGAGAAGTATAATCACATCACGTAGATCCAGAACGAGATCACCCAAGTGGAAGCCAACATGAGGTCAGCAACGTCTGAGCAGGAGGATTACTTGGCTCAGGCTGCCATGACTGCCACTACTTCCGTCCATCTAAAAGAATAGCTGGCGAAGTTGGAGGGAGAGCACATGAGTCTGATCCTTTTTGGGGATGAAGCTGCTCGTCAAGAAGAGGCGTGCCGTCGAGCTACCGTGAAGTCTGAAGCCGAAATCGCGGCTCAAAGGGACAATATCAATCGCCTATGTATCCCTTACATTCTTTGTTTGTAACTATTTTTTTTCAGCCGTCACGGCTATTGTACCCTTTTCCGTCTCTTGATAGACGTTCAAGTAAAGAATAAAGAATCTTTTCAAAATGAATGAGGTTTTGTGAAATATCGGAACTAGAGGTAATGTGGACATAGTTATGATATTTCTGGTGGGTGTTCCGCTGGGGAATTTGATGTGGACTATTATCTATTTCATATTCAAGTTTTTTTTAATATAGATAATAAGTTGAACGAAGCTGCTAGTAGGGGTAATATGGACGTAATAGCAGAGGATGTTCTATATCTGACCAGAGGTAATATGGACATGGAAAGATATATAACATTAGGTGGGAGTGAATAATTCAGAGGTAATATGGACGTGATTATCCTTGATGAATGCTTTTCTCAGAGGTTATATAGACATGGCAAAATATTTTTTAATCGTTCCACTGGGGAAATAATTATCGGAAAATAATTCAGAGGTAATAGGGACGTGACTTATTTTCGTCAAACCGAGTTTGGACAGAGTCAAAAACGGAAATGATTCCACTGGAGAAATATTTTAGAGGACCTATTATCCAAGGCGTATTCAAGATTCTTGAAATAGGATAATAGTTAGATAATTTTTCGAATCACATAAACATCGTACTGTACATTTATATGACTGAACATATGTGAACATTATTTAAAAAAGGTTACACATAGTATTTCTTCAGGAACTTGTCATTGATAGGCAACATGAACAAGTCACCATCAGGCTTGGTTAGTCGGTACCCACCGTTAGAATATACTGATTCTATAATGAAAGGACCTTCCCATTAGGCTAAAATTTTCCTTTTGTTTTGTGCGTCATGACCATTGGTCTTCTCACTGCCAAAACTAGATCACCGACTTGAAAGATTCTTTCCTTCACCTTTTTATTGAAGGCTCTGGAAGGCGTGTTTGGTATAGCTCAATGTGCTGCTGAGCTAACAAGCATTTTTTGTCTAGCGCTTCGAGCTCCTGGAGTTGCAGACGGTAGCTTTCTTCGGTAGTGAACTCGCTGGCTAAGGCTACTCGAAGAGATGGAATCTGAATTTCTAGGGGAAGAACTGCTTTGCTGCCATAAACCAGAGAGAATGGCTGTGAAGCCCATGCTTAATTTTATTTTTATTTATTATTTATTTTGTTAAGCCTTAAACCCAAGCCCTAAATCTTCGTAGCCCAACCCAATAACTTAAACCCACAACCCAAGCCCATACCTAAACCCATTCAAACCCACGTTGCCCTCTACCCCTGGTCCCGTGCTTACACCCCCAAACCAGATCTGGAGATCCCACGGAGAGTTTAACTCTCAGAATTCTCCTTGTTCTCCAGAAGCTTTTCTTCCTCACAACCATCTTCAAAAATCCATAACTTTCTCCTTCCTCCACCAAATCAAAATACGAGACCATCGTTGTGTTCGTCTCGTCATCCTCTCCGAATCCACACCCCACTCCCCCACCTTCCGAGCCCGTCCCCGGCGCCTCCCGTGCGCCCTCTGCCCGGCGTCCGTCGTCTCCCGTGCGCGTGCCCCGTCGCCGCGTATTTGCCGTGTGTGTGCACGTACCCGTGCTCATCAATCCCGACGTTGTTCCGAGTCCGAGGCCTCCCCTCGGTACTCCTTCGTGCAAGTCTCGGGTAACCTCTCCCCTTTCACCTAATGTTGTAGTTCACAGAACCCATAATTTTACTTTCTGGCCTAGTTTTATTTCTGTAGATATTAAATTAGGTTCTGTGACGATTTATTTTAGCTCTGTGTTGTTAATTTGCAAAGTTGTAATAATATCACTTTAGGAAACTTAAATTGTAATTGTTAGTATAAATTGTTTTGTAGCTTAATGTCAATAATTTAAAATATATGGTTGAAACAATTTAAATGGTTTAAATTAAAGTTAGGGTTATCTCTTAAATTGTAATGTTATGCTGTAGCAATTCTAAACCAAATAAATGATTTAGTTATTATATTTATAGTGGTTAAATATTTATTCATTTAAAAGTTATTGTTATTAAATAAAAGTTTTGTTAGAAAATGGTACTATAAACTATGTATATTCCTCTTTTAAAACGATTTCTAGTCAAAAAGGTTTATAAAGTAATTATTGTAATAAAAACTAATGTTGTGTAAAAAATGTTAATTTTGGTAGCGGTATTTAATAATAAAATCCGAAAACCTTTATATTAACCTTGAACCAATTTTTTAGGAAAAATATAATTTTGTGCATATTATTTTTAATATTTAAAGACGATTCTAGGCAATTTGTGAAAATGACTAAAAATATATTTTATGAAAATCATTTTCGATTAAATATTTACTTTAACAAATAATTCCTATTTTAAAATGTTATTTTAAATAAAAACTATTTTCTTACGAAACTTACTAATTTTGGAAAATTTGCTTTAAAATATTTTCCTAATAATTATTACTTATGACGAAAACCTATGTTGTTCCAAAACGGTTTTACGTTAATGTTAGATTTATAATTAAACCTATTTTTGTACATATGACTTCGGTTAGGAACACCCACCTATAGACTTGACCTAGCTTGTACCTTAGAATTTAGGGCGTAATTTTGGTTACTAAAACTGACGTTACAATCTTGTAGGTTCTGATTCGTAAACCCTAGCAGTCACTTTCTGATTGCTGCTAAGTCAAGGAATATTCTGAGGCAAGTTTCATATCTATTCCATGTCTATGTTTTATTTTGATAATTAAATGTATGCATCAGTTAGTTACATGTAGTATAGTTACACTGATTCACCGTGGATCCCTCTCGTACTCCACATAGGTTGATGGATTGCTAGATGGCTATCTTGACATGTTAGTTATTGATTATTGACTCATTGACTTGGGGATTGCCTGGGGGAGTAGTATAACGTCTGTGACCAAAGCCAAATCTCGTTCGTTTTGCGTCTCGCGCTAACCCCCACCACACAGGGGGTTGAGCCGTACCGTATACTATTCGTTTCGGCCGAAACGTTAGTATACATATTGCCTCACCAGCGGGTCACAGGCCCTGTTATGTACTGAAACACTAGCTTAGCTTTGCATCATTCTGGACATTGATATCATCTTGCTTGTTGGTCTTTTTACTATTAAATACAAGAAAAATATATTGTTTCTTAAATTATCTCGTACTTTACATTTATTATTAATTTAGAATTGCTAGATGTAGATAAAATATGTTCTTGCTCCCTCCTGATTGGAGACCCAACATTTTTAGGTGATTGCGACGAAGAGGAGCTGCCTTACTGCACTTTCTACGGGGCATACTTGGGTCCCGTAGAGGCTGAACCAGGAATCCATGAATCCTAGAATGTTAGCTTAGCACTTTCCTTTAGTTTCCTTTTCAGATTCTATTGTAATAAAATAAATATTATTGTTGTATGTTTTATTTCCAGACTTTCCCAGTTGAATAAAATGTTTTATTTTCGTTAGGTGTTTCTACACGTTGTGTTTCACTTCTTGATACAGCTTAGTGCCGCCGTCTCACAACGGTGCAGGCTGGGCATGATCCAACTTGATCCACTACATTAGGATCGGATCGTGACATGTTTTTAGTAGTGGCCCATGCAGGTCCAGTTTTGTAAATTGGTCTAGTCAACTTAGTCTGGACCAGCGTGTGGTCCTGTAACTTGTCTTAGGTCTAAATGAGACTTTAGGAAAATAGACTCAAGAAACAACTATAACACTTAGATGATATTCACCCTGTTACATCATAGGGCCGAAATTATATATTTTAAAATCTATTTTTGCTTGCTTATAGTTTCGTAGGTTACCTTGTTTGTGTTTATACCTAAAGCTCAGATCATGACCAATGTTCCAAAGCTATTCCCTTGTTAGCTTTGCTAAACCATTTCAACTTGACTTCCTTGAACCAATAAGGCTAACTTTAGCCCAACTTACCTAGCAAATTCTCAAACTTTCCTTGGTTTATAAATCATTTTTTTCCTTTTCTCAAAATAATTTCGGTAAATGTCAGTATTCTCTAATTGATTTGTCAGGAATATTCTCATAACTCCTTCTACTCAACTCGAAGCTGTGATGCTTATATCCTGTCTTGTGTCCAACTCATTTAGTCAGAATCAAGTTGATCCATTCTTTAAGTTTTATCTTTGAAAAAGAAATGTCGGAGAACAGATACTCCTATGGACTTCAAACCAACCTCTTGATTCTCAAGAGCTACTGGAACACATAATTATCCTGATAAATTTTCTTGATTCCAGAAGAACAGACATCTACATCTTTTTCTATCATGATTAGAACTTTAGAACTCGTTTGAATTTTTCGGAAGCTCCTTTGAAATTCTCATGGACAAAGTTGAGAAAATATTCAATGACCTAATATGGCTTCGCACATTTACGTTGTAGTCATTTGTCTGAATTATGGAAACTGCGAGTTTACTGCAGCTAGTTGCGCACTGGCGAGGCATAGACTCTAAGTTGAAATAATTTTAGGTGTTCATAGATTGTCGGATATTATTGAGACTATGTCCTAAATGCATCAAATTTGCCCCTACATTGCTCAGCCATGAAATGGATAAAGTTGATAGACTACTCGGAAACCTATTATTATTCAATTTCTGGAGCCAAAAATTCACTGCAGTCAGGTGCACTCGGGCGAGGCATGAATTAGAGACAAAATGACTTCGGATATGTATGGTTTCGGGTACTATTGAGACTATATCCCTGTTATAAATATATCATGTTTGGTCTCTTATCACCATTGATAACTTTACAAGAATTGTCTTGATTCGTTTAAATTTTGGATTATTTAGAATCTTAGCAACTAGTTTAAATTTTTAGAAATCATTTCTATAGGATTCATATGGGAATTCCACTTGATTTTCTAGGACTATTTTCCAACATTTTAGTACCATCAAATTATTCTGACTTTTGCTGATTAGAGGATTTGCATTTCTACCGGTTGTCTCCATTTTCAGAAATCTCTTATCATGGCCTGAAAGAATAGATTTCCTATAAAATTCCACTTGAATTTTCTAGAACTTATTAGGACCATATCAATCTCTATTGGCTCAATCTCTTTCCTGGTTCAACTTTAATACGTTGATTATATTTTGTTACATATTTTGGAAGATATAGATAGTTGCGGATAGCTCTATATATTAAATAGTTGATATACACCTTGTAGATGACTATATGTTTATAGTCGATAGCTATATGTAGGAGAAACATAGATTGTTATCTATCTCATTTCTAGTAAAGGCATCTTTGTGATCAATATTAGTTAGCTAAAGGGTAGAAAAGGTAGAAGAATACCTTGAGAAAGCTAGTCTTGAGAGAGTGGTATATCTTAACTTGTGACTTATTCGGGTTAGAACCGTTGGTAGTGCTCACTAGTGCCTAAAACTCATTCAAACAAATGAAGGTATTTGGCAATTTTGAATTTTATGATTAAAAGAAGAGTTATGGAAGATAGAGGAAGACGTAGGTAGAGTTAGCAAGGAAAGTCTAGGATTTGGTAAGATTCTCCCATGGAGGAAGTGAATTTGGATAATATATAAACATGAGAATATGGTGATCAAGTAAAGGAACTCTTGACGGGGATAAAACTTTTACTACTGTACCTAGAAGGGACGGATATAACCCTGGAAGGAGTATCACAAGCAATGGAATGATAGATTCTAGAGAATGAATAAGTAGTGAGGAATTGAGATAAGACCATTGGCATGCAACGTTGAAAAGGAGCAATTGGGTTTGTCATTTCTACCAGACATTGGAGACTCATATTAGTTATGGTAAGAATTATTGATATTTCGTGATATTTTTGCTAATGTGTTTGGATGAGAACGATTGTTAGGTGCATGGTTAAAGATTAAAATTTGATTAGTGATTATATTAGTCAATTGATTTCAAGAATTGGAAATTCTTGAATATGGATCATGGGTCAACTTTAAAGAATTTTCTAAGGATTTACTATGACAAGTAAAGATTGTAACTTTGATGTAGTCTGTTTTGGAAGAATGGCTGACAATAGAAAATTGATGTCTGTAAAATGATTTGATCGAGAGAAATACTTAAAATTTGAAATACATTTGGCATAGAGTTACATACAATGACGAATGGAAGTTTGATTTAGATGATTTATGAATCCAAATAGATTTAGTTTTAATACCTTGGCAGCTGCCTTAGTTTTCTGTAGGATCCAGAGAGTTCAGCTAGTTTAGCGAGTTAGAGATTGGTTTTTGCATGTGTATTAATAAGATTTTATCTTGTAAGTCATTTTTTCCAGCACATCCTATCTTCTGAACGTTGAAATAGTAATACGATATTCTTTCTATCCCCTTTGATCATCACTCAGTCCTCAATAAAATATCTTGTCTGATTATACTCCTATCATAGCTATATCATTTTAAATCACCCTCGATATCCTACTATCATACAACTTGTTAATTTTTTTTCCTAAGTCACAAACTAAGGCACCCCATTCCAATTTGATTTGAAATTTTTAGTCCCTCATCTCAGAAGATTCCATTATTTTCTGTCTTTTCAATAATCGATTGATGTACGTTTCTTTTTGTCTTTTCTGTTTCACGAGACCTCATTTAATTTTTCCTATTTTTATGATCATATTTTAATTGTACCCAGATTTTCACTCATGCCTAAAATGATTTTGATCAAAATAATATTCTAACTCTATTTTAGATTATATCTAGATAATTCTGATCGTGCCTATATTTTATCATTACACCTAGTGATCATGCCTAAAATTCGATCGTGCCTGATGATTTAAATTCCATTTTTGATCAAGACTAGGTAATTTTGGATTGTACCCCGGCCCTTATCTTTGAAATTTTGAAGACGAAATTTTCTAAGGAAGGAAGATTGTGAAGCCCATGCTTAATTTTATTTTTATTTATTAATTATTTTGTTAAGCCTTAAACCCAAGCCCTCAATCATTGTAGCCCAACCCAATAACTTAAACCCACAATACAAGCCCATGCCCAAACCCATTCAAACCCATGTTTCCCTCTCCCTCTGGTCCCACGCGCACACCCCCAAACTGGATCTGGAGATCCCACGGAGAGTTTAACTCTCAGAATTCTCTTTCTTCTCCAGAAGGTTTTCTTCCTCACCACCCTCTTCAAAAATCCATAACTTCCTCCTCCCTCCACCAAATCAAAATCCGAGACAACCGTCGCGTTCGTCTTGTCGTCCTCTCCGAATCTAGTCCCATTCCTCCACCTTCCGAGCCCGTCCCCGGTGCCTCCCGTGTGCCCTCTGCCCGGCGTCCGTCGTCTTCCGTGCGCGTGCCCCGTCGTCGCGTATTCGCCGTGTGCTTGCACGTACCCGTGCTCATCGATCCCGGCATTGTTCCGAGTCCGAGACATCCCCTCGGTATTCCTTCGTGCAAGCCTTGGGTAACCTCTCCCCTTTCACCTTCTGTTGTAGTTCACAAAACCCATAATTTTACTTTCTGGCCTAGTTTTAGTTTCTATAGATATTAAATTAGGTTCTGTGACGATTTACTTTAGCTCTCTATTGTTAATTTGCAAAGTTGTAATAATATCACTTTAGGAAACTTAAATTGTAATTGTTAGTATAAATTGTTTTGTAGATTAATGTCAATAATTTTAAATATATGGTTGAAACAATTTAAATGGTTTAAATTAAAGTTAGGATTATCTCTTAAATTGTAATGTTATGCTGTTGCAATTCTAAACCAAATAAATTATTTAGTTATTACATTTATAGTGGTTAAATATTTATTCATTTAAAAGTTATTGTTATTAAATAAAAGTTTTGTTAGAAAATGGTACTATAAACTATGTATATTCCTCTTTTAAAACGATTTCTAGTCAAAAAGGTTTATAAAGTGATTATTGTAATAAAAACTAATGTAAGGTAAAAAGGTTAATTTTGGTAGCGGTATTTAATAATAAAATCCGAAAACCTTTATATTAACCTTGAACCAATATTTTAGGAAAAATATAGTTTTGCGCATTAAATATTATTTTTAATATTTAAAGACGATTCTAGGTAATTTGTGAAAATAACTAAAAATATATTTTACGAAAATCATTTTTGATTAAATATTTACTTTAACAAATAAATCCTATTTTAAAATGTTATTTTAAATAAAAACTATTTTCTTACGAAACTTACTAATTTTGGGAAATTTGCTTTAAAATATTTTCCTAATAATTATTACTTATGACGAAAACCTATGTTGTTCCAAAACAGTTTTACGTTAATGTTAGATTTGTAATTAAACTATTTTTGTACATATGACTTCGGTTAGGAACACCCACCTATAGACTTGACCTAGCTTGTACCTTAGAATTTAGGGCGTAATTCTGGTTACTAAAACTGGCGTTACAATCTTGTAGGTTCTGATTCGTAAACTCTAGCAGTCACTTTCTGGTTGCTGCCAAGTCAAGGAATATTCTGAGGCAAGTTTCATATCTATTCCATGTATGTGTTTTATTTTGATAATTAAATGTATGCATCAGTTAGTTACATGTAGTATAGTTACACTGATTTACCATGGATCCCTCTCGAACTCCACATAGGTTGATGGACTGTTTGATGGCTATCTTGACATGTTAGTTACTGATTATTGACTCATTGACTAATTGTCTTGGGGATTGCTTGGGGGAGTAGTATAACGTCTGTGACCAAAGCTAAATCTCGTTCGTTTCTCATCTCGCGCTAACCCCTACCACATAGGGGGTTGAGTCGTACTGTATACTATTCGTTTCGGCCGAAACGTTAGTATACATATTGCCTCACCAGCCGGTCACAGGCCCTGTAATATACTCAAACACTAGCTTAGCATTGCATCATTCTGGACATTGACATCATCTTGCTTGTTGGTCTTTTTACTATTAAATACAAGAAAAATATATTATTTCTTAAACTGTCTCGCACTTTATATTTATTATTAATTTAGAATTGCTAGATGTGGATGAAATATGTTCTTGCTTCCTCCTGATTGGAGACCCAACAGTTTTAGGTGATTGCGATGAAGAGGAGTTGCCTTACTAAAACGGGACATACTTGGGTCCCGCAGAGGCTGAACCAGGAACCCCTGAATCCTAGAATATTGGCTTAGCACTTTCCTTTACTTTCCTTTTTAGATTCTATTGTAATAGAATGAATATTATTGTTGTATGTTTTATTTCCAGACTTTTCCCACTTGAATAAAATGTTTTATTTCCGTTAGATATTTTTTCACGTTGTGTTTCATTGCTTGATACAGCTTAGTGCCGCCATCTCACAACGGTGCAGGCTGGGCATGATCCGACCAGATCCACTACATTGGGATCAGGTCGTGATAATGGCGTACTGCCTGTTGGAGTCCGGACCATTGTACGATAGGCCCATAGACATTCGTCGAGCTTCTTATTCCAATCGCGCTTGTTTGAAGACACGAACTTCTTGAGAAGTTTAATGATAGTTTTATTAAAGACTTCTTCTAGCTCGTTAGCCGCTGGATTGTAGGCAGTAGAGGCTACATTTTGGATTCGATTCCAATCGCAGAACCGATAGAATGCATGGGTTGCGAATTGTGGACCATTATCATGGATGATCCTGCGAGGTAGGACGAGGCGGTAAATAACGTGATGTTTGATGTTTGATGTTTGACGCCTTTACTTCGGTGAGCGGTATAGCTTCCGCTCATTTGGTGCCACGACCCGCACCCAGTGTAAAGGCATGAGAAGTGGGTACGTCCAGCCTACGCCGCAGTGTCGATGGTAGAATACTGTTATAGGTCATGTACATATAACAGTTATAAGGTACATGTACAGTTATACTCTCCGAATGGAGGAATAATATAAAGTACAACTCAATCACAACTAAGAAAGAAAGTATGATAAGATAGATGAAATCAACAGAATCCACAGATGAAATACAAGATAAGAGAGAGAACTAAATGTTTAAGATAAACAACTCCACAATATCCAGAATAATAAATCCCCAAATAAGTACAAGTGTATCCAACAAGACAGAATGATAAATAAGATACTGGTCTAGATAACTAGCCTAGACTACTGGGGTAATATCCTCTGCAAGTGCTGGGTCCTCCTGGGAGTCCAGCTCACATGTGTCATCTAGGCCTGCTCCATAGTAAGTGGGACATAGCTCCTCAAGGTCATCTGTAATATTTTTAATAGGTCCAGTCAGGACGGGAGCGAGCACAGTATATCTCATGCAGTTCATATCATGATAGGAATATAATACAGACAATAGAGTGAGATACATAAAATGTTGAAGAATATACATGAAATAAAAGAGAAGGCTATAAAGAAATATCTAATATAAGTAAAGAGCTACAGTGCTCGTGATTTAGAGTACAAGATTGACATGTGAACGGCTTGACATGAGAGGTTGTACATGGCTACACTACTTTGGAACTATCCACATGACTATTTCTACTCCTCTATCCCCAATCAATACACAAGGATACATTCAAGTTATGTTATTGTACATAATTTGACATTGGGGCCCATAAATGGGTGCACATCAATATAAACATGGGGGCTCCGTGAACATGAGAGTACATGAATCATAAGATTGCACATGAATGGTGAAAGCACATGAATACATGATGAAAGTGAAACGTACATGACATGATGTATTCGATGCTCCCGAGGGGGATAACATCGTATGAAAAGATCCACATTGTACTAATTCGTGTTTCCATCGTGACAGCATCAAGTAAAGTAATCTAGAGCAAGAATATAGTCCTAGCAAGTATGAAACGGTCATAGAATGTACTCGCCTGATATCCTGAGTATCTGAATAAAATACTGCCTGAGGAGTGGTGTCTGGCTCCTATTCAGAACAGCACAAGTCACAACATATCTAAATTGGTAAAATAAACTGCTACGATGCATTCTACATGATTTTTTGGTCAATCTAGGCTAAAGACAATATTTGGTCAACTCTAGTCAACTACTCTAGTCAAACTAGGTCAACTAGGTTAAACCTAACCCAAACAAGTCTCACTAAGCCTAACCATACCTATCTAGCATTCACATATCAACACATTGTCATCCAAGTCTAACAACACATAAATCTCATGTGTATACATTCCATATACACATAGGCTTGCACATTGGGATACACATAGGCTATATTACATAGGCTATCTCACATAGGCTCTATGCTACATTCAATAATATAGGCATGCGCACATATTTAATTACCATATATATATATATATATATATATATATATATATATATATATATATATATATATATACACTAAAATTATAGGCAATGAGCATATATATATTCCTTACATATTTAACACACAAGGCTATAGGTTATATGTATATATATACAAATAGAGAGAGAGGAATAAAATGACAGATATCTATATGTGTATGTGTAGATGAATAGGAAATCAATGTGTGAGAGTGTGTAAGGGTGTGTGTGTCCTGTGTGTATGCGTGAGTCCAGTTTGTGTGTGTGTAAAAATTAGTGTGTGAGTGTGTGTACAGTGCAACAGTGGATAGGTTCTCAGATTTTGCATAGTGTGTATGAGTGATATGTTCTCAGTTTAATAGTGTGCACAGATGTGTGTCCTGTGTGTATAGGAATATCAGTGTACACAAATCAGTATTGCAAGTCCCAGGTTTGTGCAAATGTGCCTGTGTGTTTGTGTGAGTAGTATACTCTCAGGTTTTTGACAGTTCCAGGAAAATTGAAAACCCAATATTAAACACAAATCATGAATCCTATTTACAACTAAGCTCAGATGTATATAGGTGTACCCACATTAAAATTAAACCAACCACAAATCAGTAAAACACATGACAGATTGCAATTCTCAGGAAAAATAGTATATACAAATCAGTTTACCAGTTCAATGCAATTCGAAAACCCAAAGTCCCATGCTAACATGAACCCTAGCATTGTAGGTTAGACTCATACACATATAGGTGAACCAATCATCACAATTTAATCAATTGAAAATCGTTTAACAAACATTAAAATTTCAGGAAAATCAATTGACAGCCTAGTATCAGAATATTGGAGAAAACCCAATTTCTAAATCCAAATACAACTTAATAATTAAATTAATTGGTTGATAATACATGTGTCATATGTGAGTGTGTCATGGGTGTGTATTAGTGTCCAAGAACTGGACACAAACGTGTCCAAAATAGTTCCATACATACGAGCAATGAACAGTGTACTGACAGCGTCGTGCGCGTGTCGAGTGAGCTAGGGACATGTGTGTCCTACCAAGTGTGTCCTGCTCATGCACATAGGTAGAGGGGGTCTAGGGCTACGAGAGACACGAAGTCCGTGTCAGTGATCTAAGTTCGGCAGTGCATTGTCAGTGCAAAGCCCGTACAGCTTCGATATCTCACAATCCACACTACAAAACCCGATGAAACTTTGTAGACCACCTGTCAGTCATCTCCTCTACCTACCCATCAAATTTTGTGTCATCTCATGTTGTGTCCATAGAAGAATCGGACACGGGTAGCAGGACACCCGACCGAGTCCTCGTGCAGTGAGTTCGTGTCCATTTTGGACACAGACACAACTCAATATGAGCTCAGAGTTAGGGATCTAGAATCCCCACGTGTAGGGCTACAAAAATTTATAATTAGTTTTGCAAAATACGAAAATCCATTTCTATGTGGCATTCTAACAAACACATGCACATACACATTAACACGTGTCCGATACGGACACCCAATGGACACGATTTCTTACCAAACTTGAGGGACATCTAGGGGACATCTAGATCTAGGCTAAAATGCAAAGAAATCAGAATACACAATTTAGAGGGTTTACCTTTAGTGTGACAAATGGCAAGAAAAGCCCTAAATAGAATGATTCTTCTTGCTAGCCCAAATCTCTAAATTGTTCAAAAGCTGAGATTTCTCTCCATGAACAGAAAATAGAGTAGGATTTGACTCTAATGCAAGAAACTAGAGTCAAAAAGGAATTAAATTAGAATAGTTATGGATTGGGGAAGAATGACAATACCTTTCCTTTTTCAAGTATTGATTCAATACAAAAGAGGCAAGAACCAAAGGAAGAGATATCATATAGGGTTGGGATCCCTATGTGGCCGGCCTAATGAGTGGGAATTAGGGTTAGGCTTTAGTCTAGTGGGCTTGGGCCAAGTCTCAATGGTCATGGAAATCAATTCATGAGTCAAAAGCCTATGAACCTAATCATTAATCCTCCTATTTGAAACTTGATTCTAAGTGACTTAATTTAGGTTGCCTTAAGTTAGACTAGGGTCCCACCATGCTAATCAAGTCACCATAGCTAGAGTCAATATCTAGGTTAGTCTCCAAAGTCTCAACTAGCAAAAGTCAAAAATAACAATCATCACTCCAATAATTCAAAATAAATTCAAAATTAACAAAATAACCAAAATATCCTCAACCTAAAATATCGTAGTGATAAATCTACCCTCCTTAAAAGAATTTCGTCCTCAAAATTAAAAGGTAAAACTAGACTGATGAGAAGGATAGATAATCACACCTCAAGGTCCAAAAAGATGTGGGTATCGCTCGTGCATCTCATCCTTCCGCTCTCAGGTAGACTCTCCTGGAGAATGATGCCTCCATGTGACGTGAACTAAGGGTATCACCTGGTTTCTCAGTACCTTCTTTCGGTGATCTAGAATCTCCACTGGCTACTCTGGATAACTGAGAGTAGGTCCCACCTCAATCTCCGAATGGTCAAGTACATGGCTAGGATCAGCAACATACCGTCTCAACTGTGATACGTGGAATACGTTGTGGACACCCACTAGTGCAGGTGGCAAGTCTAGCCTGTATGCCACATCACGAACTCTTCCGCTGAACACGAAAGATCCGATGAAGCGCGGGCTAAGCTTCTCACCTCCACCAAAACGTATGATACCACGAGTCAGAGATATCCTCAGAAAAACCATGTCTCCGACCTAAACACAATCAATGTCTCAAGTTACTAAATAATCAAACATGATCAAACAAACACAAACAAACAATCTACTTCTAATCCTATCTCTAATCTATCCTGTGCCACGCGAAGTCTGTCCCTGATGAGCTTCACCTTCTCGACTGCATCAACAACCATCTCAGGTCCCAATAAAGCTCGCTCACCAACATCATCCTAAGATAAGGGTGTACGACACCTACGCCCGTACAACGTCTCGAAAGGTGATATCTCAATGCTGGCCTGAAAACTGTTGTTGTAAGCAAACTCCACCAAGTACAGGTGATCCGCCTAAGATCTTCCAAAATCTAAGACGTACGTCCGCAGCATGTCCTCGAGTGTCTGAATAGTCCTCTCTGACTGTCCGTCCGTCTGAGGGGGGTACGCAGTACTAAACTTGAGCTAAGTGCCCAAACTAGTCTACAAACTCTGCCTGAAATACAAAGTAAAGCGACTATTCCGATCGGAGATGATGTTGACCGAAACTCACTACAAGAATTTCTACTTTTTGCAGCAAAACATATTGTTGCAAAAGATGATTAATTTGTTATAAAAAGGTATTTGCAACAAAACTGTTTCGTTATCCAATTCGTCGCCATAGGTGCGTACCAAAAGGTCTTTTGCAACGATTTTTTGGTTCGTTGCAAACTTAGCAACAAAATAGTTCTCGTCATAAATAATATTTTTTTACAACAAATTTTTTTGTTATAAATAATATTATTTACAACAAATAGTTTGTTGCCTATAGTACTTTATGGCAACAAAATGGTTTCGTTGCACGTATTTTTATTTGCAACAAATATTTTTGTCCCTTTGTACTTCTATTGGAAACAAATTTTTCGTCACAAACACTATTCTAGTTGTCTCAAAAGTTTGAGAAAATTCATGAAAAATGAATATTTTCAACAAAAAAAATTGTTGCAAAAATTAGAAAATTTTTGTTGCAACAAAATAATGTAGTGCATCTAGTTGCTTCTTTATTACCTGGCAATTAACATTAATTCTAATACAAGACTATATAAATCTTGTTGTAACAAACAATAAAACACCTTGGAATAATTCATTTCATTAAAATAAAAGAGTTAAAATGATCCATTCACATTCTTTGCTAATACAGCTGATACATTGCATAAGGACAAGTTCTAAGACTTGTATCAAGTTTCTATTCAACAAAAGTGTAATAACAAATATTCCCTAATTTCATGTCTAAAAAAAATGACTGTTCAGCTTCTGTTGTGATTGCATAAGTTTAGTAGCTTCCGTAGCAACATTTAAATGTTGTCCCAACCACCTAAGGTATCTTGAGCTTTGCTGCTGTAAAAGTCTTTCCTCGAACATGCAAGCCAACCTACAATAAATTATATGATAACACATTAAAAATAGATATGAAATGATCCAATAATGTATAATATATAAACAACAGTATTTGTATACATTATTTTAATTTTGACAAAATATCAAGTGCATGTACATATAGGTGCAAAGGAGTGTATAAGTGACAATTTGTCACCCATTTTACAGAAAATATTTGAGAGACATCTACATTCAACGAAGGAGGCAAAAACTTTTTACTGAAGATCAAAAGAGATTCAATATTCAAGCATAAAATGACCCGTACAAACTTTATAGCTTTTCCTAATTTTTTTAGTAATTAAAAATTGATTCTAAGAACCTAATACAGAAATTGTAGCAAAGGAAACATAAACAACTGTAGCAAAAGTAACAAAGTAAACAAAGATATCAAAAAACTTACCAGAGCTTAAGGTTGTGTGCCCCCAAAACGTGACATGAAAGTCTCAAACATTGTTCGCATATTGCCCTGCTCAACCACTAGTTCATCCATCTTATTTTGCACCACTCCCAATTCCTGTTTTGTACTACCAAGCTCTTGTTTTGTAGCCTCTAGCTCTCGTATTAATTCTTCAGCTTTTCTCTCAGCTTCTTCAGCTCTTCTTCTAGAGTCTTCCATCTCTGAATGTCGTCTATTTTGACTCGATGATGGACAAACCATACCATGCCCAACACCGCGAACATATCCAGTTTTCGTCCCTAGTACTATATCACATATCTCGTCTGGGGTCAGCATTTTATCATTCGAAGTAGGTTGACATTTGAGCTCAATCATCTTCTCCTATATTTAAAAAGACACATGTTATCAATATTATATGTTTTTCAACGAACACAAATAATTGGACAAGTTGGGCATATTTTAAAGATACTTACGTAATTAGCTTGTGCAATATCAGATGTCCAACCTTTACTACTTTTGTGGGTTTCCCTGTATAATTCAATCCTATCCAAAGGAACTTCATTTTCTTTATCTCCCTGTACCGTTTCAATTAAAATGTTATTCAAATTAATCAATAAAAATACACATAGATATTTAATAAGTAACAATATAAATGAACATGTTTGCAACACGTACAAGCTCATAGCGCACTTGAACAAAGGACTTCCTCCCGGTGCAATGGTTCACTTTCAAACACTTTCGATTATGACTATTTTTTTTGCTTTGTTTCTGCAATTAAAAATGAAACATAACACTAAATGTTTAAATAAAACCGTAGAGCGTACAGAAATTTTTTTAAAAATAAATGAGACAAGGAATGTAGATTAACCTTAATTAACTCACCAAGAATGCTGGATCCTCAAAGAGTTCACAACATATCTTCCAATCATCTTCTGTAATATCATCAGGTGGATTTGATTTTGCTGCCTCAATAGATATTTTTTTAAATTCTTTATAATGTGCGTTGAGATAACACCTATAACTCCGAAATCGTTGTTGTAAGTATTTTTCTGTCCCTTGTCTCACGTTCCACTGAGACATGTCCATGTCAAAAACATCCTACATTATAACACAAGAAAATATAGATAATTTGTATAATCGGTATAATTCGCGAAGGCTTTGAGAAACAAAATCAAGTATGATCTCACTTACTAAAATACGCCCATAAATGACTTCTTTGTCCTCATTGGTTACTTTCTTCCATTTCTTAATTGTAACTGGTGCCAAACTTCGACATATAATTCCTAGCTCTGTAGCCCAGTTTGATGACCAATTTCCCACAGGCTTTAAACATCCCGGAGGAAATACGATCTTTGCCTTTTGTCCCTTTTCAAGAAGTTTTGCCAGTTCTAGCCCTCGAGCCTTACCACGTCCTTTTTTGGATATGTTTGTTGAAGTAGAACCTGTAAAAAAATGAGAGAAAGGACAAAATGATATACAAGTAACATAGAGTAAGTTGAAAGTACACAGACTATTGGATTTAAAGATAATCAATTACCATTTTCATTGTTATTTGAACCTTGAGAGGATCGCGATAATTGTGGATCTGTTATGGGGTCAGCAGATACTAAATTGGAGGTTGATCGTGCTCGTGTCCCTGGTGCCATTTCAAATCAATCCTGCAACAATTACGTAGTTTTCTTTTTATAATATTAGCACATGTCATGTAAGGAATGAAGGAGGTTAGAACATACCAAATAAAAAATAAACAATGATACAGGACTCCCAAAATAAAGGAGGTTAGCAGCTAAAGTTAAACATGCTTATGAAAAAAAAATCATTTAAGACAAGTTAAACATGCTCCATCTAGCGTCTAACTGAGTTGCTTAATACCTATTTTTAGAAAATAAATAAATTCTGTCTAACATCTTTTTCTACATCACAATCTGGTGTCTATCAACTTTAATTAGAGATGGAAGTGGAATGAGAGGAACATCTTTACCTGGTAGACTTTTAACGGCAAGGAGAATGAAAATACATGTCTGTTTCATACAAGTCTATGCAAGAATGAAAATACATGTCTGAAATAGATTAATGTCATTAAGGAACTACTTGGAAAATGGAATATGAAGTGAAGGTGAGAAAGCTATTTCCTTTCATTTTCTTATGGCAATAGGACAGTGCTTTCCTGCCAAGTGCCATCCATCTCATGTTTATTGCAAGAGAGATGGAAGATGGAAAAGGCATTTGATCAGAAGATATTAATTATTCTGAATCTATATCATTAGTGAATAAAATAAATATAAAGATCAGTTCCTCTCCACTTTATATATACTTTCTAAAGGGGAGAAAACGAAATGGAAAGAGAGCGTAAGTCATTAAATGGAAGATCACTCTTGAGTCAGTTTCCTTCTACCAAACAAATAAAATGGGGAACAAGTGTTTGCGTGCCTTTCTCCAAACAAAACATAACCAAAAAAGAAAGTACCAAGATTTTTAAAAAGTAAGCATGTAATAGGAAATATTTACTGATGGCACCAAGGTTGAAAATGAGATCAAAATGCAAATGAATACAGCAGCTATGGAAAGTATCATGAGTATCATGAGTATCAGGAATACAGCTATTGAAAGTATCATGAGTATCATGAGTATGCAAATGAATACAGCAGCTATGCAAATGAATACAACAGCTAATGAAAATAGAAAGTATCATGAGTATCAGGAATGTAAATGAGATCAAAATGCATATCAGGAATGTAACTGCAGATTTATGCATATCAGGAATGTAACTGCAGATTTATGCAGATTTATGCATATCAGGAATGTAACTTCTTAAATCACTTGAAATAGCCTACGAATATTGTTAGGACAATTAGGCTATGTATTAGAAACTTTTAAATCACTTGAAAAGATTTATGCAGATTTATCCAAGACAGTACCTCCATCTGTTATATACCTGCTGTATTTTTCAGGCATCGTGTATGTCGATCTTGAATCTTAGAAGATTTTGTTATATACCTGCTGTAGTTTTCAGGCAGCGGGGACAAGTCCAATATTTTAGAATATTCTTTTTATGGACTTTTTGGCAACTTAAATATGCAGATCAAATTGCTAGGCCCATGGCCAAGTGCTAATACAAAATTTGGCTAACCAAGATAGAGAACATTGCAACATTAGTGGATGTGGTTAAATGCATTGAACCTTGAATCTAATCTTTTCTGCGAAGCTTCCCAACATGTAATAGCACAAGCATCCAACTATTTTTCACAGATTAGAAAATCACTTGCGGATCCAACATTAAGAAAATCAAACATCTGAGTAGTTATTATCATCGTTTTTGTAGTTTGGTAATGATTTACACGGGTAGCTAACATATGGGTAATCTTTGTGCATTTGGTGATATGTTTGTTTGTCGAGGAAGGTTTGGCCAATATATAGTTTGATACCAAGCAGCTTTTAATTTTTTAAAGTTGTATCATTTTTATTTTTCCATCCTTGTTAGTTTCGTAGTGGTAAAAAATTATCTGGATGGACAATCAAGGAAAATCATATTCCATATTTTTTTGCTATGTACGTAGAAATGTTCTTTTTCCTATAGGCATATGGACTTGAACATGGATCTGGGAAGCAGTCAAGACAGCTTTCTTTCCCTCTCCACGAGGATTGATCAAAATTGGCATCAATCTTGGTGAATAATAGGCTTTTAGAAGGAATAATAGAAAATATGGATGGTCCTTGCATCGGTTTTTTGCATTTACTGACGGCAGTGTTTTACATTTATATATCAGGTTGAAGATTTTTTGGGAATCGATCGCAAGCCAGCCAAGGGCAGCATGGGCCCACCTCCGCCAAGGCAGCCAAATAGTTGAACTATTAAGCATTCATGAAGACAGTCATTCATAGTAGTCCCTTTTCCTGAATTCGTGATGTTCAAAGAAGTAGGATGTCTACCCTCGAATTTATGTGATAGATGGAAGAGTGGATTCGATCTCAGGATTTGTAAAGATCCAAAAGGAAATACAAAATGCTTTTGGGACATGAAGATATGTTTGCAATTCTTCTACCAGTTAAGGTGGTGATGACTTTGTGAAATAGCTTGGAATTTTTATTATTATCATCATGTTTGTCTATGATGGCTTTACAATACTGCAGCTCATATAAATCTATGTTTTTGGATGGTTAAGGATCACAACAGATGGAAGTTATTATCATTTGAGGATATTAGCAACTTTTAAAAGAATTCCATTTGATTCATTTAAGAACAGGTTTTTGATCATGTTTTATTTTATTTCTTCTGTTTAGTTGGTCTACATCACAAGGGGATAAACAATTAGTCTACAGGACAAGCTCAACTCAAAACTCTTTCCCCAGTGAATTGGGACAGCCCCTTCTACAAAACTATTAAACCATAGATATTTGCAAGTTGCAACCAAAGGTGTAGTAATCATAACACTGTACACAGGCATAAAGACCCTCCATTGATTTACATAAATCAAATCTTGATATGCCTTATCAAACCAATATGACATTTATTTCTAACCTTACTTCCGTCGACCTAAAAAAATTCTTAGCAAAAGAGTATGAACCAAAAGGCCACCTCATGGATAACAAAAAGGAGCAGAAATGCTCTTTTACCAGTTTTCATCCACCAAACAAAAAGGAGCAGAAATGCTCTTTTACCAGTTTTCATCTAATATAACACAACAAAGGGTTTAGCAGTAAAGAGGGTATTCATCAACAATAGTTTTACGGTCATACTGGAGAGAATTTTATTCAAGCATATAATCATTAAAAAACATGAACTATGTATTAACATGACTAGAATGGTGCTTTGAGATGAACTTATGATTCTGTAGCTAAACTTATGAATTTAGTGTAACATCCACCATTGCATGTACAGCAAACCAGACACTAGCAAGAATGCAAATGAAAATATTTGATTGATTGCAAAAGAATGATTCTGCTTAGAATCCAGGAATGAATTCCACAGAACAAACATGTATAATATACTAACAACACAAACACACATTAAATAACCATCAATTTTCCCAGAAAAAGAAGCAATGCATGGTAAAGGCGACTCCTCATCAGTCACCTGACATGGTGAGAATAACATTACTTGGTAGAAAATTGCAGTGAGGCAGGATGAAGAACTAGCCAAAGTCTAAAGCAGGCATTATTAAATAAAGAAAAGACGCATAATTTTGTCAGTAGAAACCTGGTCATCATTGGGTAGCTCATACAAAACAACAGCAGAAAAGTTTAGTAAACATGTTTTCAAGTCAAATTAGACTACTCTAACAGCACACTGCACAAAGGTGCAGCAGTCTTCGATTTAAATGTCGAGAGATCTAATCAAATCTCTTTGATCTCAATAGGGTGGGTATGGAGGTGCATATGATATGGAAGGCAAACTCGTAATGGTAGGCAATGCATATCCTGTGGAAGGCTGACTTGCAGGAGCATACGCTGCTTCACGGTAGGGTTTCCAAGTTTAAGTTTAAGTTTCCAAGTTAGTTAAGATGTTTAAGTTTCCAAGATGTTTAAGTTTCCAAGATGTTTAAGTTTAAGTTTCCAAGTTTTTTTTCCTTTCATGATCAGTCACTTTCTATGTATATCTGAGTCTGTCATGCCAATTTGCAATTAGAGCTCAAAAAATGAAATTTTATAGACACAAATAAACTGATAAGTGTATTATGATCAAAAAAATAATAAATGCAATAAGATTATATTTTCAAAGAATAAACTAATTTCATCGATAGAAAGAACTACATATCATCTATATCAGTGTCATGATCACTATGCATTGGTTCTCCCTTATCAGAGTAGTAGTCTTCAAAGGTATCATCTGCTTCAGAAAGTTCATCATCGTTAATGAAATCATCATCTTCTAGATCTAATTCATTTGGATGGAGGCTGGTCACATCAATGGCATTTGAGACCACATCATTCCTTCCTAATGACAAATGTGGCACCTCTTCTTCAACATTTATATTCGTATCATTTGGTAGATGTTGTTGATAAGCCTCACCATCACCCATCAATCTATCTTCTTCTTCTTCCTCTTCTATAACCACCTCTGGAACATCATAAATGTTTCTTGGTTGAGTTTTTTGCACGACTTGCCAGCTACCTCGCAATTTAGAATCACTAACATAAAAGACTTGTTCGGCTTGAGATGCTAGAACAAACGGATCATCCTTGTACCATTTACGAGATACATTAATGGAAGTGAAGTAACCATCTGTTTGGATCCCTGTCTTCTTATTTCCTACATCAAACCAATCACACTTGAATATAAAAACTCGATTCCCCCCTAAGTAGCTCAACTCAATAATTTCTGTTAAAGCACCATAGAAGTCGATGTCTTTTCCTTGGTGATCTCCCTTTACAACCACACCACTATTTTGAGTTCTACGATGTCTCTCCCGCTCCTTTGTATGAAACCTCATTCCATTAATGATACACCCTGTGTATCGTCTTACTCGCTGATCAGGACCGCAAGCTAAGGAATATAGTTGATCTGTAGCTTCAGGTGATTTTTGTGCACGCAATAGTTTCATCTATCCATAAAAATTTAAGTATATTAGTAAGAATAACCCATCAAAAATAAGTAAGAATGATAAGTGTTTACGTGTAAATTAAGCTAATTACCGATAAATAAGACTTACGCGATTTTCAAACCATTTTGGAAATAGTTGGTCATGTTTTTCCTGTACATTATGTGTGCTTTGTCTCTCAAGCTCGGCCATGTGTTCACTACATATATTTATAAAAAAATCAAATCATGACAATAATAAAATAAATTATTTGATGCCAGGAAGTAATGAGGATGAAATAACTCACTTTATATAATGCTCTATTTCATTGCAATTGTTCAAGACATACAATCGAGCCTTACTGTATTCTGTCATATCCATTTTCTCATAAACTTTTCTTGATCCTAAGGGACGCATATTTGCTGAGAAAACAGATATGTTATTATGCTTATCTTGACCTCCGTCAAAATTTCTTTCTTCTCGATTAAATATAGTCTCAACACCCTGAAGGTACATTGAGCAAAATGTAAGACATTCACTATCAATGTAAGCTTCAGCAATGGAACCTTCAGGGCGTGCTTTATTACGCACATATCTCTTAAGTGTGCATAAAAACCTGTTGACATAAATAAGCCTCTACATTAGTCACTTCATCATATAAACTTGAAAAAGATATATGCATGTTCAAAAGGAAAAGTAATTTAATGTAGTAAGTTAAAAATTACCTTTCTATTGGATACATCCAACGATAATGAACAGGCCCTCCAAGTTTTGCTTCATGTGGCAAGTGAATAGCTAGATGCACCATAATATCAAAAAATGCAGGTGGGAATATCTTTTCAAGCTTACAAAGTACTATGGCAATATCTTTCTCCAGCCGCTCTAGTACTTCTAACTTTAAAGTCTTGCAACACAACTCTTTAAAGAAAAAGCTCAACTCAATTAATGTATTGCATATATCTTTACGCATATATCCACGTATTCCAATTGGGAGCAATCGTTGTAACAAAACATGACAATCATGACTCTTCATTCCTAAGAGTCTACAATCTTTAGTATTCACACATCGAGATATGTTAGATGCATAGCCATCTGGAAATTTAACCAACTTCAACCATTCACAAAAACTTCCTTTTTTCTTCAACAGACATTGTATAGTATGCTGGTGGCATCACAAATGAATTACCATCCTGTATTATGTGTAATTCCTTCCGTATGCCCATTAGTTCTAAATCTAATCTAGCCTTTACAAGTGTCCTTTGTTTTTCCATCAATATTCATCAATGTTCCAACCACATTCTCACAAATATTCTTTTCTATATGCATTACATCAAGATTGTGCCGCAACTTTAGAGTCTGCCAATATGGCAATTCAAAGAAGATACTTCTCTTTCTCCAATTTAGCTCATATATTTCACGCTTTCTCTTCTTGGTATTAGCTGGACCCTTCCCAAATTTCACATTATTTAACCGATTAATCTGATACAAGACATCAATCCCAGATAACTCCTTTGGTCGTAACCTCCGTTCCCTTTCGCCATCAAATTGATCACTATTTCTCCAAGCATGATTTTTTGGCAAGAATCGTCGATGACCCATATAGCATAACTTCCTTCCGTGCTTTAGTGATATTGAATAAGTGTCTTTATTGCAATTCGGACATGCTAGTTTGCCTTTTGTACTCCATCCAGACAAACTACCGTAAGCTGGGAAGTCATTAATAGTCCAAAGTAGAGCTGCATGTAATTGGAAATTCGTTCCGGTCGAGGCATCAAAAGTTTCAATACCATCTTCCCATAACTCTTTCAACTCATCTATCAATGGTTGCAAATACACGTCAATATCGTTACCAGGGGACTTGGGCCCTGGAATAAGCAAGGACATGAACAGATAAGGTTCTTTCATACACATCCAAGGTGGCAAGTTGTATGGAATAATAATTACCGGCCACATACTATAAGAATTGCTCATGTTCCCAAATGGGTTGAAACCATCACTTGCCAAACCAAGTCTCACATTACGAGGATCAATTGCAAACAAGTTATGTGTCTTGTCAAATTCGATCCAAGCTTCTGAATCTGCTGGATGTCTAAGTACACCATCCTCCTCAAGCCGCTTTTCCTTATGCCATCTCATATTTGTAGCCGTCTTTTTTGACATAAATAACCTTTGCAGTCTTGGTTTTAGGGGAAAATATCGCAAAACTTTTTGAGGTATTTTTTTGCGTCCACCTTCGTTAAATATATATCTAGGCTCATGACAAACAGGACACTCATCTTTATCTTCGTGCTCCTTCCAAAATATTACACAATCATGCTTACAAGCATGTATGGCCACATAACCAAGGCCCAGGTCGCGCATTATACTTTTAGCCTCATAATATGACTTTGGCAATGTTTCCCCATCTGGAAGTGCATCTTTATACAGCTCAAGGATCTGATCGAAGGCTTTGTTACTTAGACGATTGATTACTTTTAAATGAAGTAATTTTATTAGGAAAGATAATTTTGAATACTTTGTACAGCCAGGATAAAGTTCACGTTGTGCATCCCTTAATAAGCTTGAAAATCTCTCTGATTTCTTCTCTGAAGATTGTTGATTAGGATGAGTATTACTAGTTTCTGTTTGTTCCTGACTAAAAGCTACTTCATCCAAACTAGAATTCATAAATGTTCCGGCATGTAAGTCTTCAAAAAAATCTTGCATCTCATGAATATTATCCGGTAGAGCCTCTTCTTCACGTGTGCCATCATCATCACTATCGTCATCAAGAATCGTCGTAGGTTCAAATTTTTCACCATGATGTACCCAATTGGTGTAAGTTTTAGTCATCCCTTTATCAAACAAGTGAGTTTCCACCTACATTTATATGCTGGAAATACACATTGTTGCAGTTACGACATGGACAACGAATCCTATTATTCTTTTGGGCAAACCTACTCGCTTGTTGTATAAAGTCTTTAACTCCTTGTATGTATTGCCGACAGGATTTATTTGTAAGCTTCACCCAACTTTTATCCATATTTGTGTTCCTAAATAAAAAACAAAAGAATTGAAAGCTGATAACAAAACCAAAAATCTAAAAATACAAAGCAACATATAAGAGAAAGACAAATGAAAGATAAATTGAGTACAAGTACCTATTTGTAATGGCCCCTTCCTTTGTTATGTACTGCTAGATTATTTATATAAATATAAATTAGGTGAAAACAATTTGTAATTAGCTTTTTTTTTTTGTATATTTATGGAAACTGCAGGAATATAGAGGAGTATCAGAATATAAAGAAGTATCAGGAATGAGTATCCTGGGTGAACCTCTGTGTATATATGTTTTGAGTGTGTGCTCTAGTTGGTATCAGATTGATAACCAGCTTAAAACTTGGTAAAAATTCACC
Source organism: Iris pallida (assembly GCA_029216955.1). Taxonomy (NCBI): domain Eukaryota; kingdom Viridiplantae; phylum Streptophyta; class Magnoliopsida; order Asparagales; family Iridaceae; genus Iris; species Iris pallida. Next base: position 8,404,089 of record JANAVB010035220.1, on the reverse strand, counting down.
AGGAGAATTATGTTATCTATGAATAAGGGGAAAAAGGCTTTTATAATGGATGAATGTTGATGATTACTTCAGATTCAACAGTAGACATACAGCTTAAAATTAGTGATAAGGATTTCATTAAGGTTATTTGGGGAGAAAGTTCCACGGTGACGAAGATGGTCTGGAGAAATACTTGAAACCGGAACGCTGTGGTATCTTCCTATCCTATGAACCTCTGCTCATAAGAACTAAATTCTCAGCATCTACTCTGACACCAGATCAGTCAAGAAGGATAGACGGTCCACATCTCTACTAATGTAGAAATGTTCTCCATTATTTAACATCAAGAAAGATGGGATGTATCAAGTAAACAACTATAAGCTTCATCAATTTCAGTAGTTGATGTGAAGTCGTAGAATTTGAGAAACAAGTTTGGCCCTATAATTATTCCTCTAGCTTTGTTAAGGAGTGCATATTAGTTGAGTTGTATTCTGAATGGAAGCACCAAACACTACTCAGTTTGCGGCTTCATCCCTACTTAATCAAGATTAAGGGAGATACTCTTTTAGGTCCAAATTGATTGTAGTCACCTTGGAAACATGCTCCCTATATGTAAAAGCAGAAGAGGATATATCGTTGTCACACTGTTATATCTAAAATCACTACAATCTAGCTGATCTAATGATCCAAGTTTATTTTTGAAAACAAAATGTCGTATTTTTTTATTAACATTTGATTTCGTGCAGAAAACACAAAAAGGAAAGATAGGTATAGCACTAGATTGTGACTGGACGGTGCCCTTCTCCGACTCCAAGTCGAATTTTGAAGCATTCGAGAGAAGATTAGATTTCACGTTTGGATGGTCAGCATTTCATAAACCAGAAGGAAGGCTATTTGGTGAACTGTAATTGTTTAAGATAAGAGTTATAATATTACATTGTTTTGTGAATATATAGGTTCATGGACCCTTTGACTCAAGGGGACTACCCATTTAGCATGAGGGCGCTTGTGGGAGATCGGCTACCAAAATTTACAGAGAAGCAATCAAAACTAATTAACGGGTCATTTGACTTTATTGGACTAAATTATTACAGTGCAAGCTATGTGTACAGTCTTCCAATTGGTAACAGTGTCAGGAAAAAGCTATAATACTGATTCATACACCAACCAAACAGGTAAACGTGCTTGTATGCCAATTGCTTTAGTTTTCTTAAGATAAATAATATTACATAGAATTTATCACCAAATCACAATGCATTCATAGTGAGAGAACTGAAAGTTGTAGTGATAAAGAGGAATCTGTAGTAGGAATTTGAGAAGAGGGTGCAGAGGAACTTTGAGATCCAGGTTCAAAATCATTTGTTGTTGCCTTTGTCATTATTCTCAAAGCAGAAGAGAGAAGAAACTTAGGACTTGAACTTCTGGGGTTGTGTTAACCTTATGAGGAAACATCTTCCGACTTTTCTATCTCGAAAACAAGGTATTGATCATTGTACATAATCTCTGTCTGATTCTAACTCCATTTTCTTTTCTTTTCTTGGTGACAGTTGTGTGGAACGGGATTCCAATCGGGCCAAAGGTAGAATCATCTTTGAAGCAATTACGTAATTACAGCATGTAGACGCGCTCACACAGACACACATGTATATCCAAACAGAAAATTTTTGCAACCATATCCCATTACTATATGTCGCATGCAAGTATGCAATGAATGTTACACGGTAACCACCTCTTGCTTAGAGGTTTCTATTAACAAGTGTCATGTTGGAAGCCATCACCATTATTAATTAAATGGTGATTTAAATCGATTTATGCCCGAACCTAGTAGGCAACTTCCAGCTTAAGTTAGCTTTTGGTTTTCAATTGCCTAAAATGCAATTTGCTGAAATTATATTGGGCCTAATTATACTTCAACAGGACATTTATCATATAACTTTGCTACGAATTTGGCATTTAGTCAGGAATAGATCTTTAACACCTGTTCTTCAGGAGCAAGTACAATTGGAAATTCATATTGTACGGACTTTATCTATCTTGGATGTTTCCAAGGTGACTACAATCAATTTGGACCTAAAAGTAGTGATAATGAATGTTTCCAAATTTGTTAAGGCTTTTATGATAATGAATGTTGATGATTACTTCAGATTCAACAACAGACATATATCTTAAAAGTAGTGATAAGGATTTTATTAAGGTTATTTGGGGAGAATGTTCCACGGTGATGAAGATGGTCTGGAGAAATACTTGAAACTAGAATGTTGTGGTATCTTCCTATCCTGTGAAGACCTAAATTTCCAGCATCTACTCTGACACCAGTCAAGAAGGATAGACGGTTCTTTTGTATTTTCGCACCGGAGCCAGCCAGAGTAGCAAGGTTACTTTCATGAGCATTAATTATCTAGGCATGTTCGAAGTGTCTGACATTACATGTAGCAAAGATACAGCAGGGAAACGACATATCTTATGAAATAATAATGGTATGCACATACATTATGTGAGAAATGGTACATATGATCTTCAGAAGAAAGTCTGAATCTAACTTTGACCAGTATGCTTCCGAAAACTGTGTTTAAACTATTGAAAATTAAATTGCTCATGCTTGCACTGACAATTAACATAAATATCTTGCCTGGTATCAATAGGTCAAGCAGGCTGGCAATATTACTATAATTTTTGGAATGCTTGCGAGTTCCACGTCTTGTCATAACTGTTTGAAATGTTGACACCTTAAAGATGCTTTAACAGAGGGGTTTTACATGTCTTAAGAATCATGAACAACTCCCTAAAAATTAACTGATATGATAAAAAAAAATACGATTAAGAGACTTGGATAGGTGTCTTGAAATTTTTTGGGAAGCATGGACAATTACCTCGCCGCGTCCAGAAAACGGCACCGTCCTGCAGTAAGCGTCACTGCGGCGTTGACCTTCTCTCAGCCTTGCCAAGCCGTCGCCCGTCCTTCCGTCAACCGCGCGCAGCAACTTCCGACCTTCAGCCGACGACAAAGGAGGGTGCGTACAAGAGGTGAGAGAGAAGAGTGGAGCCGAGCAGAACGGAGCGGAGGGAGAGGGGAGTTTTGGTAGAGAGCGAATTTTAATAAGAGAGGGTGGGAGAGAACGTCTTCGTCGTTGAGAATTTTAGGGAGAATTTGAGGGAAACGAAATTTTGGGGGGAAATTGTGAGCGCAGGGTGAGCGGCTATTTTGGCTGGGATTAGAGGAGTTAGCGGGTTTTAAGGATTTTGTTATGTAAATTTTTGTGAGCTGTAAATTTTTCTAAACTTATACATTTTTCTAAGCCAATTTTATAAGGATCCTTTTTGTAAGGAAAATTATTTTGTTGCGAAAGGGACATTATCCTATTACAACGATAAAAATTTGTTGTCAAAAAAATTAGTAATTTTTGTCATGATTAGGTTTTGTTGTAAATAATAATTTTTCGTTGCAAATAAATTTACCATTACTTTTTACGAACGGGAATAGAGAGCCCCCAACTATTTGCAACGAAATATTTTGAACAACCTACTCTTTGTTGCTTAAAAATTGCAAATCCAATTTTTGCAACAAATATATAAATGTTGTTGCAATTAAATATTTCTTGCAACAAAATAAATTTTGTTGCAAAACATTTTGTTCCAAAATGTCATTTTTCTTGTAGTGACTCCATGAATCCTGACAATCTGCCACATGTACATCTCTGTAAGCCTCTCTATAGACATACCCACTTTAAATAGCAAAAAGTAGGCCGATTTGGTCAACCTATCTACGATGACCCAAATTACATCTTTATCTTCTGGTGTACGTGGCAATCCAGATATAAAATCCATCGTGATGTGCTCCTACTTCCACTCTAAAATGGGCAATGGCTGCAACAAACCTCCTGGCCTCTGTCTCTCTGCCTTGACCTGCTGACAGACCAAGCACCTGGCTACGAAGCTAGCTACCTCTCGCTTCATCCAATACCACCAGATGTGCTTCCTCAAATCCCTGTACATCTTATTGGCACCAGGATGTATAGAGTATTGAGATCGATGGGCCTCCTGCATGACCTGCTCCCTGAGCTCTCCACTGGGCACATACAGCCTGGAACCGTGCCTCAAAGCACCATCATATGCAAGAGTAAACTCATCATCCACCAGCCCTGTTCGAACCTGCTCTCGGATACACCGCAGAGCAACATCCTTGAACTGCGTCGACTTGATCCTCTCCAACAAGTCTGACTGAATCTGAAGGCCCCACATCTGCATCTAAACTCCGGGCACAATCACCTCAATCCCCAGGCTCTCCAAATCTGCTAGCAAGTGACGATCCATAGTCAAATACATGGCTATCGGATACAAACTCAAGGCATTGACAACCACGTTGGCCTTCCCTGGGTGATAGTGTAGTGAAATGTCGAAGTCCTTCATCAGCTTCAACCACTTGTGTTGCCTTATGTTGAGCTCCTTCTGTGTAAACACATACTTCAAGCTCTTATGATCTGTGAAGATCTCTACCCTCTCTCCATATAAGTAGTGTTTCTACAACTTCAAAGCAAATATCACTGCTGCCAACTTCAAGTCGTAGGTAGGGTAGTTCTTCTCATGGGGACGTAATTGCCTGGAAGCATAGGCAATCACCTTCCCATGCTGCTGTAAGACACAACCCAAACCCTTCCCCGAGGCATCACTGTAGATAGTGAACCCTCCTGATCCTGATGGTAATATCAGAATCGAGCTATCGTCAGCCGCTTCTTCAACTCATCAAAAGTGACCTAACACTCCTCTGACCAAATAAACTCTGCATCCTTCTGGGTTAGCCTAGTCAACGGCTCTACAATCCGGAAGAAATCATGCATGAACCTTCTATAATAGCCTGCCAATCCCAAGAAGCTTCTGTTCTCTGCTACTGAACTCGGTGCCGGCCAAGCCTCAACTGCAGTGATCTTCTTTGGGTCCACTGAGATCCCATCTCCAGTCACCACATGACCCAAGAAGTCAACTCTGTCCAGAAAGAACTCACACTTTGAGAGCTTGCCATAATGCTCCTCCCTCCTGAGTGTCTCCAGAACCACTCTCAAGTGCTCCTTATGCTCCTTCTCAGTCTTCGAATATACCAGGATATCACCGATGAACACCACCACGAACTTGTCCAAGTACTGGTGGAATACCTTGTTCATCAAGTTCATAAATACCGCCGGGGCGTTGGTCAGCCCAAATGACATAACCATGAAATTGAACTGACCACACCGTGTCCTGAATGCGGTCTTTGGGATATCCTCCTTCTTCACCTTCACCTGATGATAACCTGACCTCAGATCAATCTTCGAGAAAACCCGAGCTCCGCTCAACTGATCAAAGAGATCATCGATCCATGGCAGTGGGTATCCGTTCTTAATTGTGAGGTTGTTGAGTGCCCTGTAGTCGATACACATCTGTACCGACCAATACTTCTTAGGTACAAAGAGTACGGGAGTACCCCAAGGTGAAGAACTCGATCGGATGAAGCCCTTGTCCTGCAGCTCATCCACCTACTTCTTCAATTCCACCAACTCACTGTTGTTCACTCGGTAGACATGCTAAAAAATTAGTTCCGTGCCGGGAACCAAGTTTATCAAGAACTCAATATCCCTGTCCGGTGGAAGTCCTGGCAACTCCTCCGGAAAGACGTCCATAAACTCCGTAGTCAAAGGATGTGGAGCAACCTGCTCCTCGATTGAAACTCTGCAGAAAAGTCCGCTGCTCTGCTCCGCCTGTCGTCGGGTGAACTCGAACTCTGGCTCTCCTGGTGCTCCGAATAGAACTCTACCCCCACGGCAATCTATGCTGGCGTGCTGTCTGCTCAATTAATCCATACCTAATATGATATCATAGTTCGGTAGTGGCATTACGAGTAGACTCACCTCCAACTCCTGGCCTCCCAAAATAATACTCCGCCCTTTGCAAACATCACTCACGAGGATAATACCACCCCCGGTCGTGATCTTACAGGTCCTATGCAATAGTTCAGATACAAGGCAGTGTCTAACAACAAATGATACAGACGCAAAACTATAGGAAGCCCCAGAATCAAATAAGGCAAAAGCTGGAATGGAGTCGAGAAGAACAGAACCTGCGATCAGCTCCCCAATAGCCTCTGCATCCTCGGCTGCCACGGCGAAAGCTCACCCCTGCTGGCCTCCTTTGGCCTGCTGCTGATGCTGCACGAACCGCTGCTACTGAGTCGGCAGCGTTCCCTTCTGCGGTTCCACTGGAGCCTTGGCTCCTGCTTCCAGTGCTGCTCTGCCTGCAATGAGGGAACAGTCCCTCAAATGATGCTCTGACGAACCACAGAGAAGACACTTCCCCAGCCTCTTCCTACACTCAGTCAATCCATGCCCCGGCTTCCTACAGAAGGTACAACTAGTAGACTGCTGCTGCCTCTGCTACTGAAGCTGTGCTAGCTGAAGTCTTGGCTGCTGGAACTGCTGCGGCTGAAACTATCCCTGCTGGTGCTGCTACTGAAAGTACGGCCTCTTGGCCGGTCCTCTGCTACCACTGGCTCCCTGGGTGTCTCGCCCCCTCTCGAGCCTCAGCTCAAGATCATCCTCTGCTGCTAAGGTACCCACCAAGATCTCCTCAAAAGTGGCGCTGTGGGCACTCTTGGTATAGGACTTCACCTTCTTGACTAGTCTCTTCCTGAATCTCTGGGCCTTCGTCGCCTCAGATAACCCCTCGACAAACCTTCCCAGACGGCAGAACTCCCCAGCATACTCCTCTGCAGTCTTACTGCCCTGAACTAAAGCCTCGAACTGAGTCTCGAGGGCACCAAGCGCTACATCAGGGAAAAACTTCTTCTTGAATAGCTTATTGAAGGCTGCCCAAGTCTTCCCAACCGTACCAACCCCTGGGTCAGTCAGGTACCATGTACGGGCCAAATCATACATCATACTGGCTGCCTCCTCGATCTGTAGTCTCGCTGGAATCTCTGCCAGCCTAAAAATCTTCTCCATATGCTCAATCCACTCATCAGCGTACAAAATACCTTTTGTACCCCTGAAGTCCTACGGATGCATCTTTTGGAAGTCCTGGATGCCCTTCTCCTTCGGCTGCTGCGGATGCTAAACTGCCGGAGGCTGAGCTGCTGCCCTCTCAACTGTCGTCAGGGCCAGATTGATGCCCCGACTGAACTCTGCAGTCTGACGCTGCTGTTGGGCCTGCTAGGCCTCCAAGAACTGAAAGAAAGTGAATAGCTGGACTGCATCAACAGTTCCCAAAGATAGCTGCTGCTACTGGAGCATCTCTTGAATCACCGGGCTCTGCCTGTGGACTGCTGGTGGAGGGGCTCGACCATCCTGGAGACAGATCAAATAAGAAAACAATTTCTGAGAATGAGTCAAAATAACAAAGGAGGATAGTTTATATTCAAGGGAAGACAATAAGCAGCAAATTTAGATAAAAGGAATTTGATTTATGTGTTTTTCCTAATGTGATTGAGTACCTTCAAAAATATCCTAATCCTACTGCAAGCTGTAGTGATACTCTAGTTTGACTACCACTGCAATTCTAAACGGGACCTGCATGGGCCACCACTAAAAATGTGTCACAACCCGCACCAGTGCATGGGCCCGAAAAGTGGGTACGTCCAGTCTACGCCGCAGTGTCGGCGGTAGAACGCTGTCATAGGTCACATACATCTAACAGTTATAAGGAACCTGTAGAGTTATACTCTTCGAATAGAGGAATAATATAAAGTACAACTTAATCACAAGTAAGGAAGAAAGTACGATAAGATAGATAGATGAAATCAACAGAATCCACAGATGAAATACAAGATAAGAGAGAACTAAATGTCTAAGTTAAACAACTCCACAATATCCAGAATAATAAATCCCCAAATAAGTACAAGTGTATCCAACAAGACAGAATGATAAATAAGATACTGGTCTAGCTAACTAGCCTAGACTTCTGGGGTAATGTCCTCTACAAGTGCTGGGTCCTCCAGGAGTCCAGCTCACATGTGTCACCTAGGCCTGCTCCATAGTAAGTGGGACGTAGCTCCTCAAGGTCATCTATAATATTCTCAACAGGTCCAATCAGGACGGGAGCGAGCACAGTACATCTCACGCAGTTCATATCATGACAGGAATATAATACAAGCAATAGAGTAAGATACATAAAACGCTGAAGAATATACATAAAGTAAAAGAGAAGGCTGTAAAGAAATATCTAATATAAGTAAAGTACTACAGTGCTAGTGATTTAGAGTACAAGATAGACATGTGAATGGCTTGATAATAAACATGAGAGGTTGTACATGGCTACACTACTTTGGAAATGTCTACATGACTATTTCTACTCCCCCATCCCCAATCAATACATAAGGATCCGTTCAAGTTATGTTATTGTACATAATTTCATATGGGGGCCCATATGTGGGTGCACATGAATATAAACATGGAAGCTCCATAAAAATGATAGTACATGAATCATGTGAGTGCACATGGATTGTGAAAGCACAGAAATATATGATGAAAGTGAAACGCACATGACATGATGTATCCGATGCTCCCGAGGGGGATAACATCGTTTGAAAAGATCAATATATCACTAATCCGTGTATCCATCGTGACAACATCAAGTAAAGTAATATAGAGTAAGAATATAGTCCTAGCAAGTATGAAACGGTCAGAGAATATACTCGCCTGATATCCTGAGTATCTGAATGAAATACTGCCTGAGGAGTGGTGTCTGGCTCCTATTCAGAACAGCACAAGTCACAACATATCCAAATTGGTAAAATAAACTGCTATGATGCATTCTACATGATGTTTGGGTCAATCTAGGCTAAAATCAACCTTTTGTCAACTCTAGTCAACTATTCTAGTCAAACTAGGTCAACTAGGTTAAACCGAACCCAAACAAGTCTCACTAAGCCTAACCATACCTATCTAGCATTCACATATCAACACAATGTCATACAAGTCTAACAACACATAAAACTCATGTGTATACATTCCATATACACATAGGCTTGCACATTGGGATACACATAGGCTATATTACATAGGCTATCTCACATAGGCTCTATGCCGTATACAATAATATAGGCATGCTAACATATTTAATTACCAAATATATATATATATTTTTTTTTTTTTTTTTTTTTTTTTTATATATATATATATATATATATATATATACACTAAAAATATATATATATATATACACTAAAATTATAGGCAATGAGCATATATCTATTCCTTACATATTTAACACACAAGGCTATAGGTTATATGTATATATATACAAATAGAGAGAGAGGAATAAAATGACAGATATCTATATGTGTGTGTGTAGATGAATAGGAAATCAATGTGTGAGAGTGTGTAAGAGTATGTGTGTCCTGTGTGTATGTGTGAGTCCAGTTTGTGTGTGTGTAAAAATTAGTGTGTGAGTATGTGTACAGTACAACAGTGGATAGGTTCTCAGATTTTGCATAGTGTGTATGAGTGATATGTTCTCAGTTTAATAGTGTGCACAGATGTGTGTCATGTTTGTATAGGAATATCAGTGTACACAAATCAGTGTTGCAAATCCCAGGTTTGTGCAAATGTGTCTGTGTGTTTGCGTGAGTAATATACTCTCAGGTTTTGACAGTTCTAGGAAAATCAAAAACCCAATATTAAACACAAATCATGAATCCTATTTGCAACTAAGCTCAGATGTACATAGGTGTACCCACATTGAAATTAAACCAACCACAAATCAGTAAAACACATGACAATTTGTAATTCTCAGGAAAAACAGTATATAAAAATCAGTTTACCAGTTCAATGCAATTCGAAAACCCAAAGTCCCATGCTAACATGAACCCTAGCATTATAGGTTAGACTCATACACATATAGGTGAACCAATCATCACAATTTAATCAATTGAAAATAGTTTAACATACATTAAAATCTCAAGAAAATCAATTGACAGCCTAGTATCAGAATATTAGGGAAAACCCAATTTCGAAATCCAAATACAACTTATTAATTAAATTAATTGGTTGGTAATACACGTGTCATATGTGAGTGTGTCGTGGGTGTGTATTACAATCCAAGAACTAGACACAAATGTGTCCAAAATAGTTCCATACACACGAGCACTGAACAGTCTACTAACAGCGTCGTGCGCGCGTGTCGAGTGAGCTAAGGACAAGGGTGTCCTACCAAGTGTGTCGTGGTCATGCACATAGGTAAATGGGGTCTAGGGCTAGGGACTGAACACCCTGAGATGTGTTCACAACGTGTCTACGACAGACACAAAGTCCGTGTCAGTGATCTAAGTTCGGCTGTGCACTATCAGTGCAAAACCCATGCAGCTTTGATATCTCATAATCCACACTACAAAACCCGATGAAACTTTATAGACCACCTGTCAGTCATCTCCTCTACCTATCTATCAAATTTCGTGTCATCTCGTGTTGTGTCCACAGAGAAATCGGATACGGGTAGCAGGACACCCGACCGAGTCCTCGTACAGTTAGTTCGTGTCCATTTTTGACACGAACACAGCTCGATATGAGCTCAGAGTTAGGGTTCTAGAATCCCCACATGTAGGGCTACAAAAATATGTAATTAGTTTTACAAGATACGAAAATCCATTTCTATGTGGCATTTTAACAAACACATGCTCATACACATTGATACGTGTCCGATACGGACACTAAATGGACACGATTTCTTACCAAACTTGAGGGACAGCTAGGGGACACCTACATCTAGGCTAAAATGCAAAGAAATTAGAATAAAAATACAATTTAGAGGGTTTACCTATAGTGTGACAAATGGCAAGAAAATCCCCAAATAGAATAATTTTCCTTGCTAGCCCAAATCTCCAAGTTGTTCAAAAGCTAAGATTTCTCTCCAGGAACAGAAAATAGAGTAGGATTAGACTCTAATACAAGAAACTAGAGTCAAAAAGGAATTAAAATGGAATAGTTATGGATTGGGGAAGAATGACAATACCTTTCCTTTTCCAAGTGTTGATTCAATACAAAAGAGACAAGAATCAAAGAAAGAGATATTATATAGGGTTCGGATCCCTATGTGGCCAGCCTAATAAGTAGGAATTAGGGTTAGGGTTTAGTCTAGTAGGATTGGGCCAAGTCTCAATGGTCATGGAAATCAATTCATGAGTCAAAAGCCTATGAACCTAATCATTAATCCTCCTATTTGAAACTTGATTCTAAGTGACTTAACTTGGGTTGACTTAAGTTAGACTAGGGTCCTAACATACTAATCAAGTCACCATAGCTAGAGTCAATATCTAGGTTAGTCTCCAAAGTCTCAACTAGCAAAAGTCAAAAATAACAATCATCACACCAATAATTCAAAATAAATTCCAAATTAACAAAATAACCAAAATACCCTCAAGCTAAATATGGAAGTGACATTTGGAGAAGTAATTAGTTATGACTAGGATGAACCGATGTCCTCTGGAAGATGGTGGACTGATTGGTCCTATGACGTCCATGTCCCAGGATTCAAAAGGCCAAGATACTGTCGTCGGGTGTAGAAACTATGAAGGTTGATGAATGAAATCGGTATGGAACTGACATGCTCTACACTTTTTTGCATATTCAATATCATCTGCTATCATCGTGGGCTAATAATAACCCATTCATTTGAGTCGATCTTGTAATTTGGGGCTTAGTTGATGTGCACCACAAACTCTATCGTAAGCCTCCCAGAGTGCATGTTTGGCTTCTGTGTCTGATAAACATCATAATAGTAGCCTATCGTAAGAGCGTCGGTACAGCATCTTGGTAGCTGTGTCGTAGTAAAATCTGAGGGATCGCTTTTGGATAGACACTGCTTCCTTTGGGTCCTCGGGGAGCATTCCATAGACGGCACAGCCTATGAAAGAAAACCTCCAGTCTTTAACATCGACATTTGTTTACGTTTTGTAACTGTGATAAATATGCAAAGCATTTTTCACACAGAATAGTTCTCGACCAGACACTGTGATCGACTGCTAAATATTGTTACTAATGGTTAAGGAAGCAGCAAGACCGACTAGAGCATCTGCTTCTATATTCTGTAGTCAAGGAACATGCTCGATGAAGAATCCAGCGAAAGTGGATGCCAACATGATTGTTGCTCTGTGATAGGGGATGAGATCTTCGTGACGAACTTCATAATCCCCTCGGACATGACTAACTATTAGCTTGGAATCGTCGTAAGTTTTTAGATAGTTAACTTCCAGTTGTTTTGCCAGTTGCATGCCGATTAATAGGGCATTATATTCGGCCACATTTTTGGTGCATGGTGACACGAGAGAATATGCATGATGTATAACCATATAATCAGGTGACATGAGCACGACGCCTACTCTGGCCATAATATTTTTTTAGGTCCTGTTCTTGATGCACCGTCAAAGAACATTCGCCAAATGGGGATTTCTTCAGTTACAGTGTTAGACTCCACTACTTTATCGGAGATTTTATCGTAGAGTTTGGAAGATTCTGGCACTGGATGAGCTGCTAGGAAATCAGCTAACGCTTGGCCTTTTACTGCCTTCTGAGGAACGAAGAGCATATCGTATAGAGTCAACAGCATTGCCCATATAGCTAAACGGGAATTGAGATAACCCGGTTTAGTCATGAGTATTCTGAGAGGATTGACTTTAGATATGATGTGGATAGTCTGCCCAGACACATAGTGGTGTGTCTTCTGGATGGCAAATACCAGTGCAAGGCATTCCTTCTCTACTGGTGTGTATCTGTGTTCGGTACCCACCATTGTGCGGCTGAGGTAGTAGATTGCCTGTTCATGGCCGCCTTCATTCTTCTGAGCTAATAGGGCGCCAAGAGAATGGTCCACAGCACGGACATATAGTAAGAAGGGCTTTCCCATTATTGGAGCTACCAAACTGGGGGCTCGTGAGATACTTCTTGATGTTGTCGAATGCGCGTTGACATTGTTCAGTCTAGACGAAAGATACGCCTTTCTTCATGAGCTGAGTGAATGGTTGACACCTTCCAGAAAGGTTCGAAATGAATCGTCTAATGTAGGCTAGCCTTCCTTGGAGTCCATGTAGCTCTTTGAGGTTTCTTGGAGGATGCATATCGAGGATAGCCTTCACTTTCTCTGGGTCAAGATGTATACCCTTTGAAGTGATGACGAAACCAGGGAACTTGCCGCTGAAGACTCCCAGAAAAGACTTGGTTGGATTCATCTTGAGTTGGTGTGCACGCATTAATTCAAACACCATTCTCAAGTCTTGGAGGTGGTAGCCCTTGAGACAACTTTTAACTGCGATATCGTCTATATAGCACTCCACTGTTTTGCACAAATGATCGCAAAAAATTGTGTTCATGGCTCGCTGTTAATGTCAGCACCCTGAATTTTGGGTTGATTTTTTTTTCATTTTATTTTATTTTATTTTCTGATTGTTTAGTTTCATTAAATAATTTATTCTATTATTTTCCTTAAGTGTGCCTTTTTCGTGCCATTGATATTTGGAGTATCAGGGATGTTCAACTTTGGAAATCTTTTTCATGAGTTTTGGAGTGGACAGGATTACCTTCATGATGGTATATAGTGTTCCATCCAAACTTGTTCCTTTGTGCTCTTTTTGCTTCGCAGAACTTCGGGTCGATTTAGACCATTTGATTATTAATTGATTTCCCACTCTTTTTCTTGATCATTTTTAACACGTTACCGTGACTTTTAATTTTGGAGCGCAAGACCAGTCAGTTTCTTGAAACCAACTCCTCATTGATGATCTACTCGAGACACTCGTCACCCATGACCTTCATGTCCTACTCAGACACGTCATTTTGTGCTCTATTTGATTCGCACAACTTTCCCGACACGTGACCCGATTTTATTTCACTCCACGGCGTCACATTCATCTTCCAACTTGATTTGTGGGTCCCCTGTCGACCAAAACCTGTCCGTCCCAACTATGGACATGGCCCACATTGAGCCTACTACCCGTCCGCCACTTGTGTCCCATTTACTGGAATCCCCATGTGCTACTTATTCACTCATGATCATCAACACCTAATTTTAATTCAATTTTTGCTCAATGTCCGGTTTTGACCCAATCCGGCTCCACTGAGTCCAGCCCAGCTCCATGTTGCCCTCCATCATGATACCCTCATAATTCTTGCCCAAAAATATCAAGTACTTATTTAACCTATTTTTAATATTAATGGAAAATTTCTATTGATTTTAAATCTCCATTGGAATGACCATTTTTCTAATATAAGTCCTAGCCATAGGATCTCTCCATTTAATCCTATCCATCCATTTTTTCCCTACATCAATTTTTCCCACACTCAGCCATGTAGCCGGCCCTAATTTCTAGGGAGGACACTTTTCTCTCTCTTTCTATCATTTAATACTATTATCTCTCTCTTATCCTCTCTTTCTCCCTCCTAATAACTATTCACCACAACAAACTCACCAACAACTCAACAATAACAGCAGCAGCCTACTACACCCGACTACTCCTCACTCCATGCAACACCACACGCCACCCTTCCTCCTTCCTTGGCCGTCGACCACCTCGCCGCACCACTCCACCGACAACGACTCCATCCTCCTCCTCCTTCCAACCAACCCGTTCACCATCATCAACATCATCCGCTACCACCACTTCTTTTCTCTGCCGACCGTCGTCGAGGTCGCGTGCCCCGTACCTTTGCTGGCAGGGCTAGGCTGCGCAGCCCCCGCCGTCGCCGTGCCCGACCAGGCTGGCTCACGCACAGCCGCGTACAGCAGCGCACAGAATGCAGCCATGGGCGCACGTCGGCGCGTGTGCATGGCGCCACCACCGGCGCCACCGCCGCCGTGGTCGCCATCGACCACCCACCTGGGCGCGCCCCACCCTAGGCCGTCCTCCCATGGCGGCCAACGTCCTCTGGGACGCGCCGTCGAAGCGATTAGTGCGTTTTGAACGAGATCCCGTCGGCGCGCGCGAGTTTGGAACTCAGAATTCGTACTCCGTCGCAGCAACTTTGTGCACGTTTTCCTGGAAATTCGACCATTGGATCGACGATTTCTTTGCTCCTCGCAATCTCGGTATATCCACCTTCAGCCCTGTCAATTTTCGTCGGTTAATTTTATCGTTTGATACATCAAAACCGGCCACCAAGTTGACCGTTTAAATTGTATTAAATTTGGACAGTTTTGCGGGGCCAACTTCGTCAGCTTGTATCTCCTTCACCGCAGCTCCGTTTGGCGTGCTACCAGTTCCTGTGCGAAGCTGGTATAACCCTCTTGCTACCCCTTCAGTTTTGTTTCATTGTGAGCTTGTTTGATTGGTTGAATTCGACGCCAAAGTTGGCCGTCCGAATTCGTAATTTCCAACTTATAAAATTTCAATTTTGAACACGGGACTCCAGATTTCATTTCTGACACCACCATTAGACTTGTGGCGTCGTTCTGGCATATTTTTATATAAAATTTGTTAGATTTGGAGAACGTGGGCCCTGGCACGTTTTTCGGTGCAAATTGGATCCCGTATTCTGGGTCAACGGGACTTTTGGACGCCGGCTCATCGGAATCCAATTCCGGAGATACCGTTGAGTTCGTATCGTCATTCTGGACTCGTTGACATATAATTTGCTAGGTTTTGGTGGACATTGGATCGGGCACGTATTTCGGTGCAAGCCAAATACCAATATCCGGGTCAACAGGTCATTTTGAGATCGGCTCATCGGAATCCAATTCCGGAGATACCGTTGGGTTCGTATCGTCATTTTGGTTTCGTGGACATATAATTTGTTATATTTTATTGACTTATTTTTTTGCACGTTTTTCGGTGCAAAACGGCTCCGACACGGACACTGTTTTGTTCCGAAATTATCTTTTTGCCCTTGTGTCCAAATTGGACCGTTGGGTAGGCTACCTAGCTAATTTGACCATTCTGGACACGTTGGCGATGTTTATTTCATCGTCCGACAATGTTTGTTGATAATTTCTCTGAGTTGAACCTTTCTAAATTAATTAATAATTAATTCATATAATGTTCGTATTTCGGGATTAGTACAACGAAACTGAGATCAGCCAATTCCAGTGATCTCACATCGCTGAAATTGACAAGTTGGACACGTGGATCACTATAATAAGATTATCAACCTTACCGATAATCTTCTTATCTCGATTTGTGTGTCGTAAGTTTCGACGTACAAATAACGAAGTACACTTTATATTAGACTAGAATTGACCCAGTTTGACCAGGGTTGACCAGTTGACCCAAAGTCAACTGTAAGTCAACACTTGACCTAGTTTGACTAGATTATTGATCGGAGTTGACCTAGAGTTAATTTGACTAGAAGAACCTAGGATAGATTGTTTGTGGATTCATTTATTACAACTTGAACACCTTGTAACTTGTGTTGCTTTAAATAGGACTCTGTGGCTTCAGTCGGACCCCCTATACTTATCAGCTGTTCAGATTACCAGGCGAGTACATTCTCTGATCATTTCATATCCTGCTTAGAATTATTTTCTGCAGTAGATTACTTTACTTGTACTGTCACGATGGTCACACGGATTGGTACTATATGGATCCTTTCTTGAGATGTTATCCTTAGGGAGCATCGGGTACTATGTGTTCTGTGCGTTTCACTTACATGGCGTATCTCTATGCTTCTTGGTTCATTTGATTACTTGTGACATGTACCCTCATGATCACAGAGTCTCTTGAATCTTACACAGTTGGGTAGCCCCCAGACTCCCCATTTATGGGACATCCATGTATCACCCTTCGGGGGCCGTGCATGGAATCATATAACATAACCTGGCTGGATCCTTGTGTATTGATTGGGGGTACGGGGGAGTAGAAGTGGACATGTGAATAATACACCAGTAGTATCTTCATTGAATCATTCCGTAGTATCTTCACAGAATCATCCCAGGCCATTTACATGTTCATGTTGTACTCCGACTCACTAGTCACTGCTAGTTCTCTATGTATAGTAGATATTTCTATTACAGTTCTCGCTCTGTTTTTATACTGCACTTCTTTCAGTACCTGTATCTTACTTTACTGCATGTTTATATTTTCTAACCTGCTATGAATTGTTGAGATGTACTGTGCTCGCTCCAGTCCTGACTGGATCTGTTGATAAATTTTACAGATAGCCTGGAGGTGCCTGCTAGCCTAGAGGAGACACTTTAGAGGTTGTTTAGGTAGTTATTTCATTCGTTTGGAGTTGTATTTGATTTGTGGATTACTGTATTTGGGTTTTGAGATGTATTCTGGGTTATGTAACTTAGACACTTAGAATTCTATCTCCTGTATCTCTTTTGGATTTTATGTTTTATCTATCCTTATCATGCTCTACCTTAGATGTGATTGAGACTGTATCTGCTATGTCACCCCCATTCGGGGAGTATAAACTGCTTAGCATTATATTGTTACATGTTGTGACCTAGGACAGCGTTCTACCGTCGACACTGCGGCGTAGGCTGGGTGTTGTTACGTTCTCGTACCCAAACAGTGGGTGCGGGTCGTGACAGGTATGTCGTCCCTACATTTTTCAATCTGAAGGGCATCGCCGTATAGCAGTGTACCCCCAACGATGTTCAAAAAGATGTGTGCTTCTCATCGTCGGAGAACATCTTGATCTGGTTGTAGCCTGAGAACCCATCCATGAAGGACATCCGTTCGAAGCTGCAAGTATTGTCGATCATTACGTCAGTGATCGGTAGAGGGAACTCGTCTTTCAGGCATGCATGGTTTAAATCACGGTAATCGATACAGACTCGAACTTTACTATTCTTTTTCATGACTAGAACAATGTTGGCTACCCAGTTAGGGTGTTGTTCTTCGCGAATGAATCTACTGGCAATGAGCTTCTTGAATTCATTCTCGATGGCCTCCATGACATCTGGTCAGAATCGTCGTTGTTGCTGCTTCACAGGCTTAGCTTTAGACGAAATATTTAGATGGTACATGGCGACATTAGGGTCCAGGCCTGGCATGTCTTTATAGCTCCATGCAAAGACGTTGATGTATTCTATTATAAGCTGTATAAGAGATTGGTGTTCATTGCCAGATAGACTTTTACTGATGAAGATTGGTTTAAAAGATGATTCATCTCCTAAATTGACTTGGATGACTTCGTCTTCGGTAGGTGGTTCACATTGTTCGAAGTGCAGCTCCTACCTAGTATCCATTTTTTGAGCTCATTGTTCAAGCTCGATCGATTGGACATCGTCCACAATTTGCTCAACTGAAACCATGTTGACGGACAGAGTTGCTTTGAACATGTCGCTAATGTTGGAGTCTGAGTCCCAGAGACAGGAATCAGAAGAATGAGAACAACGATCCGCTTCATCATCTAATTTTTTGGGAGTTGTTGGAGGAGTGACATAATCCAAACCAACACAGTTTCATTGATAGTAGTTCTCGGGTTTGTCGGGAGGAGCAAAGTGTCGTATCGGCAACCGTCGTCCCCGACCGTAATTTAGCCCCTAGTCGCTTTTGATGTCATATCCTATATTCTTGATGATATTTTTGGCCTGCCAACCGTCGTCCCCGACCGTAATCAGCTTCCGTGTTGTGCTTGGAAGAAGTAGAGTCCGGAATAAACTTTCTTTTGCCAATTATTCGACCGAAGATGGTTAGTTCGTAGCCCTTTTTTCTTGCTGGAACGATGAAGTAGTGGATATCTTCTAGATAAAATTTTTCCCGTAAGTGAGGTGTCGTGACCGACATGCAGAGCTGTGGTCCAATGCCGTGCTCTAGAGCGTATATCGTATCTATGTAGTGGTTTACAGATTGATAGACATCGAAGTAATTCAAAGATAAACCTTTACTAAGAAAATACACAAGTTCTTCTTCAGGGATAACATCATCCGCTGAAGGTACATTATTATGAGTATTGATATACTCATTGAGAGGATCATCATCTGGAAGAGGAGCCACAGTCTTGGCTAAGATCACCATGTAGGGTAATTCTTCAGGATTGGGAGGACGGACTTGAGTAGGTTCCTCCCGAGGTGTCTTGCGAAGAGTGATGGTCAATGGTTTGACCTTGTCAGGGTTCTTCTTTTTTACCCAAATAGTGAGAGGCTTTGGAGTACTTTTGGAGTAGTACGTCCTTTGACTCGGATAATTAGGGGACCATCATTGGAGGACGAACTTGCTTCATCTTTATTGTCAGCTTCGATGCCATCATCCTTGGAGGGCTGAGATTAGTAAAGTACCGAATCTCCTTGGTAGGCTTCGATGCCCTTAAAAGGATCGACATCGGCAAACTCCGTCTTCACGACACTGTCGCTGTTGACGTACTAGAAACACTGGTGAAGTGTGGAAGAAACGATCATGTTTTTGTGTATCCTCAGACGTCCCAATAAGACGTTGTAGGTTACATTAGCATCGATCATATAGCAGGAAAGATCACCTATCTGTCATTTGAGACGGATCTTGCCCAGCGAGTGGCTTCGACTAGCATTGAAAGCTATGATAGTTGTATTGGTTGCAGATAGCTTGTGAAGAGGGATTCCTAGAATTTGAAGCAAACTTCTAGGAATGATGCTGAGGGAGGAACCTGGATCGATGTGCATGCGGTCCACCTTGATCGCCCGGATATACCCTGTATAGTTCAGGGGTCTATCATGACGATTATTTTTTAGTAGCATGTCCTCCTGTGAAAAGGTGATGTTGGGCACCACATCCATAGAACCGTGGCAGTGGGGACAGGAGACAGGGTCTTCAGCGAGGGCTTCGACTTCAGCGAGATAAGAGTCAGCATGTAGTAATGCCTTACTTAAGGCTTTCCAGGTTTCTTTGGAGAGTTGCAATAGATCTAACAGAGACAACCTGACAGGTATATTGGCTAGCTGTGCCAGTATGTCAAAGTTGTAGGGTCGATCCATGCCTTCGGGAGCTGGCGCCTTCAGAGACTTGTCAAACCGTGTCTCCTTCTGCTTGGCTTAGTCGATAGTTGAAGGCTTAGATCGGTCGGCTTCTGAGCTTGTAGGGGCAACAGGAGCTTGAGAAGGTACTGCTTCATCTTGTGTAGGGTCGTAAGTCCGTAGGTAAGCCTTTCCCGATCGTATCTCGCCAGATAGAATTTTGTAGACGGAAGAAGACACCATATGGCATCACTTGTATTGCTTGCCATTTTTGCTTTGGGAGGTACCACCCCCTGTATCATTTCTTACACAAGGTCCGGATGGACCCACATGATCTCACCACGTTCAGTCGTGAGTGGCACCAAGGTTGAGTTACGAGCAGGTGGCAGGTTAACGACTTCCATTATTGCCTTGGGGATCGAGTCCACGCCGTCTGGGACTTCTGTGGGAGGAAAGTTACCAAACTGAAGAGAGATCATGTTAGAAGATACGACCTTGTCTTCAGCTTCGAGGTTAATCACTTGGCTATCGATAAGCTGTTGTATCTTTTTCTTTCGGACGATGCAGTCCTTGGTGGAATGATGCACGTACTGATGATAGAGACAGTACTTGTAATCGTTGAGTTGGTTCGCCTCTGCAGGGTGTCATGGTGGAGGCAATGTCAGTTTATTACCCTTCATCCATGTGTAAAAAATGATAATGACATCGTCTTCGTCAAAGGAGAAGGTCTCCTTAGGCTTGTCGGAGGCACCCTTAGATTTGGAAGCTCGTTTGGAAGTGTCGACCTTCAGGACTTCTTTCCCTTTACCCCCACGGACAGGGATAGTTTGAGGATGCTTGCCCTTGTCTTCAGATTTGGGTATTTTCAACCCCAGTAATTCCAAATTAGGAACATCATTTTCACCAGCATCAGCGGACCCAATGAAAGCGGGCCATGTATCATACTTATGTATACCTAGACAGAACTTCACTGTAGGAAAGAAGTTATGTCGACAAGTATCCATAAGTTCTGAGTCTGGTATGCCGAAGGTCATCTTCAGTGCTAGCCGCCAGAAGCGTTCGATGATGGCAATGACAAACTCAGTCTTCCTTTGCTTGGTCTCGATGAGGGTGGACATACTAACATGCATGCCACTCTCGTAAAACCTGTTGAGGAACAACCTCTCCAAGTCTTTAAACGAATTGATACAACCGTCAGGCAGACTGTAGAACCATTCAAAAGCTACCCCCTACAAGGTGCTAATAAACAGCTTTGACAAGAACGGATCATCCCAGGGTAAGTGTAGAATCTGTGTCTTAAAGTATGTCATGTGTTGACGAGGAGAAGTCAACCCGTCAAATGAATTTAGCGTCAGCGGCTTGTAGTTAGGAGGGCAAGTAGTATTCTCCCATTCAGGAGGATAAAGTTGAGATATGCTCATCTTCTGAAGCTCATCTTTGTGTGAGATGGTGTCGAGACAGGCAACTAGAGAATCAATTGCATCCTATTGATTGAGCAGGTATTGGGAAATGGCTGCTGAACGGTTGTCAGGCATCGTTGGCGAAGGACCACTTCCAGCATTTACAGGATTTAGGGGAGGCGCAACAGAATAATACTCCTTTTATAGTAAAGAAGGGTTGTTGCTATGGAACGAACTAGCATGAGCCGAGACGTTTTATTGAGGTGGAGAAACAGCCCCAGCAGCTTGGACCGCCATGATACTGGAAAGCATATCAGTGATCTTGGCGAATGCTCTTTCAAGACCCTCTAGCCATTTGCTGGTCTGATCATTGTCTTCTTCAGGTCTTTCTTCGTCTGCCATGTACGTAGATAACATACGAGGATGAACAGAGAAAACAGTACAACTAGTACTGATAATGTCTGTCTCTGAGTTGACAAGTCCCTCATCATCAGGTAGAGGAGGTAGATAGTCGTCGTCAGACTCAGAGGGATCGTCGTCCTCTGGAAGGCTACCGCCAGTGTTAAGGTCATCCGCTTTAGACTCTGAGGGAATACTACCCCCAGCTTGGAATTCCTCGTCATCTATACGAAATCTTGCCTTTGACCGAGTACCCATATAGACTCCTTCAGATGTGACAGACTGCTGGCCATCTGTTGGTAGACTTCTTCTCCTTCTTCTCGTAAAACTGAGAGAGAAAGTTGGGTTTGTGGACCACCGTCTTTGATTGGGGCTTCCATAAGGGGGACCTCATGAAGCCATGTTGGAAGAAACATACAGCGGCTTTTCATCGTCAGAGAAATGCAGCCGTCGGAACGCGAACTGTCTCTGAGGCACTCTCGTTGGTTTGGAGCAGCTACAGTTGATGACAAATACTGGTGCACGGATGTGCACCATGAATTGTTATGTCCTTCCTCGCTTTACGCTTATGATTTATCATGTCGCGTAAGTCAGCGGAAGGGAGTTTTGCCTTAAAACCCATGTTACATGCATCGTCGAGCTTTACATGCGGGTTTGTAAGGAGAGTTGGTGCATCCAGACTTAGTTCACGTGCAGGGCAACCCCCACACCTAAGTTTTGTGATGTCCTTGAAGACAGTCCCGTGCTATACGCATTAGGGCCTGTCTTTTTGCTTTAGGCACATAGGGCTTGGAGACTGGCTTTAGGCGCATCCTTCTTGGCAGCATGTCTGAGCTTCCTCGATGTGGGTGCATAGTATGGATCAGTTGAGCCTGGGCACATAGCCTTGGGCGCATGACCTTCGATGCCCAATCTGTCGAAGACAGAAGCCTTCTGATTGGAGTTATCCGCCCACACACCCCCTTGGGCGCATATCTTTAGGCACATGCTTGGTGGAGCAGTGCTATTTTCTCCCAGCTTCACCTCCTTCATTTGTGAGCCTCGCTGGGTTTGCCCAGAGTGTCAAACACTCTGATTCTTGGCATCGTAGTACTTTCCTTTGCCAAGTCTCGAGCGTCGAACACTCTGTTGTTGGTTGCACAAGAGAGAAGTCGCTAGGATAGTAGAGCCCGGAATGGTGTGAGCCTTCTTTATTTGGGGAGCTTCTGTGGCAGAGCCATGCGCCCATATGACAGAGTCCTCTAGTTGCATATCTGCTATGACACTGACAGGATATGCACGGCGAGCCTTCGGAAGCCAAGTCTTGCAAAACTTGTTTGGCTTTACTGATTTTGAGGGAGTAGAGCCGTCCCTCGAGAGCATCTGTTCGAATGCCTGCTGATCGAACTTTACGATCAGCATCTTCTGAGTGCTCCCCACTTTGTCAGTATTGGATTGCATCACCACCTTCTTGTCAGAGAAAAAGGTAGTCCCCAGCAGAGTCACCATTTTTGTGGACACACACAAAAAGAAGAAGAAATGCTATCTTTTCTATATTGGCGTAAGGCACCACAAATCGAGTACGTCTGAGAGATCCTGCGGTGAGGATCCTCGAGTACAAAAAAGAATTCTGGAGAATGGGACGATAGAGATCGACCGCCAATTGCTCCTTTACTCCGTTGACACTATGATTACAAAAGTGGAAGAAAACCTAAGAAAATTGCTAACTCTCGGCTCACTGGCAAGAAGTGCGGCAATTTGGCTCTAGAAAATGCTCTCCATTCTGTGTTTTGAAGAGGGATGAGACCCCTTTTTATAGTTGTTTTTGAGCTGGAATGATGTTATGCGCCCGCATAAGGAAACACAATGGTTTTCATGTGGGCACATGGTCCTGCTTTGGGCGCATAGGATGTAGGCGCATGCAGGCTGCATGGTCATGGGTTGATCGTGGTGCTGACGTGGCCGCATGCTTCGGTGCACGACTGCTCGTGAAGACTGGCGTGGCTGTACGTATCGGTACACGTTTTGATCGTGGCTTTGACCGAGTCAGGGGATGTTCTAGCTTGGGCGTATAGCCTGAAACGGGGCTATGCGCCTCCCTTCTGAGGGAGCTTGTCTTGGGTGCATAGAGCTTCACAGGTTGACATGGGCGCATAGAGCTTCACAGGGTGACTTGGGCACATAGAGCTTCACAGGGTGACTTGGGTGCATATGTCCTCATTGGCTTGGGCGCATAAGGCTTCATTGCTAAAATTTTCATGCTTCTACAGCATGATGAAGAACAAAATCGAAGTCTGAACGAGGAACCCAAAGATTCAAATCCAAGTCATGGTCGAATTTGTATCACTTGAGTATAGTCAAGAATTAAGAACCTTGTCATGATAAAGAAGTTGACCAAAATCGGTTGGTCATAATCAAGAAGGATAAAATTTAGCAAAATTGAATTTAAGGAACAATTTCAAGGATAAGGAAGTCAAAGTAATCATCTCACTCTGCTTCGACTACTACCATGATTATCCGAAGTCTAGATATATTACTACCAAACCATGATCATCATTTTCCAATTATGCATCTCTCTCTCTCTCTCAGAAGTTTAAATTTCTACTACAAATCATGATCTTAAATCATGAAAATCAAACCCTTATGTGTCTACTACCAAAATCAAAATTTCTGTCATGAGATGACCACTCATTAAGCATATTCTTGTTATAACTCCTTAATCAATTTTTTTTCCTTGATTTCAATCCATTTTTTTCATCTAGTCCAAATTCCTCCATTTTGTCCTTAACTTAGATTTGAAATCCCTTGTATTAGGATTTATAAAGTCCTCGGACATTGCCCAAATCTATACTCCTCATATTAATGTCACTACAACATAAAATTTATTCCTCCTTATTTAAATCAACCTCCACAAATCCTTCAATTTGTACTTTCAGATATTATCCTTCTTAAATTTAGTAATCTTACAAAATCTCTAGATTTTCTTGTAACTCAAAATTTTTTGTTTTCCCTACTAGTTCTCAATCATTATCTACCAATCCTTTATTTAATTTAGCATCATCATTGCATGCAATCATAATATCCTTTCCATGTATCTTGAATTCCTAAATTTAGTACTTTGCCTTAATTAATAATGAAACATCTCAAGAATCAGTATCTTAAAAATATTTAGGTTCTCAAAATCCAGTCGTCCTCGAATATCCTCATCAGCACTAAAAATACAACTATAAAATATTAGAGTTTCATCATCAATGCACATTCCAATTCTCGAAATCCTTCTTCGTTCCTCCAAAAATAATCCATACTCAAAATAATTCTCCAAGTGTAATCGTTTCCAAATTGATAATACCGGCCTCTTGATTTCATTTCAAATCTCAGTCATATCTTTATCCCAAATTTTGTCTAAATGTCCAACATTTACATTCCAACCAAGGTTACCACTTGATAATAGTTCTCCTTCTTTTTCGAGCTAAATGATTACCATACTCCTTGGCCTTTCCCAAGTAAAGAGAGGCAAAAATTCAAAGAGTCCAAAGTATAGCCAACAGATTTAAATATAAGGTAGTTGGTCAATGTAAACGGAACATAGTTAATTAAGACGTAGAAATGATGATAAGACGAAGAATTGATGATTGGAATTTGTTCTTGCACATCTGGTCATAACGAAGTCATTTCCTTCCTTCTTTTTGCACTTGTTCATAATTAACAAAAGCATATATTTTAACCTCTGAGGTGTTCTCCTTGTCTAATATCGAACTCTTTCTCACTAAATACTTTCCGTGACTCCAAGTCACTAATTATCAACTATTGATAATCCTTTTCTAATCTCCATAACTAGGTTCACACTACCAAAATTTATCGTTTTAGCGACGGCCCCATCCGTCGCTAAACCGACGGTAATTACTATTATCGATCGATAACCGACGGATTTTGGCCAAAAAAATCCGTCGGCAATCAGCTCGTCGCTAATAACGGTCCGTCGCTAAGTTGTCGTCACATGACGGAATAGCGACGGATTGTCGACATCACAATACGAAGCATTAGCGACGCATTTTCGACGGACTGTCGTCCATTTCAACTATTAAGTACTGAACTGTGTAGACAATAGCGACGTAAAATTCTGTCAGTAACCCGTCGTAACAGCGTATCAGATCGTATCGTTCCGTCGCTAATCCGTCGGTATTCGTCGGTAACGAACGACGGATTAGCGACGGCGTGCTGACGGACTATCCGTCGATCAGGTTCTGGAAATGCTTAGCATTTCCAGCACCATGGCGACGGAAGAGTAGTCGCTAATCCGTCGCTACCACGTCGCCACAGCGACGGATTACTGACTGATTATCTGTCGCCATGATTCTGGAAATGTCATGCATTTTCAGAACCATGTCGACGGATTGTCTGTCGCTAAGCAGTCGCTAGATCGAGCGACTGCTTAGCGGCTGATTATCAGTCGCCCTGGCGACGGATAGGCCGTCGCTATTCCGTCGAAGTTTATACCACCATAACCTTGCCGACGAATAATCCGTCGATCATCCGTCGCTACCTGGAACAATTTAAAAACTCCAGATAGCGACGGCTAATCCGTCGACAAACCGTCGGCAACTGGGATTATCCGTCGCTAAACGGTCACTAGTCCGTCGCTAACTGAGTTTTTTGGAAAAAAAATTGCAGCACTTTCCCTGTTCACAAATATATGCATAAACCAAACCAATATATAATGCACACTAATTATCCAACAATCACACAGACCAAATATATAATGCACACCAATTATCCAAGAATCACATAGACCAAATATGCACATACGAATTTAATGCACACCAATTATCCAAGAATCACAGACCAAACCAAATTAATAGAAAATAAATATCAATTATCCTAAAGAGTAACATAATATCCGGTGCTATAAGCCGATTATAGCACAATTAGTTCAAAGCTCTCACAAATAAGCCAAATTTTCTTAATACAATATTTTAAGAAGGAGGAGGTCGATTGTCCGGTGGTGGTAATCCCTTATGCGACCGATGAATATACTCCTCCACAAGGTACGAAGGTAAGCCGTCGTAGACACTGCTCGGAAGTCGGCGTAGCTGCTCTGCGGACATGAGATCCAGGAGTGCCATCACAGTCGTAGGCGGTACCACAGGGGCATCAGGGTTGAAAGAAAGATGGCCCACGGAAGACGGACCGACACCTGCAGTCAACGGACCAGTAGAAGACGGACGAGCACCATCAGCAGACGTACCGGCAGCAGCAGGCGGACCAGCAGCAGCAGACGCAGGCAGAAAGTACGTAGCAAATTGCTTCCGCAAGGATGACACCGCCTCGTGTAGCTGCGTAAGCTGCGACCTAACATCATTGTCTGCCCGGGCCACGGGAGGAGGCGGTGTCGGTGGAAATCTCTGCGTCGCCATATGCAATAGCCCTAGGGAGCCGACTCCGTACAGGAACCCTTTCTTAAAGCAGCCGACGGTATCTACGAACAAGTCGTTCCGAGCGGCCAAAGAAGAGGGCGTCCGGAAGGGCGTCGTTTCACCGACATCCTCGGTGTCAGTTAACTGAGCCCGACTAAGGGCCTCACGATATGCAGCCTATCAAATGAATGTGTTTATATTATAAGATTTACCTAAGTTGTAATCTAAATCCTATGTTTCACTAAGTTAAGTGTGAATCCTAAGTTTACCTAAGTTATAGTCCGAATACTTTTAATTCTAACGTTAATCTCATAAACATAAGTACTTACATCAGTCTCCTTGGCCCTCTCGTCGATGAAGCTCCCGTCCTTCCGTCTTTTGCGTGTATGCTGGAACACGTCGTGCATGGTGACCGATTCTGGCGCCCTTCTCTCCTTTACCGCCCGTTGGGCCTGCATACAAAATTTTCGTAGAAACTAATTAACTCCTTTAATTAATAATACCTAATTCGATAGTGAAATAAATTTACGGTTGCTCACCAGATCTGCAAGTGTCGCTGCGTGGGACCTTGATCCTCCTGTATGAAGGCCCGCGGCAGATCGGTTCACCTTCGCCTTCTCCGATTTCTCCTTGTACGCAGGGGTATCCATCATGCCTAAGAGGTCCTCATAATACTCCTGCTGGATCCAATTCGGCCTCGTATGCCCCATTTTTAGGTCATGAATCATATCCCATATCTTCTTCGAGCAAGCGCTTCTGTAGGTCCTGCGGATCCCCTCCTTGCGATGGGGGGCCACCAGTACATTGTCTAACACAGAAAATCAATTATCACGTAATTTAAAAAATGGTTGATTAAAGAATCACATAGACTTAACCAAAAGATATAGATATATACCTTCAACTCGTCGAGCCAGACGTACTGCACGTTTGGGGGCACCGACGAAAAGTTGAGGTAGGGACCATGGAAGTTAGCCCTGATAATTTCTCCAAGGGCCCTGCCAACATTAAATGGAAAAAACCGACAAAGAAGAAACGACTGGATTATTAACTTGAATAAATGAAAGAAATTTAATAAATTAACTTAAACTTACTTATGAGGTTCCCGCGGGCCATAGCTCTCGTCGGAACTCGCCTCTCGGCCTCTCTGGTGCCGTCGGAGGATCCGCGGGTCCGCGTATGTACTCTCCAGTAATCGGATGGAACCGAGTATGGGGATACTTCGGGGCCCACTGTGCAGTAACTGGGGCATCCCCTGGTGGATCCGCTGCTAGTGGTTCCGATAGCGGATCGGATCCGCTAGCAGATCCGGACTCATGACTCGATGAAGTGGTCGATCGAGGGCGGGATGCGTCTGTACCCGGGGTACTCTCCGAGTCGGGCTCGCTCGATGGGGTCACATCCCGGGAACTTTGAATGCGACCACGACCACCAGCACCAGTACGACTACGACCACGACACACACCACCACCACCACCACCACCACCACCACCACCACCACCACGACTAGCACCACGACCACGGCCAGCCATCATGACCTGTAAATAGAACACATAAACATAATTAACAATATAAAAGTGTAAATGGATATAAAAAAACTAAACTAAAATATGCATACCACCAGTAGGGAGACGAGTGCCGCCGCGACGAAAAAGACTAGGAATGCCATCTGCAATAAGTAAATAATCGAATGAAAAAAACATGAATTCACGTAATTGCTTTTATGAGGTCAAACTTAATTCACGTAATTGGAAGTGTTTTTAATATACAACAATATTTAACCTAATCATCGTCTTTGTTCTCATCCTCAGCCTCGTCTTCATCATCATCCTCCTCATCCTCATCCTCATCCTTATCTTCATCGTCGATTTC
This sequence comes from Iris pallida, assembly GCA_029216955.1. Lineage (NCBI taxonomy): Eukaryota > Viridiplantae > Streptophyta > Magnoliopsida > Asparagales > Iridaceae > Iris > Iris pallida. The sequence goes on along the minus strand of JANAVB010035220.1, from coordinate 8,375,225 downwards.
ATCTGTATCCTCATCCCCATCAAATTCTTCTTCTTCTTCTTCTTCTTCTTCTTCTTCTTCGTCGTCGTCTTCTTCTTCTTCTTATGCCTCAAAATTTGGGACAAGACGCCTCTTTCTCCCCTGGTTGACAGCTAAGTCTTGTGTATCAACCTCTTTCTCCCCTCTATTTTCCTCAACAATATCTTCAACATCCATTGTATCTGAATGTTGTCCCAAGTATTGGGACTTTTCGATCTGGTCCTCTTGGTATGCTGGGTCTCCAACGTTGAATGTATTTCTAGATTTAATCTTGCATACTGTCCACCAGTCAAATCGATCTCTACGACGCCTTGGGTAGCTTGTATAGTAGACTTGAACAGCCTGATTTGCTATCGCAAATGTATCGGACCCTCTATACCTCCTGCGATGATTTATATCGACGAATCCAAATTGTTTATCGATTCTCCAACCGATATTTGGTGTCGTATCGAACCACTCACATTTGAACATCACAATATGCATATCATATGGGCCAGTATATTGTAAATCTATAATATCCCGAAGCACTCCATAATAGTCAAAGTCCGCCTCGTCGTCATAGACGGTGCCTCTTATGCAAATACTGGAATCCTTGGTATTGATGCCGTCATTGATAAATTCGACATTTATAGCATTCTGAGTTGACTTAAACCTGAAGCCATTAACGACATAGCCTGGCCAAGTCTTTATTTGCTTCTTCGGTCCCAGTGCCAGATAACGAACACTCTCATGAGTGAGTGTTGTTTCAGGCAATAAAATCTGTAAACAAATATTTATAATTTAAATGTTTCAGATTATATATTAATAATCTCAATTATAATCACAGTTACTTACGTATTTTCGAAACCATGACGAAAATGTACAATCAACCTCTCTTTGAAGTCCCTCATCGGTAATATCGGGTTTCCTCATTTTGACTTCATCTCTAAATACACTATTAGAGAAAATAAGAATATATAAGTGTAGTCACTTACTTCATCAAATTCGAGATTATAACGAGTGCAAGTGTACTGACTTACTTCTCTAAATCTCTCACTTCTTGTATGTCACAGTTTAACACGACATATCGGTGAGCGGCATCATACTCGTCGTCTGTCAACCACCGTCTTTTACTAGCCCCAACAGGCTTGCCCCTTACATTGAATCTTCCTCCATCCTCAACGTCCTCGTCATCCCTTTGAGGTCTATTTCGATTTGTTTTAACATGAGTATCGAAGTAAATGGAGCAGAAGTTTGACACCTCTTCGATAAGATATGCTTCGCATATCGAAGCCTCTATATGAGCTTTGTTGCCAACTTTCTTTTTTAGATGGTGTAGGTATCTAGAGAGACAAATTATCTTGAGAATTAAGAAAGAATTTTAAAACCCACTGAAATTTAGCTTAAATTATATCGATATTTATGTACCTTTCAAATGGGTACATCCATCGATAATGAACAGATGCACCTACGCGGGCTTCGTATGCTAGATGAATCGGTAGATGCTCCATGCTGTCGAAGAAGCCAGGAGGAAATATTTTCTCCAACTTGCAAATTGTTAAGATAATCTTCTCCTCAAGTTCAACCTTGTGTTGCACAGTCAACTTAGTTGAACAAATATCACTAAAAAATATTGATAGTTCGGCCAACGGAACCCATACAGCAGAAGGCAACAACTCTTTCAAAGCAATGGGCAGTAATCTTTCCATAAACACGTGGCAGTCATGACTCTTCATTCCCGTTAGCTTGCGTTCATTGAGGTCAACGCATCTAGATAAATTCGACACATAGCCGTCGGGAAATCTTAAAGTAGATACCCACTTGCAGATTATTAATCTATCTTCCTTGCTCAATGTGTATTGTGCTATCGGTTTACTTAATTGTCCAGCAGCTCCCCTTTGTATCAAGTTCAGATAAGGACGCTTGCATATCTCGGCAATGTCTTGTCTTGCTTTTGGATTGTCCTTCGTCTTTCCTTTAATGTCCATGACGGTATTGAAGACATTATCGAACACTTTCTTTTCGATATGCATAACATCAAGATTATGCCTTATATGATTATCTTTCCAATAAGACAAGTCCTAGAAGATACTCCGTTTGGTCCAGTTATAGGTTTGTCCGAACCCATCGACATGATTGTTCGATAGATCTTCCATTACAGTGGGGAAATCCTTTACATCTTTCCAAATATCGTATCCCGACAATCTGGCAGGCGGATGAAAAAATTCTTGTTTTCCAGCTCTGAATGCGTCCTTGTTCTTTCTCCAAGGATGACTCGCGGGCAGAAATTGACGATGACAATCAAAGAAAGAAGTTTTTCCTCCATGCTTAAGGCGGAACGCCTTACTATTTTGTATGCATATCGGAAAAGACAGGGTGCCGTGAGTACTCCATCCCGACAGCATACCGTATGCGAGAAAATCATTGATTATCCACATCAGTGAAGCTCTCATCTGAAAGTTCTATTTCCTGGAAATATCATACGTCGTGACGCCGATCTCCCACAGCTGTTTTAGCTCATCCACCAACGGCTGTAAATATATATCGATATTCTTCATCGAATTTTTGGGACCCGGTATGATAGCTGTCAAGAACATATAAGGAGTCTTCATACACATCCATGGTGGCAGATTGTAAGGGTCAGAATGACCGGCCAGCAGGAGTATTGAGATCCCGACTGCCCGAAAGGGGCAAATCCATCAGAACATAGCCCCATGCGTACATTTCTGGGCTCTGCAGCAAAATCTGGATGGCAAAAATCGAAATATTTCTACGCCTCTCCATCCGAAGGATGTGACAATTCTCCATCAGCCTTTGTGCATTCTTCGTTGTGCCACGTCATGTGTTCTGCTGTATTCTGAGACATATACATCCTCTGCAAGTGCTTCGTGATCGACAAGTAATGCATATTCTTGTAAGGATATCGTTTTCTAGTTGACTTTCCTTTTCCCCTGACTTCCTTGTAACGATCCGTATTACAGAAGCGACAACTTTCTACATCCTCGTTCTCCTTGTAGTACAACATGCATCCGTTGCGACAACAATCTATCTTGTCGTACCCCAGTCCCAGTTGTCGGACCATCATCTTCGACTTGTAGAAGTTTTTTGGAAGCTCTTTTGATTCCTTCGGTAACACCTCCTTCATTAGTTATGTAATCCGATCATAGCAAGTTTGTGGCAAGTTAAAATCGGACTTTATGTTCAACAACCGCATCATCACTGACAGTACGGAATGTGGATCACAACCAGGATATAAAGAAGTTTCAGCATCCTGAAACATATCATAGAACTCCTTCGCCTCGGGATTAGGATCCTCCGGATCAAAATTAGGCAAGGTAGGCCTACCTTAGTCTAGTCACACTAGCATTAATTACCTATAATTCCTACCATGTCTACAATCACACATTACACCCCAAGCCGTCCTGCATGCTAATAGGCATGGTAGGCCTGCCTTTCATTCCTCACTCTCTAAAGCGCACATACACATATATATGTATATCACAGTTAGATGTATAGACCATGAACCTAAACACTGACTTATGCAGATGAAGAACTCGCACTGTCCTTGACACAGTGAACATATACACCATGAACCCAAACTCCATATTCATATTTACTAATCCAAACACTACCAAACTAATGGATAATACCCAATATGGATAACACATTATTTAGCCAATATATAAACTCAGATGAATTTGATAAGCAAAGCCCCCCGCCGCCCCCGACCAAAGCCCGCCGCCCAGCCCCCGACGCCCCCGCCCCAAGCCCGCCGCCCAGCCCCCGACGCCCCCGCCCCAAGCCCGCCGCCAAGCCCCCGCCCCAAGCCCGCCGCCCAGCCCCCGACGCCCCCGTCTCAAGCCCGCTGCCCAGCCCCCGACGCCCCCGCCCCAAGCCCGCCGCCCAAGCCCCGACGCCCCCGCCCCAAGCCAGTCGCCCAGCCCCCGACGCCCCCGTCCCAAGCCCGCCGCCCAGCTCCCGACGCCCCCGCCCCAAGCCCGAATGTCCCCAAGCCCGCCGCCCCCGCTGCCCCTACGTCGACACCGTGACATAGAGAGAGAGAGAGAGAGAGGAGAGGATGCCGACGCCGTTCACCGAAGCCGCGCGCGAGAGAGAGAGAGAGAGAGAGGAGAGAGATTGAATTTGGGGGGAATGCTAAAGTTTCCCTCCGCCTTTTCATTTAAGTCTGGAACGTAAATTTAGCGACGGAATAGCGACTGCTCATAATCCGTCGCCAAGTAGTCGCTATTATTGATTATCCGACTGAATATCCGTCGCTACGTAGTCGAAGATATGTTTCGCCAATTCTCTACACAATTCCCGCCAAATAATCGACTACGTAGCGACGACTGGGGATCCGTCGCTATAACACCGACAGTCTAGCGACGGATGTGCGACCTTTCCTCCCCCTAAAATTAAAATAAAAATGGCAAAGGTGTGTAGTCGATAATCAGTCGCTGAGCGGCCACGAAACCGTCGCTAACACCGACGGAAAAATTCCGTCGCTAAATATCCGTCGCTAATTGAGTGTATTTTGGTAGTGTCATTTATCCATATAAATCACCTAGACTTTCACGTCTAAATTTGTCGGAATATCCTAATATCAATTTTTATTTCCGCAACGAATGTCCTTGAAACTTTCTAAAGATAATGTCACAAAAATATATTTTCAAAATTCATCATTCACCCTATTTATGTCACCTCAATTTTTGTTCATAATCAAATAAAACTGTTTGCAATCCCGTAAAAATCATAATCCTTATATTTGTAACAATTCTTAAAATTCCATGTGTAAATAACTTATCCAAGTTGTATTACCTTCTAAACTTGTCAAATCTCCTGAATAAGTTATAAACTCTAAGTATACCAAATCCAATTTTTCAGTCATCGCTCCTGCATATTCATTCTTATCCTTCCACTATTTTGTTTTCTCTTGGTAATTCTTTAAATTTTCAAAAATTCCATCCCTTGTATAATAATCGCATCTCGTGCCACCCACTTAACTACTCAAGCAAGAAAGTTGATCCAACATTTTATTCGATGGATCTTACCACTATAAAATTTTATAAGACTTATCTTTAATATTTTCTCTTTGTCGAAAGTCCATACAATATTATCCTCAAATCTTTATATTACAACCCACATTCATAAATCATTCTTGGCATGGCTATATAACCCATGTTTCTCTAGATTGTTATCTTTCGTTTATTTCTCAACTTATTTCATCAAACATTCGAGTCCCAAATGTACTATCTTGGTTAAAATTCAAATTTCCTAAAATAGATCTCAACCTTCATATATAAGATTGACTAATCATCTCCTCTAACCAATCCAAATGGTTAGAAGTTCAACTTCTACACTTTTGTTCCTTCTAGAGTCCATAAGACTTATCTTCATGAGAGAGTGGGGTTCGGCAAAGGACATGTGTTTCAAAAATCAAGATAAGCAAAAACGAATAAAAATAGACTCAATATAGTTTCGAAGTAAGATTTTCAGGGTTCATCCCTGGAGTCTATCAAGAGATCCTAACAAGTGATTTGAGTACCAAAAGCCTAAATATTTCATGATTCGAATCCAAATCCTAGGGCAGGCTCGCAATAGTATGGCTAAGCCTAAGTACTACCACGACTTCACTTTGGTTGCAGAGAATGACCTACATGGGCCACCATAAAAATGTGTCATGACCCGTACCCGAATATCGGGCAAGAGTTCGTAGCCCATGCCCAGCCTACGCCGTAGTATCGACGGTAGAACGCTGTCAAGTACCCAGCAAAATCTCAATATCTAAATGATCTATAATAACAATATGTACTCCAATCACATAGGACTAAGGCAGATATGAATAAGAAAGATGGTAACAACACTGAAACAATCCAAAGTCTACAATGAACATAAATAACAAGAATGTATCGGAGACAAATCCGATAACGGAAACACAATCTAAATAAGGAATAAAGGCCTAGAGCTCCCAGTAGACAACTCACGGTAAATGGAACATCGAGAATCTGGCTCGGCTAGCATCATCATATAGTCCAAGAACGTGGGGCATAACAACTCCTAAAATTTTCGTTATCCAGTCAGGACTGGAGCGAACTACCTAAACTAACAACAGTTCCATTTAAATTGACAAAAACTATAAATAACAGAAAGCAATAAAATACATGACGGATAAGTAGAACTTAACAGTAGAAAAGCAAGAAAATCATGTGAGCATGCCATGGTAATAATGTACTGTAAGTAATCATGGGTATAGTGAACAACAGGTGAAAATCTGGAATAGAACATGTACTACTTTTGCTAAACAGTGCCTTGAGATGTTAGGGTGTTATGTGATCGGCTTGGGTCAAGATCAGGCTGTTCCATTTGACCGGCTATGCACAAGAACAAGCACAGGTAAACCTGGAGATCAAGCCGGCCAAAATAGAAAGCTATTATTCCAGTGGTATCAGGTTAGGCTACACCCTACGTGTGGCGAGGGTGAAGCTATGCACAAGTAGTAAACATGAGGGGTATTGATCATATAATCTCCTAATATCTTCCTATCCCCGACTAGTATAATGGATCCAACCATAGCACGTTACGACACGGGATTCTCTAAGAGGGTAGCAAATCTTCTTAGGAATCGGTCTACACAAGCACAAGAAAAATAGTCAAAAACGAGACATGTACCAGTATACCAAGATAACCAGAAGTAACATCTCATGACAGGATCCAAGCTATACCAATACGTGTACTCTCGTGCCAGAAATCAAGCATAACACTAGAAACTGATATTATAGAGACTATCAAGACAATAAAAACTATCAAAGAATGTACTCGACTCAATTTAGTTGGAAGTCAACGTGTGCGACATGAACGTATCGACACAGGAGAGATACGATGCTAAGCTCCACAAGATGGTCCCAAACAACGACACAGGCGGTTCCATTGAGTCCAGAATAGTCCAAATAGCCTAGTTTGGTATAAAGAAGCCTAAAATCAGAGTTCGGTACGATATTCGAATCAAGGAATGAAGAACGATTGTTATAATCGTGACTTGTTATTTAAGGAAAAAGAAATATTAAATATATAACTATTTTTGAAAATTGTTTATAATATTCTTTTAGAAACTATATTCAATTTACCATAATATTTTAGTTAAATATTTGAATATACAGGGAATAACCCTAGTACTATTTGTCAAAAAGGATTTTACGATAAAACTTGACAATAGTTTATTCATAATTCAAATAGGCTTTAAGCCCAAACCCAAATTATTATTCGATTAAGCCCAAGCCCAAAGTATTATTCGATTAAGACCATAAGCTCAAAGCCCAGCTAATATATAAACAATAGTCATTCAAAAATATTTCTATTGGGCTAAAGCCCAGTCCAATATTAATAGTTACTGAATTTTGAAATGATTTTACCAATAGGCTCAACCTAAGCCCTTTAATCCATGCAATTAACAAAACCCAACTAACTAATTCCCAAATAACAACAGCAAAAATCCTAAATTATAACTGTCATTTATATTAATGAAATATAATAGTAATAACTTCATTCTAAAGAGGGGTTGTCTTGCTGAGTTATTACTCAGCTCAAATTCCCTAAATAAATCGAAAGGGAAAAAAGGGCGGGCTGTTCCCACATTTATGACCCAAATCTTAGAGAATCGAACGGGAGAAAGGAGAAAATCTGATAGAGGCGTTGGCTCGGGAGGGGCGGAGCGACGACCGGAGTGTCGGGGTTCAGCGATACCGATGCGGTGGACGCCGGACTAGGGCGGCGCTTGGCAGAGGCTCCGTAGGAGCTGCTCCGCACGGAGGGGGCAGCAATGCCCGACTCGAGATCTGAGCGGTGCGACGGAGGGCCGGCTCTGAGTCGGAGTGGGCTGCAGGAAACACGAGGAGGAGCGGGGTGCCGGCCACGCATGGGGAAATCGAATCTGGTCGGGGTTGCCTCGATTGATGGAGGGATGCGCGGGTCGGGTGAGCGATTTATCCCCGCTCTCTTCTCTTTCTCTTCATTCTGTGACGGTGGTGGGGCTCCCACGGTGGTACGGCTTGTCGAAGTTGGTAATATATATATATTTTATTTATTTATTTATACAAAAAATAATATATATTATTTATTTATTTATTTATTTATTTATTTATTTATTTATATATTTATATATTTATATATTATATATATATATATATATATATATATAAATATATAAATATATTTAAATACATATATATAATATATATATATAAATATATTATATATATATTTATATATATATATATATTTATATATATATATATATATATATAAATATATATATTTTTAATATATATAAATATATATAAATATATAAATATATATATATATATATATATATATATATATATATATATATATATATATATATATATATATTATATATATATATATATATATATATATATATATATATATATATATATATATATATATATATATATATATATATATTCATTACAAAAATCTTATTTGAGAAACATTTTCTTTATATAAAATATATTATATAATATTTATAACTTGTGGAAAATTTAGAGAAGGACAAGTTTCAGGATATAATCGCACATCATATAGTTTTACAAAAACAAAGGCCCCAACAAATATCGATAACATTATACGATTCGAAAATACGTTTCATATTTAAAATTCCCGTTTTCAAGAATTAGAAAATTTTCGAAAAAATAGGAAAATACAAAAATTCGAAAAATTCCCAAAGTTCGGTTAACAGAGGTTACAGATTTCCCAAATATAATTTCAGGAAAATACACTTTAAAATTCTCAAAATGATTTTAGGGAGTTACACGTTCAAAGCCACGTAGTGAGGCATACGTCATTTCAGTCCATGTTCACTCGCACGTACTATTGAGTGTTCATGCCCTACCCAGTTTCATGCGTCTCTGAGGTAGAAGACATTATATTTTCTGCACATACGCACATAGTTGTTCTAGTAAAGAAAAGCAATAAATAGAGGATAGTGTCTTCCTCACAGAGGAACGCACAGAGACGCTACAGATGCTACATCTTTGCTAAGCACTTCCAAAAAGAGAGAGCCTTTATTAATAAAGTTCCCTTTGCTTTCAAAAGTTCATCAACGGATAAGCTTCATCAACTTTGCATCAGATTGTCAACAGAGTAAAGAATCTGAAGCAGGCTTAACTTCCATCGACCCAATCCTCAGATTTTATTATACTAGAAATTCTTGTTAAAGATTCTTGTTGTACTCTTTTTTTACAATACTACAAAAGATTCAGTTTGTTGGGACTTTTGTGTTGAAATAAAAATGGGGACTCTGTTAGGAACGACTTTCTTTACCGATGAAAAAGTGGTGGCGCAATCTGATGTTACAAAGCTAGGTTCAGTAGATAAGATGTTGGTTGTTCAATTTGACCAACAAGCATACAGAGCAATGATGTCAGACAAAGACTCTGCTCCGGCTACTAAGGGACAGAAGGCCAAGTGTGCCCGTAAAACTTTGGTCCCAAAATCTCTTTCTGCTCTTTCCCATGTCGCTAATGGTAAGAGGAAGGCTGTGGCCAATGCTGGCCAAGAAATAACTTAGAGACGCATGGTTCACTTTTAGCCATCTGCTTCTAAGGAATTTTTTTGTTGCTGAGACGCATAAAGCTTATTATGCATCTAAAAAAGGCTCTACCAACAAACCATCAACTAAACTTGTGCTTCCGACAAGAAGAAGAAAGTCAAGAAGACGCATAAGCATCATGCGCCTATTGACAAAGCTGCTAACGAAGACAGGAGTACTTGTCCCAAGTTTGGAAAAAAGAATATACAACATTTGAGCTTTGGCAGAGAAAAATACTATGATGCCAAGGACTTGAGTATTGGAATTTCTTGCCCATACTTGGATAACCAGAAGAAGAGTTTTGCTCTCACACAGAACTTTAAATGCATAGATGGAGGAAAAAAATATGTCTTCCACAGGCTTTTTTTTTGACCAATTCTATACGTGAAGAAAAGGCATCAAGTCATGCGCCTCTTCGTGTCATGCGCACAGATGATAGAAAGTTATATAAATTGAAAACTATATGTCCCAATCATCTATGCGCGTCTCCTTCATATGTTGTGAACTCATGCACATTAATACCCAATGTGCATAAAATGAGTCCACATTATAGAACCACTCAAGACCTAAGTACTGGGTTTTTCCAAGTACATAAAATACGTCAACGAGTTCTTAAACCAACTTTCCCATGCAAGGATCCTATCCAAGTGCATAAGAAAGGAAATGAGGTCATACATACTTTTCTTGATCTATCGGATATGCTTCGGCATAAACACATATCAGTAGAGATGTAATCAAACACACTTGTGTCTCGTCAAAGACATTCATGTCCAAAGATTGTTATCAACTGCTTTTGCTTGAAAATAGTTGATCAATCAGCTACACAATGTGTCTTTCAAAATTGCAACCAAACTTGCCAGATTCATCGTGTCATGGATAACAACTTTCTAATGATGAAGACGAGTTACCAGAGGCCTCGGTTTATGCAACATTAAGCCGAGGAGATGAGCAGGTGTCTTCACCATTTTTGTCCACCGAAGTCAGGGAGTCCTTTCACCAGTAGGTGTTTATCAAAGGGCTCATTTTGGGTCTAGACATTCTTCTAACATGCTTCAAGTTCCTGGACAAGATAATGTTGTTCCCATGATTGGGGTTAGCAGTATCCCAGTCTTTGACCATTCAACATCCCAGTCGGATGATAGGGTACCTAGGACTTAGGAAAGAAGTGTTTCGGATGATGTAGTCTTACAGTCAAGATCGAACAATACCAATGCTTCCTTGCATACTTTTCCATCTGGCGGTCCACATACAACATCTGTATATGTGACGGTTAATAAAGAAGGAGGTAGTAATGATTGGCTGAGAATTGATAATCTCGAGAACATGCTACATAGCGTTATGATAATTATGCAGCAGATGCAAGCAACAAAGAACATGCAAACAACTCTGCATCAATCTCATCTCCCTACCTCATCTCCTACTACTGAAGATGCAACTGTAGTCTCTCTAAGTCCTAGTTCACTACCAATAGTTGGGAATGTTCCTATGCCAGCCATGCAACAGTCTCAACCAGTTATTGTACAGCCTACTTCTTCATATCAGTCAGTTGATGCTCTAGAAGCTATTCGAGACATCATGATTAATGCTCGATTGGATTGTATGAATTCAAAGGCAGAGCTCCACAAGATGGGAATGTCATGCCCTTATCTACCAAAATGGGATGATATGGTTTGTCCTCGAAAATACAAATCTCAATCACTAATTTCATATAATGGAACAGGTTCACCAAGACAGGACTTGACATATTTTTAATCCTAGACTGTTCACATACCAAAGAATGATGCACTTTGGTCTAAATTGTTCATTGGTACTCTGAAAGGGGTAGCTTTTGAATGGATCTGTAGTCTTCCTGAAGATTATATTAAAACCTTCAAAGAACTGGAAAAATTGTTCCTTACCAGGTTCTACGAAGGGATATGTGATGTTTCCAAGTTAAAACTTATTCTGACAAAGCAAGACTATAAAAAGCTAGCTCGTGAATTCATTAAATGATTCAAGAGACTATCGATGAAGTTGCATCCTGGTACTCCTTAATTAGTATTAATTGATACATGTAGAGGTAACTTCCAACCTACGATCAGATTTTGTATTGGGCCCGGAGACTATAATGATTGGCTAGCCTTCATCGCTGCTGCTGAGAAGGCTGAAGGGTTCGTACAAGTTTAATATTTGATCGAAATTAAGTCACCTGAAGATGTCACTACCACAATCCTAGATAGGGTTATTTTTGTCATTTTATATTATTTATATAGTATCTATATTTAATTAATTAATTATATGTGATGGTTACATTTATTATTAGACTAGCCTATTTATTGGACCCTTGATTAGTGAACCTATTTAGACTTGTCATGACACTTGGACCTACATTTTAGGCTAGCCCTACTAAACTCATTTAAGTCATAACATGTCATGAATCGGGATTAGATTTAATTACCAACTTAGGTTTGAAGCTTCACTAGGTTAGTCAAACCTTTATGACAACCTAGAGGGGTATTGTGAACCTTTCAAATAGGAAATTAGGGCTCCCATATGGTCGGCCACTAGAGGGGCATGCTTACTCACTTTACTTCTTCATTTTGGGAGCAAAAACACTAGTTTCGGTGTTATTAGCAAAATCCTTCTCATTCCTCCATAAAATCATCCTCAAATCATTCTCAATCTTCTTCTATTCTTCCTCAAAGGAGCCTAGAATCTTGGGAGCCAAGGATCATAAGAAGAGGAGGCTATTAGCTTGAGGATTGTGTCCAACTTCTCTTTTGTGTCCACTTGTGGTGCTATATTGTGAATCCATCTCCCAATAGGTATACATCTTACTTTTCTCTATGAATAGACTCTATTACATGCATTAGACCATTAGAAAACCCATCCATGGACTAGGGGTACCTATAGGAGGAAGAACTAGGCTCTAACGACCATGTTGGTAGAAGTTATATAGGATTTTTGTGCCATTTTTAGAAAACTTCGAGAATACTACACCAAGTATTTTTCATTTGGTTTGATAGGCTAAATAGGCATGTGAATGTTGTATGTAGCTAGACATGTGTCCACAAATGGATACGAGTAGGTTGTACCATGTTACACTAGGACACAGAGTCAATTTAGGGTTTTTTCTCCTCCTACACTTGTCATACACGTCACATTTTACATGACACATTATACTAGATAGACACCACACGTTACATTTCATATGACATATTATACTAGCTAGACACCACTTTAGTTAGCTTCTAATTGTCATTAGACATGTTCATGTGTTTTGGTATGAATAGGACAAGGTTTGGTATAGGTATCTTGGGCGTATCACAACCGTATCGTAGAGTATTAAGATACGGAGGTGATGCACACCAAATGTTTGATATTTTGCTTGTGTTTGAGCAAACACACATGTTGTGGTTTATGTGTGGATATACACATGTGTCATGTTTTGTATGTGTATCACATATATATATATATATATATATATATATATATATATATATATATATATGCTAGTGTGTGTGTCATGCTTGTATAAGGGTAAGATGTGTGTGTGTTGGTGTTACACACATCCCTTTATGTGCGTGTGTGTGTGTGTGTTATATATAAACGGAGAGAGTTAGTCTACACAACAGTGAGTGTGCAGGCAAGTGCACATCAGTACACTTGCACACTGGATTGTGCTTGGCAGCATTAGGAGTATGCAGTATAACCTATGCACAAGTGTGCATAGGTGACGATAGGACCCTGGTTCCTGGTTTGGCAACAGGCCTATGCCATGCCATTTCACAAGTATACATATGTGTGTGTGTAATGGAGAGTATGAGTTAGAATGTGTGTGAGAGGGTGTATGGCCTACACCTGTGTACCTAGAGTGGGAATACATGTGTGAGTGCAATAGAGAGTGAGTAATAGTGTAAAGGAAGGAAGAGAGGCAATGAGTGCACTGCTGTAAATAACCATCAGGTAGTGGACAGTGTGCAGGATACATATAGTTGAGAAGGGGACTTGGTATTCCCCACTTTGCACAGATAGTAGGGTGCATCATATTCACCCTTACACTTGGTTTAGTTCCCTGCATTTGCCAACAACAGTTCCTTCTGCACTTACACATGAACTTGGCCAAGTGACAGTAGGACAAGGAGAGGACAGGGAGTTTAGGCCCCTGCACAGGCAGTAGCTTGTGCACAGAAAGTGCACAAGCAGGGGGTGATCCCCTTGGCAGCAGAAAGTGGCTTTTGTTATATTGATGATTCCTATGATATCAGTTTGTAATGTTATACTTTATTCTTGACACGAGGATACATGGATTAGTTTATATTGGATCCCATCACGAGATGTTATTTCCTGGAGGACCATATACATATCTTGTGTGTCTGGTTCATGTATAGACACCGATTAAGGAGTGGACTGGCCCCCTCCTTCATAAATCCCGTGTCGTAACGTGACATGGTTGGATGTACTAAACTAGTCAAAAATAGGAAGGTATTAACTGTTTATGTGATCAAACCCAAACCTACTTATGCATAGGTCACCCTCACCTCACGCAGGGTGTAGCCTGATCTTATATTACTTGTGCATAGCATTCCATGTATGGCCGCCATGATCCATTACTATACTTGTGCATACACGGTCGTATGGAATTGCCTGATCCAGTCCCAAGCCGATCATATAATACTCTAATGTCTCAAGACACTGTTTAGTATTACATGATCTATTCTAAATTACCTGCTAATACACTGTACTCAAGATTACCTACAATTCTCACTTGCCATGATATGATTACATGTTTTCCTATATTCTTATTGTTCAGTATTTTTTATCCAACATGTATCTCTATTACTTCTATTTCCATAGCTCTTGTCAATTTAACAAAACTGCTATTAGTGTGTCTCGCTCCAGTCCTGACTGGATAACAATTTTTAAAGGACTTAGAGGACTTCTGTCCCACCTACTACGGACCCGGAGTAGACGACTACTATGCCCAGGAGATTCCTTTGGAGCCGGTGCCCATTAAGGATGTACCACCAGTAGTGCCTTAGCTAGTAGCTAGGATACTAGATTTGTCTCTAGTTATTGAGACTTGGACTTGTTATTTATTTGAGACATGTATTATTTGAGATATTAGACTTCTAGACTCTGTTGTGTATTTGACTTATGCTACTAGACTTCTATTTCACCATTCCATATATTATATCATTTGTGTCATTATCTTCCTTTAGATATATGTGACTGAGTATGAGATTCCATATATATATATATATATATATATATATATATATATATATATATATATTGTCCTTCGTTCGGAGATGAGATTACTATTGACAGGTTATGATTCACATATCTATTAGACTGTTTAGATGGCACTGTTGACCTATACAGCATTCTACCATCGATACTGCAGCGTAGATTGGACGTACACATGTACTCATGCCCCTAAACCGAGTACGGGTAGTGACAAGTTCTTGTGGTAGCCCATGCAGGTCTAGGTCGCAATTAGTGCGATATCATAGTGGCGCTCAGACTGCTCATACTTAGAATGCTATTACGAGCCTGCTATTAGGATATATGTTATAGGCTGTAGTAGGACATACTCAATCACAACTAGGAAACTATCACGCCCTAGAACCAGAATACTGGAAAGTAGGGACGGACTAGGCCAACTACATATACCAAAGTACTCAAGTACTCCAAAATAACATTTAAGATGTATAGATGGGGGTTACTACGACAAACCAATAGTCGATCCTAGGTCAAGTGATTCCTAGATATCTCAATCATAGACAAGCAAGTAATGTACAAGGATATGATCATCAGGCATATAAGATAGTAAAGCATCCCAAACAATAATATATAGATGATCATGAATATAGTAATACAAAATGAAGGACTAACAAGACCAACTCATACATGATCAACTTTAGCTGCAATCTAAAAAAATATACTGTCATGTCTAAGCTAGTAGGCCAAATATCAAGTCCAAAATACAAGCTAAACAAGTGCTCGGTGGTTAAATGCCGCAATAGAATATATACAGAAAAGAGTGGGTAAGATAAAGAACACCCACTCAAGCACTATGGTGCTCCGGGTGGTCACCATCGAGTGGAAGGTCCAAAAGATCCTCGGGCTCCTCAACTAGATCTGATCAAACAAAACTAGTGGGGTCAAACCCCCAATAGCAAGTAACACAAAGCAAGCCAAACTATGAACTAAAACCAACATGCAATTCATAACAACTATAAAGCAAGGCAATAAAATGAGACATGAATAGTATAAATGATACCATAATGTATATGGAAGAAAATTGGAAACTTGGAAGGGAAATATCATGTGAACACAAAAGATAAACTGGACATGTAAGCATGTAATAAAACTTAGCATGTAGATCAAGTAGTGAAGCCAAGAATGTAACATGAATAATAGCATGTAATTCATAACAACTCTAAAGCAAGGCAGTAAAACGAGACATTAATAGTGTAAATGGTACCACAATGTATATGAAATAAAATTGGAAACTTGTAAGGGAAATTGTAAGCCCCCTAGATTTTTTAGGATTATTTTTATTTTTATCTATTTATTTTATTATTTGGTTTAATATAGTTATTAACAGATATTTTCCCACTTTTATTCATGATCATAAAATGTACTCTTTCGTAGCTTTGATTTTTTGGAGCACAAGATACCAAACTCTAGAAACTTCCTTCATAATTTTGACCTAGACAAGTTTATCTTCGATTTGGTATATCATGTCCCACTCAAATTTGTCTTCTTGTATTCTATTTGCTTTGTACAACTTCGGAGTCATTTTAGGCCAAGAAGTTATTTGTCGTGAGGCTTGTCGTAACATCCAACTTAAATTCGGGACTCAACATCGTTCTAACCCAATCGATCCAATATATGATTTCAACTATCTTTGAGCCTACTACACACATGTCTAGGGTGTCCCATTCAATCGAGGCCCCATGTGCTATTTAAATTTAAATGGCATATAAGACCCCTTATGTGACTTTTTAAGCCTATTTCCATATCGGGTAATTTCTATTGATCCTAAACTTGTCTAACAAGTCGTAAATAGCTTGTTAGAGTCATCCCCACATAGAGAGGGGCCTTTTAAATATTTATTTCATATTTAATGAGTATTTATTGAGTCAAACCCCAACAAGGGAACTCAATAAATCTTGGTTACTATATTTGGAAATCTATTGATTTACATATCAATCTATCTTGTATATGGACTACAAAACCGTCAAAACTCAACCCTACCCACCCTAGAATAGCCTATAACCGACCTTCCCTAGTAACCCTATATATAACATACTAACCTACCAAAAACCCTCTCCACAAACCCTAACCCAACTCCATTGTCGAACATCTACTGTTGTTCTTCTTTCTTTTTGCTACTGTTCGCACCAATAGCCGACCATCCAAAGGCTTCCACCTCATCTTTGACATGCTCAAGACCCCTCAAACTTTCCAAGTTTGGCCACCACTAAGAACAGCCCCTAAAGGCCTTGCACAGCCCCACAAGTTGACCCTACCTTGTTGGCTAAAAATTATAGTAGGTAAGCCATCTTGCAACTGCGTTTTCTCCCCTTCCAAACATCGAAACTTAATGAAACAAAAAATATTGCTTCCTCTATGTGTCTACTACCTTCATATAAAGTTTTATGTCAAAATTCTTTCTAGATTCGTAAGGGCACATGGTTTACCAAAGTGTGTCCAGAATTGACACTGTTCATTGCGGGACATATTTAAACCATATTTGAAAATGACTTTATTTCGATTAACTAAAACTTTAATTCAATGAGTTTTTCCTAATTTTTCTATTTTAATGCTCAAATCATTCGATATTTGAAGGATAAAATTCTGTCGTAAACGAAGTATCAAAATTGTCATTTTGTGAGCCCAAAATTTTTTTATGTGCGTCCAATGCTCCATATTATTAATCCTCGACACATAATTATGAATATTTGATTTTTTTTGTATAATTATTAACTTAATTATTCTAGAATATTTAATATGTGAATTTTTTTATATATTTCAACTCCGTTCTGAATCAAACCTCGATATGTTGTTCTAGAGCATATATGCGATGTTTTGGCAATATTTTCTGTAAAGTAAATATATAATTTTATATCAAAATTTTAGTCACTATTTTTCCATAAATATAAATAATATATTTTATTATTTAAGTATTTTCTTACCATAATATTTAGGTTCCATATATGGTAGTGTATCTAGAAAGTCAATATAGCTATTATGGCATTGATGGTTGATTGATTGAATCTAATTATAGTAAGTATCTATATATGGTAAGTTATAATTATAATTTAATATTAAATATATTACTATTTGTTATTTATTGGAGTTCGTGAGAAAGAGGCAGCAACAGCACGAGTTGGACTTGTTTACTACGTCCTTGCTGTCATCGCAGGCATTATACCTTGCCTTTATTTACTGTTTAAATTATGCTCTCTATTTCTATTATTTTTGTTGATTACAGTTATAGTGGTGTTTGTCCATGTTTGACTCTGGTGCCATCGATGTTGTCATTGATGACTTGTAGGTGCGTGTATTGACTTAGAGTTAGTGGACTTACCTTTAGTGATGAAGTTATTAATATAAATTCTATGGACCTGACACTTATTATACGACACCTTGAATGAGATTTCATATGCATTAGTTGTTCATTGACTGACCATTGGTGCGTTGACTTTTGGTTAGTTAGATTGTGTCTAGGTAGGATGACTTGGCATTGAGACATGGTTTGTCCAAATCATGGATATGACTTGTGCAGGTCTATGGGCAGGGAAGACTACCAGAAGATGTATGGGATTACCTAATTAGAGTATGTAATCTTCGAAGGAGATTGCGGGATCATTAGCCTTGTAGATCTGTTTGTAGTTGTCTGTTTGGTTCATTCACTACAAAAATATTGGTGATTTGCGATGGATAAATCCTTGCTAAACACGACATTTCTGTCACTAACTAAGTTTACCGACGGATTACCGACGCAAGTGTTACATCGATAGCTTTATCATTGCTATGACAAATACGTCGGTAATCCGTCGCTATAGCGACAGATTAGCGACGGATCTGTCGACCAAATGTAGCGACGGATTAGCAACATATATAAACCGTCGACAACCTCTACGACATATTAGCGACTGATTACCAATAGATTTTTGTGAGCCAAAAATACAAAATTTTCAGAAGCTCAGTGACGGATAATTTTGTCGCTAACTAGTCTGATATGCTTTTGGTATCAGACAGCACGTCAGCAACGAAAGTTTCCGTTAGTAGTTAGTTTCTAGCCTTTAAAATTTTCTTCAGTACTTGTCAGTAAGCCGTCGCCAGCCTTCAATTTTTTCTATATATCTGTCGCTATTCCGTCACTGGTCAGTCGCTAAGCTTGCCATTATTACCAGAATAATTGGTTCCTGCTTTGCTCAAACCTATCAATATATATATATATATATATATATATATATATATATATATATATATATATATATATATATATATGTATAAATATATACATATGTATATATTTATATCATCTAACAACAATATATACAGTAAAATGAACTCCAATATATATTCAAATCTGCTCAATCCATACAAACTCATCCAGCATTCACAATATAGTACATATACACAAATTCCTTCAATAATACATAAACTTCATAAAGTTCATACAAACTCATTGATCCAATACAACAAAAAATCATACGAGATGATCAAAAACATCAAAATGATGGTGAATGAGGTGGCGGAAGAAGAGGCAGAGATGGAGGTAGAGCAATCCAGCTCTACAATATCTCTTAGGACATCGTAATAGTCAAATTTTGGATCGGCATCCTAGACTGAACTCCTTACACAAACTCTGAAATTCTTTGTATAATTAGCCTCCTCATTGACAAATGAGTGATTGATAAGCTTATCAGTGGTTCTAAATTTAAAGCCATTGATGGTATATACATCCCAACATTTCTCCCTCTTGTGTGGTCCAATAGCTAGTTCTTGAGGTCTTTCGTTCTGTAATTGTGTGCCAGGAAGAAAAACCTAAAACATCACATATCATAACGTCAGTAGACAAAGTTTGGACAAATTCTTGAATTTAGAATAGTTAAATAATTTTTATCCTTACATAATTATGGAACCACGACAAAAATTTTCTATCAACCTTTCTAGTAAGATCATCATCATCAATGTTAGGTCTCTCCATTTTAATCTCAGCTCTAAAAATATTGTGATAATAACGAAAAAATTTAGAAAACTTATTTTACAAGTATATAGCAAAATTGGAGTATGTAGCAAAATTATTTTGCTTACTTCTCTATATCTTTCATCTCCTCTATACCACTTTTTAGGCATATATACCAATGAGCGGCTTCATTCCCATCATCCTCCAACTACCGTAACTTAGAAGCACTTGTAGGCTTGCTACCAACATTGAAGATAGTACGGATTCCACTATTTTGGTGCATTGACCTCACCTTCATCATTTCTTGGTGCTCTATTCCAGATTGTTCTGACATAAGTATCGAAGTAGATTGAGCAAAAGTTTGAGACCTCCGTAATAATATATGCTTTGCATATCGAAGCTTCTACATGAGCCTTATTGCCCACCTTCTTCTTCAGGTGATGTAGATATCTATAAATAATATATTGAATACTAGAACTGTTTGAAAAAAAGAATTATTAGTACTAGATAATTAATTATTTATACCTCTCAAATGGATACGTCCATCGATAGTAGACGGGAGCACCGATACGTGCTTCATATGCAAGATTGTCACTACCACTTTTCTAGCTTGAGGGTATTTTGGTCATTTTTAAAATTTGGGAATTTTTTTGGAATTATTAGTATTAATTATAATTATTAGGATTTTTCAATGATTTTTAGTATAATTGATTTGGTGCCATATTTGACTTTGACTAATGTTGACTTAGGAGACTGTCCTAGAGGCTAACCTAGGTCATGACTATTTGGTTAGGTTATGGAACCCTAGCTTGACCTAAGTTAGTGGCATTTAACTTATTAGAACTTATTTGGAGAGATTAGGATTTAATTTGATTAGGGAATGGCTTGTGATTTTACAAGTCATGACTTATGACTTAAAGCCTTAGAGGCCCAACCCAACCTAGTGAAACCTAGCCCTAGCCCAGCCCATGGCCGGCCATATGGGGATTTCCCCCTCTGTTTAATGCTCCTAGAAATTAGGGCTAGCCTCCATTAGGAATATTATAAGTTTTAGAAAGAGGTGAGTCTCCATCTTCTTTAATTCATAGAAATTCTTATTTAATTCCTTTTCCATCCAAACCAATTGCAATAGGACCTAAATTTAATTTATTTGCTGTTGGTATTGAGAAATTTCAGGGAAGAAACAATTTGGGAGAGTTTTGGTGGCTTGAGGATCCATTCTCTTTTGTGGCTTATTGAGCTTTGTACACCTATAGGTAAATTCTAATCTACTCCATGAAATATTGATTTTATTGCATATCTAGGAAGCCCTAGGCCTTCCCTAGCTGTAGGTGTAGCTAACCCTAGGATTCGTGTCCGATACGTGTCCGTATCGGACAAGTATCAGTTCGTGTATTAGGTGTTTGATGAAATGCCCCAAAGGGCATTTCGATTTAATTTCAGCAATATATTTGAATAGAAAATTAGGTTGTGACCTTGCCCACGGGTTTTCATTGCTCTGAGTCACTTTTAGTGTCGTGTCGTGTCGCCACAGACACGGGAACACGCGGGTGCACACGCGCGCGCGCGAGCACTGTTGCTGCCCTGCTACTCGGGGCTGATTACGAGCAGGACAAGACACGGGGACACGAAATACTTGACACACACGAAGGGGCAACCACTGACATCACGTGTGTCGAGTTACACGACCCCTCGTGTCGTATCGGACACGGTGTCACGCGTGCAATGTACGTGTGCAGTGTGTTAAGTTGTGCACTATTTTGTGTTCTTGTTTTCTTTCAGTTTTAAATGTTTAATTAGTGTTTTAATTTGCTAATTAGATCCTAAATATAATGTATGACATGTTAGAATTAATTTACATGTTAGTTTAAGTTTTGATGTGGGATTTGATTCAAATTGGGTTAATTTCAGGTTCAATTGATACTCATGACTGATACTTTATTTTCCAGATTTTCCTAAACTTTTAATCCTATTCTATTAATGTTTTCCACTGTTAGATCACCCCCACATATTTGTTGATTCATATTAATGAAATATTTCAATTCGATTAGGCTCTATGGTTTATGAATGGGAATTGGACTTATGTTTGGTTTATTGTAATAGCTGATACAGAGGGAATTCAAATCTGCTAGTGAACTGAGATTCATCTCAGTCCTGAATTGGTTTTCCTTTCATTCCTATAACTGAGTTTTACTCTTCCTAATGAACTGAAATGAGTGTTTAATGTATGGTTTCCTGTCAACTATTTTCCAGATTTCTTATTGTTAGTTCACTCAGTGTTTCATAGTACTACACTGCTCATATCATTCACTGATTCTTCCCTTTTTAACTGAACTGTAAATCAAATGAGCAAATGCATTGCCTGACATTGTTCTTCGGAGGATTAGACACTGTTTACTGATTTCTATTCCTATTACCTATGACTGATTTCATATCTACACTGCTACACTTATCACTGTTTTCCAGTTATGCCAAGAACACTGATTCCTATTAACTAGTCACTGATTTCAAGATTTACTTCAACTATCTATAATTCCAGTTTTCTTATTGTTAGCTGCCATGTTCTTTCCTTTTAACATTTTAATGATTTCATTCCCTGTTTTCCTTAACACAAGTACACTGTTTTGTAATAGGTTTTCCAGATTTCGACACACACATGTTTTCTTCACTGTTTTATTGCCACTGATTTCCAGTTTGGTATTCACTGATTTCAGGATTTGTTTCACACACTCTAATGTACACCCTCACACTCTCAAACATAACACACACACCCTCATGTATCACACACACACATGTCTCCCTCACTCTCACTAACACACAACCCTATCATGTATCTCACACACATACCCCACCACATTTCACTTTCCCTTCTCTATATATATGTGAGGTATATATATATAATTGTGATGTATATATATATCATATATAATGTATCTATGTGTGTGTACCAATATATATTAGATATATATGTATGTGTAGTATACATATAGGTAGCCTATATGGTATATGTATTTCTATATTAGATGAGGTAAGTATATCAATGTGTGTTACTATATAATATTGTCATGTGGGATGTGATATAGCTTATAGGTTGGTTTTAGGCATGATATTGCCTAATAGCCTATGGCCCATGGGTGTGTCTGTTTGCCTAGTAAGTCCAGATTGGTCTTGTGTAGCCTTATTAGACCTAGAATAGACTAGTTAGACTAGTATAGACTTGTTTGACCTAGTTGACCTAGTTTGACTTCTAGGGCTGACCAGAGTTGACCAAGAGTTGACTTTGGCCTAGATTGACTTAGATTCATGTAGAATGCATTAACTTGCATCTTATTATCATTTTAGACTCATAGTGACTTGTACTGTTCTATAGGAGACAAACACCACTCCTCAGACAGTATATATCCTCCAGATTCTCAGGATACAGGCGAGTACATTCTCTGATCATTTCATATCCTGCATTAGGAGTATATTTCCTGCTTTAGATTATTTTACATGATGCTGACACGTTGGAAACACGGATTAGTACTATATGGATCTTGTTGTGCGATGTTATCCCCTTAGCAAATACATCGGGTATTCGTGTTCGTGTACTTTATCGTGAGCATTGTGTACTCCTTGTATTTGTGACATTCGTGTACAAATCGTGTGAAATCATGTACATTCATGTATTCACATGATCTCGTGTGCGACTATACTTCGTGTACAATAACATAACTTAGCTAGATCCTTGTGTATTGATTGGGACGGGGGAGTAGAAGTGGTTATGTATTCAATCCAGTAGATTACTCGTATACAACCACTATAGATTACGCATGTACAACATCATGCCGTTTACATAACCATCTTGTGCTCTGAATCACTAGACACTGTTAGTTCTCTATATACTGTAGCTATTTATTTACAGTCTTCCTTTTTATCATGTTATTTCCTTCAGTTTCTTGTATCTTACTCTCTAGCATGATTATATATCCTGACCTGCTATGATTTGTTGAGATGTACTGTGCTCGCTCCTGTCCTGACTGGACCTGTTGAAATATTACAGAGGATGAGGCTGAGGTGTTCTATCCTACCTACTACGGTACTACACTAGATGAGTGCCTGGACTTGGACCAGCAGCAGGACCCACTAGCAGTTGACGACACTCCTTTAGATTAGGATGTCTTTACTTTTATGGATCACTGTATATAGATTCTGAGATATTTTGGGATATGTATTTATTTAGACACTTAGAATTCTGGATTGTATTTCTGTGTTTTCATTCCTGGATATTTATCTATCTATCTATCTTTTCATGTTCTACCTTAGTTATGATTGAGACTGTATCTGCTACGTCACCTCCATTCAGAGAGTATATACTATACAGGTACCTTTATATTGTTAGATGTTGACCTAGGACAGCGTTCTACCGCCGACACTGCGGCGTAGGCTGGACATACCCACGTCTCGTGCCCTTACTCTAGGGTGCGGGTCGTGACACATTTTTAGTGGTGGCCCATGCAGGTCTAGGTTAGAAATGTGGTGGTATTCGAACTAGAATATCACTGCAGCCTGCAGTAGGAATAGTATATTTTTTGGAAGGTACTCAATCACACTAGAAAAAACTACGTATCAGATTTCGTATATCTATTTTGCTACTTATTGTCTTCCTTAGAAATTTAAATTGTCCTCCTTTGATATTTCGACTCATTCTCAGTAATTGTTTTTTGTTTGATCTGTGTATCCAGGATGGTTGAGACGAGATCGCATTGCCCTGGACTGGGAGACGCTGGAGAGGGGTCTAGCACCTCTCGACCTCAGCAGCAGCTAGCTCCCGGTGCCACAGGGCCAGTGCAGCCCTCAGGAGTCGGTGTCTCTACAGCTTTTGAAGGAGCACCTCCACCAGTCAGGAGGCCGAGCGTTGTGATTCCTAAGATCCTTCCACCGCAGCAGCCTCCGCCTGCGGGAATGGTAGATGCTGCACATGAGGATTCTGGAGTCCCACCAGCAGCAGCAGACGAGGCAGACTACAGATTTCTGTCAGGGGATCGATGAGGCACACCAGCTGGTTCATACTACAGTCGAGATGATTACTGCTCAGGGGACCCAGCAGCAGCCCCGTCGGAGGGAGAAGGATATACAGGACTTCCAGAAGATGCACCCTCGGGAGTTCTTCGGCACAGAGGGCATCCACTATGCAGACGAGTAGATAGAGCATATCGAGGAGATCTTTCGACTGGCAGAGATACCAGCTTGACTCTAGATTGAGGCGGTGGGCAGTCAGATGCAGGACTTGGCCCGTGCAAGGTATCAGACAGATCCCAGGGTGGGAGTTGAGGGCCAGACTTGGGCCCAGTTCAAGGAGCTGTTTAAGGAGCAGTTCTTTCCTGATGTGGCCTTGGAAGGTATCGAGGCACAGTTTGAGGGTCTGGTTCAGGGGAACCAAACTGTAGCTGAGTATGCTGGAGAGTTTTGTAGACTGGCCAATTTTATAGATGACTTGACAGAGAAGACGAAGGCGAGAAAGTTTCGCCGGGGCTTGATTAGAGAGGTTCGGTCGCTGACTAAGAGCGATCGAAACGCTATATTTGCTGAGATATTTTCTGGGGCTATGGCAGCGGAAGACGACCTAGGGTTAAGGCAGAAGAGGGGTCACGACTTCCAGGGTGGTAGCAGCAGTCAGGGGCAGGCCAAGAGGCCTCACTTCCAGCATCAGCAGCCACAGAGGCCAGTTCAGCAGTATCAGCAGCAGCACCAGCAGCAGTATCAGCATCATGGCCATGCACCTTTTCAGCAGGTACAGCATCAGCAGCAAAGAGGGCAGCAGGCACCCAGGCAGCAGGCTATTAGTTGTACTTTCTGTAAGAAGCCTAGGCACAAGTGGGAGGAGTGCAGGAAGAGACTTGGCAGATGCTTGATGTCTGGATCAGCGGACCACCAGATGCGAGAGTGTCCAGTTGCATCGATGCGTCCGATACCAGGAGGAGCTGGGGCAGCCAAGGCTCCAGCAGGCCAGCAGAGGAGACCACCCCTGCAGACCCAGCAGCAGAGGTTCCAGCAGCACCAGCAGCAGGCACGACGTGGACAGCATAGGCGAGCTTTCGCCATGGCAGATGAGGATGCAGAGGCCATCGGAGAGCTGATAGCAGGTTCGGTTCTTCTCGACTCCCTTCCAGTATTGGCACTCTTTGATTCCGGGGCTTCCTACAGCTTTGTGTCAGTATCGTATGCTATTAGACACAGTCTAGTTTCTGAACCATTGCCTAGGACCTGCAAGATCACGACCGGGGGTGGGGTCATCCTCGTGAGTGATGTTTGCAGAGGGCGGAGCGTTATATTGGGAGACCGAGAGTTGGGAGTGAGTCTACTCGTCATGCCACTACCGAACTACGATATTGTATTAGGTATGGACTAGCTGAGTAGACACCACGCCCGTATTAATTGCCGAGGGGTAGAGTTTTGTTTGGGGCGCCAGGAGAGCCAGAGTTTGAGTACACCCGACGGCAGGCAGAGCAGGACATCGGAGTCTTCTGTGGAGCTTTAGTTGAGGAGCAGGTGGCTCCGCATGCCTTGATCGCAGAGTTTATGGACGTATTTCTAGAGGAGTTGCCAGGGCTTCCACCGGACAGGGATATAGAGTTCTCGATAGACTTAGTTCCCGATGCGGAACCGATTTCTCATCATGTCTATCGAGTGAACAACAGTGAATTGGTGGAGCTGAAGAAGCAGGTGGATTAGCTGCAGGACAAGGGCTTTATCCGATCGAGTTCTTCACCTTGGGGTGCACCGTTACTCTTCGTACCCAAGAAGGATGGGTCGGTACGAATGTGTATCGACTACAGGGCACTTAACAACCTGACGATCAAGAACAGATACCCACTGCTACGGATCGATGATCTCTTTGATCAGTTGAGCGGATCTTGGGTGTTCTCCAAGATTGATTTGAGGTCAGGTTATCACCAGGTGAAGGTGAAGCGGGAGGATATTTCCAAGACCGCTTTCAGGACGCGGTACGGGCAGTTTGAGTTTTTGGTTATGCCGTTTGGGCTGACCAATGTACCAGCAGTATTTATGAACCTAATGAACAAGGTGTTCCACCAGTACTTAGACAAGATCAGGGTGGTATTCATTGATGATATCCTGGTGTATTCCAAGACAGAGAAAGAGCACGAGGAGCACATGAGAGTAGTGCTGGAGACACTCAGGAGGGAGAGATTGTATGGCAAGCTCTCGAAGTGCGAGTTCTTCCTAGACAGAGTAGACTTCTTGGGTCATGTGGTGACTGGAGATGGTATCTCAGTGGACCGGAAGAAGATCACAGCAGTTGAGGCTTGGGCAGTGCCGACTTCAGTGGCAGAGATCAGGAGTTTCCTAGGGCTGGCAGGATACTATAGGAGATTTGCAGGATTTCTCCCGGGTTGCAGAGCCGTTGACTCGGTTGACCCGAAAGGATACTGAGTTTGTTTGGTCAGAGGAGTGTCAGGCAGCTTTTGATGAGTTGAAGAAGCGGCTTACGACAGCTCTGATTCTGACATTACCTTCAGGATCAGGTGGATTCACTATTTATAGTGATGCTTCAGGGAAGGGGCTGGGTTGTGTCTTGCAGCAGCATTAGAAGGTGATTGCCTATGCTTCCAGGCAATTACGTCCCCATAAGAAGAACTACCCTACCCATGACCTGGAGTTGGCAGCGGTGATTTTTGCTCTGAAGTTGTGGAAGCACTATCTGTATGGCGAGAGGGTGGAGATTTTCACAGATCACAAGAGCATAAAGTATGTGTTTACACAGAAAGAGCTCAACATGAGGCAGCGCAGATGGCTAGAGTTGATGAAGGATTTTGACATCTCACTTCAGTATCACCCAGGGAAGGCCAACGTGGTTGCCGATGCCTTGAGTAGGTATCCGACAGCCATGTGTTTGGCTATGTATCGGCACTTGCTTGCAGACTTGGAGAGCCTTGGGATCGAGGTGATTGTGCCCGGAGTGCAGATGCAGTTATGGGGCCTTCAGATACAGTCGAACTTGATGGAGAGGATCAAGGTGACGCAGTTCGAGGATGTGGCTCTGCGGTGTATCCGAAAGCAGGTTCGTACAGGGTTGGTGGATGGCGAGTTTTCATATGCAGAGGATGGTGCCCTGAGGCACGGTTCCAGGTTATGTGTACCTAGTGGGGAGCTCAGAGAGCAGATCATGCAGGAGGCTCACAGATCGCAGTACTCTATACATCCTGGTGCCAACAAGATGTATAAGGATCTGCGAGAACATGTCGGGTGGTACGGGATGAAGCGGGAGGTAGCTCGCTTCGTAGCTGGATGCTTGGTCTGTCAGCAGGTCAAGGCAGAGAGGCAGAGGCTCGGAGGATTATTGCAGCCGTTGCCCATTCTAGAGTGGAAGTGGGAACATATCACCATGGATTTCGTATCTGGGTTGCCACGTACACCAGGAGGAAAAGACGCGATTTGGGTCATCATTGACAGGTTGACAAAATCGGTCCACTTCTTGCCATTCAAGGTGGGTACGTCTACAGAGAGGCTTGCGGAGTTGTACATGCGGCAGATAGTCAGGATTCACGAAGTTCCCGTCAGTATTATCTCATATCGGGATAGTCACTTTACTTCCCATTTTTGGAGGAGTCTGCAGACTAGTTTGGGCACTCAGCTCAAGTTTAGTACTGCATACCACCCCCAGACGGACGGACAGTCAGAGAGGACTATTCAGACACTTGAGGACATGCTGCGGACATGCGTCCTAGATTTTGGAGGTTCCTGGGAGGATTATCTACATTTGGTGGAGTTTTCTTACAACAACATTTATCAGGCCAGCATTGAGATGTCACCTTTTGAGGCTCTGTACGGGCGTAGGTTTCGTACACCCTTATCTTGGAATGATGTTGGAGGGCTAGCTTTATTGGGACCAGAGATGGTTGTTGATACAGCCGAGAAGGTGAAGCTCATCAGGGACAGACTTCGTGTGGCGCAGGACAGACATCGACACTGGGCCGATAGCCACCGGAGGACGTTGGAGTTTGAGGTACAGATTTAGAGATAGGATTAGAAGTAGGTTGTATTTTGTTTTGTTTGATTGATCATGTTTGATTTTTAGTAACTTGAGACCTTGCTTGTGATTAGGTTAGAGACATGGTTTGTCTGCGGATATCTCCGACTTGTGGTACGATATGTTTTGGTAGAGGTGGGAAGCTTAGCTCGCGCTTCATCGGCCCTTTCGTTATCAGCGGGAGAGTCGGTGATGTGGCATACAAGCTAGACTTGCCACCTGCACTAGTGGGAGTTCACAACGTATTCCACGTATCACAGTTGAGACGGTATGTGGCTGACCCTAGCCATGTGCTCGATCATTCGGAGATTGAGGTTGGACCTACTCTCAGTTATCCAGAGCAGCCTATGGAGATTCTGGATCGCCGGGAGAAGGTTCTGAGGAACCAGGTGATACCCTTGGTACGCGTCGCATGGAGGCATCATTCTCCAGGAGAGTCTACCTGGGAGAGGGAGGATGAGATGCGCGAGCGGTACCCCTATCTTTTTGGACCTTGAGGTATACCTTTCTATCCTTCTCAGTAGTTAGTTTCGCCTTTAATTTCGAGGACAAAATTATTTTTAGGGGGGTAGATTTATCACTACCACTTTTCTAGCTTGAGGGTATTTTCGTCAATTTTAAAATTTTGGGAATTATTTGGAATTATTAGTATTAATTATAATTATTAGGATTTTTTAGTGATTTTTAGTATAATTGATTTGGTGCCATATTTGACTTTGACTAATGTTGACTTAGGAGACTGTCCTAGAGGCTAACCTAGGTCATGACTATTTGGTTTGGTTATGGAACCCTAACTTGACCTAAGTTAGTGGCATTTAACTCATTAGAATTTATTTGGAGAGATTAGGATTTAATTTGATTAGGGAATTGCTTGTGATTTCACAAGTCACGACTTATGACTTAAAGCCTTAGAGGCCCAACCCAACCTAGTGAAACCTAGCCCTAGCCCAGCCCATGGCCGGCCACATGGGGATTCCCCCTCTATTTAATGCTCTTAGAAATTAGGGCTAGCCTCCATTAGGAATATTGCAAGTTTTAGAAATAGGTGAGTCTCCATCTTCTTTAATTCATAGAAATTCCTATTTAATTCCTTTTCCACCCAAACTAATTGCAATAGGACCTAAATTTAATTTACTTGCTATTGGTATTGAGAAATTTCAAGGGAGAAACAATTTGGGAGAGTTTTGGTGGCTTGAGGATCCATTCTCTTTTGGGGCTTATTGAGCTTTGCACACCTATAGGTAAATTCCAATCTACTCCATGAAATGTTGATTTTATTGCATATCTAGGAAGCCCTAGGCCTACCCTAGCTGTAGGTGTAGCTAACCCTAGGATTCGTGTCCGATACGTGTCCGTATCGGACAAGTATCAGTTCGTGTATTAGGTGTTTGATGAAATGCCCCAAAGGGCATTTCGATTTAATTTCAGCAATATATTTGAATAGGAAATTAGGTTGTGACCTTGGTTACGGGTTTCCATTGCTCTGAGTCGCTTTTGGTGTCGTGTCGTGTCGCCACAAACACGGGAACACGTGGGTGCACACGCGCGCGCGCGGGCACTGTTGCTGCCCTGCTACTCGGGGCTGATTGCGAGCAGGACACGACACGGGGACACAAAATACTTGACACACATGAAGGGACGACCACTGACATCACGTGTGTCAAGTTACACGACCCCTCGTGTCGTGTCGGACACGGTGTCACGCGTGCACTGTGCGTGCACTGTACGTGTGCAGTGTGTTAAGTTGTGCACTATTTTGTGTTCTTATTTTCTTTCAGTTTTAAATGTTTAATTCATGTTTTAATTTGCTAATTAGATCCTAAATATAATGTATGACATATGTTAGAATTAATTTACATGTTAGTTTAAGTTTTGATGTGGGATTTGATTCAAATTGGGTTAATTTCAGGTTCAATTGATACTCATGACTGATACTTTATTTTCCAGATTTTCCTAAACTTTTAATCCTATTCTATTGATGTTTTCCACTGTTAGATCACCCCCACATATTTTTTGATTCATATTAATGAAATATTTCAATTCGATTAGGCTCTATGTTTTGTGAATGGGAATTGGACTTGTGTTTGGTTTCATTGTAATAGCTGATACAGGGGGAATTCAAATCTGCTAATGAACTGAGATTCATCTCAGTCCTGAATTGGTTTCCCTTCCATTCCTATACCTAAGTTTTACTCTTCTAAATGAACTGAAATGAGCGTTTAATGTATGGTTTCCTGTCAACTATTTTCCAGATTTCTTATTGTTAGTTCACTCACTATTTCATAGTACTACACTGCTCATATCATTCACTGATTCTTCCTTTTTTGACTGAACTGTAAATCAAATGAGCAAATACATTGCCTGACATTGTTCTCCTAAGGATTAGACACTGTTTACTGATTTCTATTCCTATTACCTATGACTGATTTCATATGTACACTGATCACTGTTTTCCAGTTATGCCAAGAATACTGATTCCTATTAACTAGTCACTGATTTCAGGATTTACTTCAACTGTCTATAATTCCAGTTTTCATATTGTTAGCTGCCATGTTCTTTCCTTTTAACATTTTAATGATTTCATTCCCTGTTTTCCTTAACACAAGTACACTCTTTTGTAATAGGTTTTCCAAATTTCTACACACACATGTTTTCTTCACTGTTTCATTGCCACTGATTTCCAGTTTGGTATTTACTGATTTCAGGATTTGTTTCACACACTCTAATGTACACCCTCACACTCTCAAACCTAACACACACACACACCCTCATGTATCTCACACACACACCCCACCACATTTCACTTTCCCTTCTCTATATATATGTGAGGTATACATATATAATTGTGATGTATATATATATCATATATAATGTATCTATGTGTGTGTACCATTATATATTAGATATACATGTATGTGTAGTATACATATAGGTAGCCCATATGGTATTTGTATTTCTATATTAGATGATGTAAGTATATCAATGTGATATAGCTTATAGGTTGGTTTTAGGCATGATATTGTCTAATAGCCTATGGCCCATGGGTGTGTCTATTTGCCTAGTAAGTCTAGATTGGTCTTGTGTAGCCTTGTTAGACCTAGAATAGACTAGTTAGACTAGTATAGACTTGTTTGACTTAGGTTTGACCTAGTTGACCTATTTTGACTTCTAGGGTTGACCAGAGTTGACAAAGAGTTGACTTTTGCCTAGATTGACCTAGATTCATGTAGAATGCATTAACTTGCATCTTATTATCATATTAGACTCATAGTGACTTGTATTGTTCTATAGGAGACAGACACCACTCCTCGGACAGTATATATCCTCTAGATTCTCAGGATACAGGCGAGTATATTCTCTGATCATTTCATATCCTGCATTAGGAGTATATTTCCTGCTTTAGATTACTTTACATGATGCTGACACGTTGGAAACACAAATTAGTACTATATGGATCTTGTTGTGCGATGTTATCCCCTTAGCGGATACATCGGATATTCGTGTTCGTGTATATTATCGTGAGCATCGTATACTCCTTGTATTCGTGACATTCGTGTACAAATTGTGTGAAATCGTGTATATTCATGTATTCATATGATCTCGTGTGCGACTATACTTTGTGTACAATAACATAACTTAGCTAGATCCTTGTGTATTGATTGGGGCGGGGGAGTAGAAGTGGTTATGTATTCAATCCAGTAGATTACTCGAGTACAACCTCTGTAGATTACTCGTGTACAACATTGTGCCGTTTACATAACCATCTTATGCTCTGAATTACTAGACACTGTTAGTTCTCTATATACTGTAGCTATATATTTACAATCTTCCTTTTTATCATGTTATTTCCTTCAGTTTCTTGTATCTTACTCTCTAGCATGATTATATATCCTGACCTGCTATGATTTGTTGAGATGTACTGTGCTCGCTCCTGTCCTGACTGGACCTGTTGAAATATTACAGAGGACGAGGCTGAGGCGTTCTGTCCTACCTACTACGGTGCTACACTAGATGAGTGCCTGGACTTGGACCAGCAGCAGGACCCACTAGTAGTTGATGACACTCCTTTAGATTAGGATATCTTTACTTTTATGGATCACTGTATATAGATTCTGAGATATTTTGGGATATGTATTTATTTAGACACTTAGAATTCTGGATTGTATTTCTGTGTTTTCATTCCTGGATATTTATCTATCTATCTATCTTTTCATGTTTTACCATAGTTGTGATTAGGACTGTATCTGCTATGTCACCTCCATTCGGAGAGTATATACTGTACATGTACCTTTATATTGTTAGATGTTGACCTAGGACAGCGTTCAACCGTTGACACTGCGGCGTAGGCTAGACGTACCCACGTCTCGTGCCCTTACTCTAGGGTACGGGTCGTGACAAAGATGAATCGGCAAATATTCCATACTATCAAAAAACTTGGGAAGAAATACTTTTTCTAACTTGCACAATGTCAATATAATCTTCTCTATAGGTTCAAACATATGTTGCACCGTCAACTTACTTGAACACAAATCTCTAAAGAATATAGATAACTCGGCCAATGGACCCCATACTTGAGAAGGCAACATCTCTCTCAGAGCGATAGGAAGTAAACGCTCCATGAACACATGACAATCATGACTCTTCATTCCTATCAGCTTGCGTTCGTTAAGATCGACACATCTTGCCAGATTCGACATGTAACCGTCAGAGAATCTCAACTTTGTAATCTAATTGCATATTATCAATTTATCATCCCTACTCAATGTAAATGGTGCTGAGGGCTTGACCCAGTTATCATTGGATCTTCGTGTTAGATGTAACTCTGGTTGCATGTAAATAATTTCCAAGTCCTTTCTTTCTTTGGGATTGTCTTTTGCTTTTTCCTTGATATCCATTACCGTATTGAAGATATTGTCGAATACATTTTTATCAATATGTATGACATCAAGATTGTGTCTTATAATTTTGTCCTTCCAATAAGGTAAGTCCAAAAAGATACTCTGCTTTGTCCAATTATGGCTATGTCTGAATCCTTTTAAGTGATGGCCCGATCTCGGATCTTCCATTACAATCGGCAAATCCTCTACCTCTGCCCAAATGACATCTCTAGTCAATCTCAATAGGGGAGGAGTTAGTTCCTGTTTACCAGCTCTAAAGGCATCCATGTTCCTTCTCTAAGGATGCGACATAGTAAGGAACTGACGGTGACAATTAAAAAACTTTTCCACTATTCTGAAGGCGAAATGCCTTACTCTTTTTTATACATATCGGACAAGATATAATACCATGAGTACTCCACCCAGATAATATTTCGTATGCTGGAAAATCATTGATAGTCCACGCCAACATCGCTCTCATCTGAAAGTTCTGCTTCATCGATATATCATAAGTCTGAACGCCAAACTGCCACAATTGTTTCAACTCGTCTACCAACGGCTGCAAGTAGATATCAATATTCTTCTTCGAATTTTTTGGACCGGGTATAATAAGTGTTAAGAACATGTATGGAGTCTTCATGCACATCTACGGTGGTAAATTGTAAGGGGTCAAAATTATCGGCCAACATGTACTGAGACCCCGACTGTCCGAAAGGAGTGAATACATCAGCACATAAAGCCAACCGAACATTCGTAGGCTTCGCAGCAAATCCAAGATGACATCGATCAAAATGCTTCTATGCCTCTCTATCGGATGATTGAGATAATTCTCCTTCATCCATCTTCTATTCTTTGCTATGCCATGTCATGTGTTCTACAGTATTCGAGGATATATACATCCTATGTAGCCTCTTTTTGATCGGCAAAAACTACATGTATTTGTAGGGGAACAACCTTGCTCGTGTAGTTGATTTTTCTTTGCCCCAAATGGGCTTGTACTAGTCCTCGTGACAGAAAATGCATCTGTCTTTATCATTGTTCTCCTTATAGTACAACATGTAGCCATTTCGACAACAATCTATATTTTTATAGCCTAATCTGAGATTCTATATCATCATCTTTGACTTCTAAAAGTTTTCTGGTAAGTCCTTCGTTCCTTTTGGCAGCAACTCTCTAACAAACTGAATTATCCGGTCGTAGCATTTTTACGGTAAGTTAAAATCAGACTTGAGGTTCATCAGCCACATCACCATCGACAGGATAGAATAAGAATCATAATCCGGATATGACGGAGTATCAGCCTGGTTAAACATATCATAGAACTCTTTTGCAGCAGGATTCGGATCCTCCGGATAAAAACTTGGACTGGTACAAGTCGCATCAAATACCAACCCATTAGCCAAGTTTTGATGCCAATATTCAAAGTGATCTCCAAGAGTGGACTCTCCCACATTCGTATTAAAAGAGGACTGATATTACGGAACCAAAGGTTCTCCTTGAGCCATCCACTCGTTGTAGTTTGGTACGAAATCCTTCTTGTAGAGGTGCTCTCTCACGAGATCTACCACTTTGAATGGTATATTATGACAATTGATACAAGGGCACTTTATGAGCCTTTCGTCCATGAAATATGGTTGGCTACTGGCGTATCTCAGAAATTCTTTGACGCCCATCTTGAAATCATCCGTTAAACCAATCTTGCTCTCATATCGTCGATTGTACATCCACGAACGGTCAAATAAGTATCGAATCATTGTTCAAACCAATTCAATACCTATTCGACGTAACAAAAGGTTGAACAAACTTTTTTGCTTTATTAAACGTATAAGGTATCTGTGTACAAAGAAGGAAGTCCTAAACAGGATATTCTAAGTACAGGAAGAAGAGGTTTCTGGGAAAGTGTGACGGTGCAGCGGCTCCTTTACTCTATTGACGATCTGATGACGAATCAACCTTGCTATGGCTCTCTAGCACCTTTGATGGGACTCTGGAGTCACCAATTAAGAAGTTGTCTGGATGAGAAGATCCCTTGAAGATGGTTGGTTGGTTGGTTGGTTCTTTGGTTGATAGGTGGATGAGGGTGGTCGACTTTCCGTGGATGGAGATCGCTGCTCCTTTAAAGATTTTCGATTGTCGATGTTCCCTCTGTCAATTTTGATCCTTTGGTGGAAGAAGAACTCCTTCTATTTATAGAGAACTGAGCACATATACGATGTGCATTAGGGTTCCTGAGATATGAAAGATTCTGCCATCATTGCACGGTGCGGGCTTCTATATGATGATACGTGGCGGATATCGAGATTCCCCTCAAACGAGATCTCTGGTTGTTATAAACATAACCGAAGGAGGTGACACATGGACCCATACTCGGATACAGCCGAGTAAATCTTAGGATTTCATCTTATATTTGGAGTCTAACTGATCCTCGTCTAAGATTTAAATCAATCTGATATGATATCAATCATGATTTAATCCCAATCTTCTCTGCAAGAGACCGTTTAAACAAACGAATTGGGGTGGACCCAAGCTTTTTGTGCCTCTGATGAGGACTAAGTACCGCTGTGCTTCTGTGGCAAAGAGTAGACCGTGCTTCTGGAGACGACGGAACCTCTATGCATTCAGTCGATGAGTAGACTTGGCTTCGAAAGACGACGAGACTTCTGTGCGTATAGAGCAACTTACGAAGTTGTGTTTCGGGCTACCAAAGTCACTATGTTGTAGGCGACAAGTAGGCTTCTGCTTCAGGTTGGTGAGGTTACTGTGCTTTTGGAGCGACAGGTTGACTTGTATTGGTTGTGATAGGAGTTCCCAAGTTTTTTTTAGAGAAGTGACTTAAGTTTCTGATCCGGAGCAGATGACTGCGCCATAGGAAAGGAAATGGTGTAAGCATATCACTATCATGTGCCTCATGCGGACGCAGGTAAGTAGCTGCACCTCTGAACAGTGTAGACGTTGGCTTCAAAAGGAAGGGTATGACACCCTTGCGGGTCTGAGATTGGCGTAGGTAGATAGCTGCGCCTCTGGAGTGTAGACACCGACTTCGGGAATAAAAGAAGGGGAGGAGGGCCCTACCACTATCTTGTTCCTGAGGTTGGCGCAGGCAGGTGGTTGCACGTTTGGCTTGAAGACTCTGGCTTCTTCAAAGTAAAGAGCGATAAATACTCGCTCTTTAAGGACTTTTCTCTTAATTGCCACCGTAATATGGGGAATTCCAAGGATCGGAGACGAACATTCAAAGTGCTGAGTCTTAGGTTTGTCCCACAAATATGGGAATTCTGACCGTCGGCCATGTGGTGTGCGCTCTAGGCCACTCTCGGTCCTATAAAAGGGGAAGTTCTTCTCTAAAGAGTCACCATCTTCTTCTCGGCATCCTTCAGCACCATGCAAGATCCAAACTTAACTTCGAGCGGCGATCGACTTTGTGTAAGTTGGCTGCAGGTTGAGGCTTCTCTCGTTTGTAGGAACCACATTCTTATGGAGGAACTCTGTATAGAAGGAATCATCACTGCCTATGAGAAGTATGCAAATGTCCTTCTTAGGGAGTTTGACTCTGGGCGATATATGAAGGATATGGGAGATCCAAGCCACGGGCTCGAGATCGGTTTCTCACCCGATGAATAGCCGACCGTGCTTTGCCTTGCTCTTTGGGAGTAATGGGGCTTCGCCGTGCTATGGTTCTGGGTCTTCTACTACTTCAGCATATATTGGAGCTCTAGCTTCTCTTGGTGATAAGAGGGTTGGCTCTGATGATGCTGTAAGTCAGTGGAGAAGAGACTTTGATGTAGAATATATATTTCTCTTCTGCCCATAACGATCACACTGTGAAGGCTGCCCATTGAAGACGATCATGTCCTTATGTTCATAGAAATTTTTATTCTCATCTGTGTAACAAAGTCCTTGTAAATGAGATTCAAGAAATTTCTTTCTTATGTACTTGCGATAAGCCTGTGTAATAGACCCTTGTAGCAACAATCAATAAAAAGTGTACTTTTTTTGAACTTCATCCTGAGAATGTCTTCATCCTTGGTTTATGTGCGCATCTCACTGTCTGCACCTCTGTGATGTTAGGTTGGTAGTGGGGACACTAATCGGCTCCATATGTCATCTGGACCATGGTAGGAAGAGGGTAGGCGACGAAAGCACCCTCCTGCCCTTTGCATCAGCTGTAATTTTTCAAGCTTCTACAAGACCCCCTTCAAAGTGTCTCGAACTTGGTTCAAGCTCGGGGCACTTTAAAAAGAAGCATGACATGTGTCTCCTCTTTTTTTTTGTAGTGGACATACCCATCACCTCCTGTGGATAGGCTAACGATGTGCTTAGGTTCCAGCATTAAATGCGTTAAGCCGTCTCCTCCTTAAGCGTGATCATGACTCCTCATATCATGCGAACGTTCATCATGACCCTTTTTTTTCTAAACCCACGGCGTCTGAGGCATTTTGTCTTCTCTCGCGAACGTATCCTTTTTTATAAGTAGGATTTTGGGGGAGAGAGAGAGAACCTTCCTGTCTTCATATTTTCTTCAGTAGTCTACGCCAGATTTTTTTTCTTTCTCCAAAACATTAGCTCTTCGCCATGACCCCCAAAAGGTCAAAAATCGTAAAAGCTCTTGCGGCTGGCCCCGAAAAGGTGAAAGAAAAGAGGGCTATTTCTGATATTGGCGATCTTGATGAACCTTCAACAGTTGGAGCAGTGATTCATCCTGATGTGCACCCTCTCGTAGTAGGTATCTACTTCGATCTCCATGCTTCTGCGGGCAACTGTGCTAATGTTGTATAAGCTCACCCTTGTCTATATATTTTTTTTGTTATTCAGTTTCTGTGACCATCCCATTGAGCAAAATCCTATATGACTTTCCTCTCTGTTCATTGGGGATTGACCTCCAATAGGAGCTCCTCATCCCTTTTCAACAGTTGGTTATAGTAGACCAACCGAACAGGCGGCTGGAAGAAATACGGGTGCAGACTTCGACTTACTTCTGTCGTATGCTGGACCAAGGAAGGTTGGCCCCTTCTCCAGATACTAGTGCAGGGTAGTTAAAGCCCCAACTTCTTTTTGGTGACAGATTGGTCTCGAGGGAGTCAGACCTCTTCTCCGTAAGATCGGAGTGGTTTATCAAGAGTAATAACCTCCTCCTGTATATTCCAGAAATCGAGCGCCATTTGCCATTGTCGGTCTTCTTCTGTTTTGCATAGGAACGACAATTGGACTGAGGCTTAACCCCCAGTCAAGTGGGTTTGACCTGGGGCCGAATCCAGGCGGGCGAAGGTTCCGCAAATCAGATTATTCCTGTGCCTATCCCGGGTAGTTCATCATCCTCTCAATAAGTGTTGCTCCCTGGGTATAGGTTCAATGATGTGCCTACTAAATTGTCACCGTCTCGTGCTTCTATATTTGCCAATAAACTCTTGGTATCTGGCCGTGGTTATCCGAAGGTCATTTTTTCCTGAAGGATGGATGTAGTTTGATCGAAAGTGGAGCGACCTGACCCGATGGGTGCTGAGTAATTTTAAGGAGGATATTGCGCACAATAACCTTCGTCGTGCCATCAGGGGCATTAAAATATGGCATTCCTTCCAATCGGTCCTGGTTCCTGGTATTACTAGAATCGTTTAATTGTGACACCGTGACCTTATTTCTACCATAAGGAGAGATGGGGCTGGCCCTTCACGAGATCCTCGTCATTTCCAAGCTACCCTGGGCGATAACCCCTATAAAGAATATTGTCCTACCCCAGAAGAGCTTAAGGGGCTAGAAGATCAGCACCCTGAGCTGTTAGAGGTATACAAGGAGTTACTCTGTCATTACCAGGCTTGTGTGTGTCGGGATTCCACGCACGCCTCGCCCCATACAAACGCTTGGAGGCAATATTTTTTTGGTATCAACCCATCAGCAAGTCGGGCTATCCAAGCCTCTATTCGTAGGGCATACAGCCTTGCTGAGATAGAAGACATGGAGGTAAAATCAAAGACACAGCCGCCTTCTGTGGTTGATGAGGAAATCTCTGCTTTTGCGGTCTTTAGTTGCTTCCACCAAAATTTTATTCCCGTTAGCCGAAAAGTGGCGTTAGCAGCCTTTCTGATGATGTGGTTATGGAAAGCCGTGGTCCCCGAAAGCCTAGGCTCCGTGGGACGACTGGGCAAGGAACTCATCATACCGGCTATAAGGTTGGCTTTTGGCCATTCATTGGGATTGCTTTCGGCTATTGTATGTGACCTTCTCAGAGGTCTGAGGGATTTTTTTGGAGGATTATAAAGCCTTCCAGTCGAGGCAACAGATTTCCTCGAACGGAATTGCCCTACCATTATCCGATGGCTTGGTTAGCTTTACATCGTCCAGGGCTGATTGCTTCCACTGTCCTAGATGGCGATAATGGTGAAGATGCACTCCTGCGCCACTATCATAAGTCGAAGTGGTTCTATGTAGATATCCCGACAGGTAGGCAAGTGCTAGGCCACCCGGATAGATATAGCTCCAAACCGGTCTCACCTTCTTATGGGGGCTATGGAGCCGACGATGAACTTGACAATCGAACCGGTGCGGAAGGGTGCTTGACTTCTGGTGCTTTTCGTTGGCTATTATCTATCCGCCCTTCGCACCTAGTTTATCGGAGCCAGAATAAGGTGTACTTGGAGCCTTATCTGTCTAGCCGCTTCACACGACAATTTAGTTATGGCCAAACCATGATGGGCAACCCTAGCCCCTATTAGGGTATGAGGGGAGTTTGTTGGACGGTGTCCGTGCTTGGAAGTATTATACTGTCATTTCCACTGGGGCCACGTTCGCCTTTCCTGACGTGAATGAAAAACCCTGCATTTTATTCTCCGCCATAAAGTTTTATTACCTGGTTACTCGCTTCTCGCCAGGTTTTGACCAGGAATGGAGCTTCATCGTGGGTACCCAATTTGGTCAAGTCTGACCGAAGCTACAGGAAGTGGAAGAGGCTCGCCATGAGTCTCCTATTGCTTCGACAATTCTTAAGAGCGACGGGAGGATGAAACGCCCTTGAGCCTCCTGATGAAATGTCCCCTTTTGTCGTCTTCAACCGCTCCTGCCCCTATGAAGGTAAAGCTGATGGCTCCGCAGAGGGGTCCTCTACGACGTGGCACTCCTTCCGTTATATCAGCTTCTCAGGTCCTATTCTGACCCCGAGTCTTTGTCTGCGGTACATATAAAAAATATATATATATAGATTTTTTTTAATATATATATATATATCTTCTTACTTCCCTTTATTCTGCTGGCACAGGTGCAAGGGATACTTGAGCAACTGGAGGAATCTTCCGTCCAAGGAAAGAGTCGTACTCCTGGGTCAGATGAGACCCCTTTTTCAGCTTCCTATGATGATCTAGCCCCATGGAGTACTCGTGTAAAACCCCTAAATTTTTACTATTTTTTTAAAAAAAAATTGTACTGATTTAAAATTTTGTATCGTACGTCACGTAATCGTATTGTACGTCGTGTACGAAGGTTCGTCTTTCGTAATTGCTCGACGAATGCGAATATGTGCGAGCGTACATATTTTTAAAAAAAAACATTATTTTTATTATTTTTATAGATTCAAAGAAATATAGACAATAATTATTTCTAGCTATTATTTTCATGTTTACGATTTTATTTATGAAAGCCTTTTTCGTTTATAGCAGTTATTAATGATAAATAATATTCTTAGGCATACATATATTTCCTAAATATTTCACTAGTTTATTTTAAATAAAAATATAATTTTCGAGATTTATTAATATTAATATTTTATTATTCAAAAAGATATTTAAAAATATTTATTATTTTCAAAATTATTATTATTGGTATTTTGAAAAATATATTTGAAAGTTATTGTGGCCATTTAAATCTTGATTTGATTTTTAGATTTATTTAATATCCATATTTGGAACTTGATTCATCCCATTTGATTTGAGCTAAGATTTAATTAGATTGGAATTGGATTTGATTTGGATGTAGATTTATTGAATTGATTTAAATTAGTAACTTAATTATCTATTTTGGGTTTAAACAAATCCTAACCTTTATCTATTTGGGTATTCCCACATCCTATAAATAGGCAGGTACTCATCCAAATTTCTATTCTCCACAATTTATTCATCCACCAAATTCTACAAACCAATGGTGCGTGCCTCGTGCCCGTGTCCTCTTCCGACCATAATCTTATTCCATATTTATTTTACACATACATTTATCTCTCGTGCCGGACAAACCCCGACACCATAAAATTTCTAGCCTAACCCAATCCGAACACCCCACAGCAGCACTTTCCTTTTCCCCCGACCTC
Organism: Iris pallida; assembly: GCA_029216955.1. Lineage (NCBI taxonomy): Eukaryota > Viridiplantae > Streptophyta > Magnoliopsida > Asparagales > Iridaceae > Iris > Iris pallida. The sequence goes on along the minus strand of JANAVB010035220.1, from coordinate 8,333,237 downwards.
TCTGCCAACACCACCACCACCGACATCTACCTCGCCGTAGCCACGCAGACCGTCCCCATACCGCACACCCGGTCCTCCGACCTCCCGACTCAGCCGTAACCACCATCACCACCGGCACACCATCACTGTCTCCCCGACATCCCAACTCCTCCCGACAGCACCACCAGAACCTACTGGCCACCCCCGACACCATCGGCTAACTCCGACCATCCCCTCCTCCTTGCCCGACACACACGACAGCCACCACACGAGCACCCCGACCACATTCCCTCTGCCTAACCCCCACAGCCAAGACCACCACCATCATTGTCATCGCCATGACCACCACCCTACCATCGACGGCATTCCGACAGCCCCCGCCAAACCATCAATGCCAACCCCGACAAAATCAGCACCACCACTGCCTTAGCCGATCACAACCACCGCCACGAAACCCGTGGCCAACAACCACCATAACCCCATCGCCGACAGCAACCAAAAACAACCAAAAAAAATAAGAAAACCCTAACCCTAACCTCACCTCTGTCGGCGACCCCCTCCGTCGTGGTCGCGCGCCGCCGCTGGAACCCCATCTCTCCTCCGCGGAGCGACCGGCCGCCGTCGACCGGAGCTCAGCCTCCAGCGTAAACCGCCCCCTCCTGGTCGCGGTTGACCGGCGCTCGCCCGCCGGCGAGCCCCCGCGCGGGCCATCAGCCGCACTTCCTCCGTCGTGCTCCGCCTTGGCGTCGCGTCCGAGCCTCGTCACCCTTCCGCCGCACGAGCGCGAGCGCGCCGCCGCAGCTCTGCTCACCTCCTTCTTCCCCGAACTTCCTCTGCCTCCCTCGTCGGCGTCCGGCCAGCGCCGATCGCCTCCGCCGACGGTGAAAACCCGCTCGCCCTCTCTCTCGATTTCCCAGAAAACCCCTTTCCTTTTTCTTCTCTCTGTACACTCTCTCTCTCTAATCGGCAAAAGACAACAGTACAAAATTTTGGTGGAGTTTATTATTATTATTAATATTATTATTATTATTATTATTATTATTACTAATATGTTATTCTGATAAGTATAAGTACTGTAATTTTCTTTTATTTTTATTATTATTATTATTGTTATTATTATTTATATTATTATTTTTTTTGGCATAATTTTATAGGTATATTTGCTTCCATATTGGGTTACAATTATCCAAATGTTTACAAAATCTAGTTTCCTAGGATATGGTGAATGAGTTTCTACCTAAATTATTTTCTATTTTTTAATAAAAGGTATAGTTTAAATAGTTATAAATATATTTCGATTTTTCAGTAATCAATAAAAGTATAACTTATTATTAAGATTTTATTTTTACAAAATACGGTTCTTAACCATAAATAATTTTTTTTTTCTAATATTATGTTGTTTTACTTAAAATATTTTAAGATATAGATCTAGCCTAAAATATTATTTTGACAAGACTTACAATTCTGCCTTAAAACGACTTTTGACTTTTCGGATATTTATTTAAAAGCATATGTTGACTAATAAATTATATTTTTAGTATTATAAATAGTTTTCTAAAAATCATATATTTATTATTACCTATTTTCTTTGAATTCCTCATTTCCATAACCAATCCCATTGTTTCTATTCTTTCACCAATTTCGTACTACCATATGTCCAACCTAACCAATTCGACCCTTCTGGACCCAATGGAACTGTCCGTGCCACCATCCGAGGTCACCATGTATAGTTGTTGCACCGAAGTCGCAGTTCGTGCCACATTGATCATTGCTGCACACCGGGCGTACTATCAGGCAAGACACCTTGCTATTAGCTATTTATTTATTTAACTCATATTTCATGTATTATTTATTTTCTTTATGCAAAATAAACTGTGATACATGGCTTAACCTGTTAGAACTTACTGTTCATTTATATTTCCTGTTATGTATTATTTTTCTCACATTAAACCTAGATTTAAGGGACCACCTTGTGTGTTGCATTTATTGGCCTTGACACGTGGTAACATGAAGTTGTGTGTCGCATGTAGGACACAAAAGTGTGTGATTGGTTGGCCACCAGTACGTACAAGCCGTGTGATAGGAATAACCGCTAATAGAGATTGCATGCTAGTTTGACTTAGCGGTTATAGTGGTTTGTGTTGTGGATACAACACAGTAGGCATTGGGCGGGGAGGACAATTCCTTAGCGTATGGGCTTCGATGCACTTTCCTTTGTGACCCGGACTCTCCGCTGGAGATACGGGGTTGATGACCCATGATTACTGACGGCTACTGACGATTCTGCGGAACGTCATGCTCTTATTGATGGGGCCTCTGGTGCCCAAGGGGGACTATGCCGATCCTATTCAGCCAGGGCCCATGCGTAGGAAGGATTGTTCTTAACTACATTTCACTTAGAAGGGTTAGGCACCTTTATCCGTTAGGTACGAGTACTTTTGGTTTGGGTACTTGTATCTGACCATGGCTTGGAACAATAACTTATCGTAGATTAGTTCGTCACATCTTGTCCTTGTTTGATTGTAGGTGTGACTTACTACTTCGATGAGAAGGTATTGAACCTTATTGGGGTCCGGATACCATATTGGATTCATAGCATGGAAATATACGTCACCGTGAATTAGTTTACCATTTTCTGTCCTTGTTTGGTTGAGAGGATGGTACGCTCGTTCAGTTGGTGCGTATTGGACCATGTTATAATTCGATTTACTTATTTATTTAAGCAATATTTATTCAGTTTATATGGCATGCTATTATGTGTCTTGTTACGCCCCTCTGAGGACCTGGTTATCTCCCCAGGTGTGTGCTATTGTCTTTCGCAGGTGCTTTAGCTCTAACCGTGTTCATTGCTATTTTTCGAGGATGATTGTACTTGGATCGTCTTCGCTTCGCTCGCCACTCATTTCATTTTCTATGTACTTTTCCTTATTTTGTTGGTAGTAGATTTGTCTCCGCCCAATATATTTTATCAAGACAAATTCATTCTCATTATATGATATTTTTATTCATTTATCTCGTGTGGATGAGATTAGTTATGGTTCTACTGCATTTTACAGCTTATGTATTTATACGAGGCTTCCATATATTGGAGTATACTTCGTATGAATACAACTGGCATGTCTACGTTCCTAGTCCTACGTATTTTGGGTCTGGGGCGTTACAACTCGTACGGCAATACCCGGGGCTGACCTTTTCTTTCCAGAAGGATCTGCACCAGTATCTGCACCGGGGATAGCGCAAGTCCCTGAGGGCGTCGGTGGTGCTTCTGCTAATGTCTTTCGGGGCTCCCCTTCCTCCACGGGTAAAAAGGGGTCCGCATTGGATGAGTTGCCCAAAGAATTCATCCTTCATCGACTTCGTGTAGAAGTTGAAGAGGCCATCGAGGGTTTAGTGGCGGATACCACTGATGCGTCTGCCAGTCGAGGTGATACGATCTTTGACAGGCCCCCTGTGGCAGCTCTAGTCGATCTCGCTACTCCTGACAGCAGCAGCGGTGAGCTAACCGATGGGACCTTGGAGCACTCGGGGGAAAGGATAGAATCGGGTGAGGGGGTAGCACCTATTTTAGTGGAGGAGTTCCTTCCCGGGACTTCATTTGGGTTTACTGATAGAGTTTCTTCTGAGATCGCTGTTGAAGGGGTCATGCGAGAATCGATCATTGCGGCCTCTGCAGAGGGGCTAGTTATAGGGACTGATGAATCGGCGATCCCTGCGATTGGGCAGGCTCTGATCGGCATAGCTAAGGGGTCTGCCGAGGAGCCCACTGAACACCAGCCGCTGTCGGGCTCTGTTCTTATTCCATCCCTCTCTTCGATACTCATGACTGTGCCTCCTGCTTCGGCTGCACCTCCTGGCCCTGAGCGGGTTATTCTTTTTGCTCCAGAATCTTTTACAGCGGCTTCTAAGCTGACCGTTATGAGTCAGGCCGATAAAGAATATTGTGCCAAACTCTTGCTGAGCACCCTCCATGATGCTTTGAGTCGTGGTATAGAGAGCGCTTTGCATGGTCAACCCTTGGCCTGGTGGGTGCGGCTCGAGTACTCTTGCTCGATGTTAAATCCATTATTTCAAATAGTAGTTATACCGAATGCTTTACTACGAAGGATACGTCGACTTCTTACAACGTCATATTTTTATCCGAAGCCCACGAACAAACTTCAACACTAACTGAATAGCTTTTATACACCAAGCTTGTACAACTCGAACACTTCTAATCGGAACACACTGGCACTTAGAAGAATGGGGGTTGTCATGGAAATATGAAGATTGAAAAGCTCTTTGAAATAGAAAGGCTTAGAATGAATAGAGAAGATGAAGAATGAGATGAGTGAGTAAAATAAAAAAACTCTTCTCTATTTATAGGTATTTTTAAACCAGAGTTCAGGCAAAACTTTGTTAGGATAACATTCAAATTTTTGAGCGTTTGGGATCCAAAAGAATAGGTATTCATTCTGACTAGGAGAAATTTGAGAAGAGCGAGTTCGTTCCGAGTTCAAGGGAAACTCGCACCGAGTTCGGCTAATAGGTTTTCAGAGTTCTTTGGGTTCATAATATGTTTTTGGGTATTGGTTTGGTTTGGTTAAGAGTGGGCTTTGTTTGAGCGAGGATATTCATCTAAATGCCAGTGATATCCGACTCACAAAAACCTAGACTCAAGAAAAGAAAAAATACATAATAAATTGACAAAATCTTGCTTGATGAGAATAGCTGCGGTCTTCTATAGTCTTCGTACGTTACATATCAGATGCGAAGTTTTAAGTTAATTATTAAAATCAGGTTGATCACGACTGCATGGGCCAACAATAACATGTTTTCTACTATGTATAGCCATGTTTACCAAGATTTATTGTGATGTACTATATATGTCATGTCTAGCCCGATTTTAATTTCTTGAGCACAGAGTTATTACCCCGCCTATCCTATATATGTTACTTTCTAGTACTGATATATAGTGGCTTGTCATGGCACACTTCTGATTCTCGTACAGTCCCATATTGTTATATAGTGGCTCATCGTAGTGCACTCCTACCTCTAGCTTATTGTATTTTCCTACTATGGCTTGTAATAGTGCACTTTTTATTGTATTGTACAGTCTCGTATATCCTCGAGGTGAGTACCATGTCGAGTATGGAATATGTGGAATGACACACCCAAAATTATAAATAAAAATGTTAAGGACTAAACAACTAGCTTGATTATCTAAATGCATTAGGAGGAGAGATTTTTCGGTTACTTGCATACCCTTTATTCCGATTTTATAATGGATTTGGTGCTCTCCATCATAGGGGCACATTTCTATCACACCGTTGAGTATCGCAACTCATGTATATTATTGTTACTATCACATCGTAGAGTGGAGCTTACTCTTTAAGATACACATCTCCTGGGTGGTGTATCTGCTATCTATATATACATGTTAGGTTTGGATAATTGGGAAGACAGTAGTGTTGAACCCTAGGGGGTGAATAGGAAAATAAAATAAAACTAAACACAAGAAGCTATATTACTAAAATAAAATAAGAGAGAGTGAGAAAATCAAACACTCGATGTATCCTGGTCTCCTCCCTAGAGGCAATCCAGTCCCGGAACTCTCTCCGGCTTAAATCTACTATTGAGTAAATAGTACACATGAGTTTGGATCCGAAGAACTTGCCAACTTCAATACGAGTTTGGATCCGAAGAACTCGCCAACTTCTTACATACGAGTTTTCTTACGAAGGCTCGTCAACTTCGAAAGGAAAGGAAAAGAACTGTCACTACCAGAATAAGTCGTTTTAGCGACGCATAAAGACGTCGCTAAAACGACAAATTATGTCGCTAAATATATTTAGCGACGAGATTATCGACGTTTTCTGATCGTCGCTGAAATATAAGTCGCTAATCTCCGAAACGTCGCATAACGTCACCATTATCGATGTTTACCGACGTATATGTACGTCTGTATATTGCCGACGTCTACCGTCGTGACGTCGGTGGATTACCGACGTTTTACTGCGTATCGCTACGCGTCGGTAAATTACCGACGTACTACCGACGAATAGTCGGTGGTTTAGTGACATGATCAAAGTCGCTAAACGTCGATAATTTATGGAAATTCCTGGGAAAAGTAGCGACGTACACCGACGTTTACCGACGTTCTCCGACGTTTATAACGTCGCTAAAACGTCGGTAAACTGAAAATATTGCATATTTACCGACGTTTACCGACGCAAACTTACGTCGGTGTCCGTCGGTAAACGTCGCTAAAACTGCAAAAAAATAAAAAAAATAAAATACAGAATGTTCATTTCTCCCTGCAGTTTAAAAAGACAACCATTTCTCACTGTAGAATATGATCCAAACAATCACAGAATGTCCATTTCTCGCTGTACACAACTAACCAAGTTTGTATACTTAACGTCGATAATTGCGAATAACCAAATATCCAAATAACCAAGTTTACAACAATCACACAACAACTAACCAAATAACCAAATATCCAAATAACCAAGTATCCAAATAACCAAATATTCAAATAACCAAATATCCAAATAACCAAGTATCCAAACAACCAAGTATCGAAATCTACACAACCAACAAATATCCAAGTCACAAAGAATGAAACAAACACAGAAACAGTCCTAACTAGGACTACTAGGAATCTGGTGCATAAGGGGCACCGCCACGACGAAGGGATACGAACAACTCATACTCCTCACGTGAAATCGATACCGATGGAGGCAGTGACGTCGGTGGAGTCGGTGTCGAAGAAGATGGCGGTGGAGGTGGCGGAGTCGACGACGATGAAGGCGCACCCGGAAGACTAGCACGCTCCAACGCTGCAAGTCGCTGGTGGTATGAATCCATGATAGATAATATTCTATTACTGCTCTCGACCATCGACTCCTGCGCCAATCTCATCCTCTCGGCCATGGTCGTCTGTCCTGTCTGCAGCTCCATGACCGTGCGCTCTAACCCTCCAACGGTGCGCTCTGTCCTCTCAGTCGTCTCCATGAGGTCCATAATACCGCGGTCGAGCGCATCCAATCGTGCTAGCAGCGCAGGATCGTCCGTATGGTGCTGAGACTGCTCCTCGATCTGTCGTAGCATGTCATCACGGAGAGACTCCATCATCTGGTGGACTCGGGCATACTCCTGGGACGGCTGTGGACCATGTACACTAGCAGGAGATGTCCTAGAGGACTGGGTCGCAACTAGGGCGCCATAGGATCCCGTACCATAGTACGTACCCCTACGGAGTCCACCAGCAGCGGCAATCCACAGCTCGTCCTCCGACAGAGCTTGAGTGGGCTACGAGGAAGTACCGGCCTCTCCTGCATCAGGTGCACTAGCAGCCTCCCGTTCCCGCAGCCTCTGATACTCGGCCTAGAAAGTACTTATTATTACTAACTTCTAATTTCTAATTAATATACTTATTATTACTAATTTCTAATTAATGTACTTATTATTTCTAATTTCTAATTAATGTACTTATTATTACTAACTACATGAATATTTATTTGCATCATACTTACTAAGTTATATTAAAATTGACACGAAGTATTAAATTAAGATAACGTATTGTAATACTTACATAAGTCTGCTCGGCCCTCTCGTCAATAAGGTCAGCGCCGCGACGATGGGTGGCCAGGAAGACGGTCACCATGTCGACGTTACCGACCTTCCTTACCTGTAATTAAATATATTATCTTAGTAATAATTTATCGATTTTGCATTAAAATAATATTTCTAAAAGAGGAAGACATACCAGACGACAGAAATGTTCTGTCATCAGATTCGACCCGCCGCACCACTTCGAGGCATGTTGCCTAGCCGCCTTGGCCTTCTCCGACTTCTCCTTGTACTTTGGGTCCTCCGATCGAGCCTTCATCGCATTCCATTGATCAGGGGTGATCCAACCTTGGATCGGCTTTCCAGCACGATCACGATCCTTCTGATCATTGATAGAGTCGCGGATCAGCTTGGCAGCTACGGCAGGAAACATCTCCTAGATAAGCTCGGCCCGGTGCGGTGGATAGAAAAACATATCCTAGAAGAGCGCAAACCAAATATTTATCAGTTATATATAATATACAAAAATTATATGATTCATGTTAAAAGCAAATATATTTTAACCTTGAAGCGCGCAAACTAGAAGGCTTTCCTCTCGTCCGGAGCCTCAGAGTAGTTAATCCAAGCACCACCATAATTATGCCTCAGCATGTGGCTTAGACGTCTCTGTACCTCTGGGGGACGATATCTATACAAACATATTATATTCATGAAAAAAGTTAAATTATGATAAAAACAGAAAGAAAAAAATTATAAACCAAAACACCTACTTTGTACCGTCGGCCCAGATCTCCGTCCTCCTCTCCTCCGGAGGTGCACACGCATCATCTGCATGATGCTGGTCGGCCGTCGGCGCCGCCGCCTCGGCCGTCGCCGCAGCCTCCGCCATCTGTTCATCTGTCTCCATCATCGTATCAGCAGTAGGAATGCTAGACGTGCGATCACTCTCAACAGGCCTGGAACTACTCGTCCCAGGAGATATCCTACGTGATGTCGTCCTACCAGGCCCACCTACTGTCCAATATAGAGGAGTAATCGGCGACGAGGATCCAGAGCCGGTACCAGAATAAGGTACCGAAGGAAAACTCCGTCCTCTAGCAGTACATGTAGGAAGTAACGGAGGAGAGTGACCTCGTTGTCCCCTTCGGTACGCTCCACGATGACCTGCCATACCTGATAACAGCATATAATAATACAACAAATAATAGAGACTAAAAATATAAAAGTACAATAAATAATAAAGACTAAAAATATGAAAGTACAACAAAGACAAGATAATAACCAAGACAACATATGATGATATATTCTACAATAAACATCTAAGCCCAGATAATGTATTCTAGAAGAAACATCTAAGTTCAGATAAGTATATCTCTCTCAATCATCTTCAGAATAATCATCTTGTTCGTCTTCCTCGACCTCATCTTCCTCTTCCTCCTCATCTTCACTTTCATCTTCGCCTTCGTCGGCTTCGTCTTCCTCTTCGGATAATTCTACATCTTCTACATTATGTGTCGTGTAATGCGTAACTTCCGTGGAGTCCACATCGACAATATTGGTTACAAGAGGTAGCTCGTCCTCCTGGTAAGCTTTTTCGTCAACATCAAAAGTATCTCTGGCTTTAGTCTTGCATACTGCCCACCAGTCAGACTTCGTTGCTCCCCGTCTCGGATAAGCTGTAAAGTACACGAGTTGAGCCTGAGTTGCTAGGACAAACGGTTCGTAGCCTTGATATCTACGCTTGTAGTTTATATCCAGAAGACCATGCTTGTCAATTTTCCAACCTTGATTTTCAATCGGATCAAACCATTCACACTTGACCAACACGATCTTTGCAGGTTCTCTACCATTATTATATGACAACTCCACAATCTCTCGCAAGATACCAAAGAAATCATTTCCTGGATCGACGTCTTTGTAGTTCGAAGACTTGATACACAAACAACTGTTTTTCGTGGAATCAAGATCCAGGAAGCTGTCTCTGATCGGAGCATTTGTCGACTTGAACCGAAAGCCATTGACACAGTAACTTGGCCATATTTTAACAAGAGTAATTGGTCCCTTGGCAAGAGTTCTAATTAATTCAATCTCGGATGAAATTAGACGATCGACCTGAATATCAAATAAGCGATAATAAGTTATTTATTGCGCAGTTGCATTAGAAGAGGCCAGTAATTACCGAGCTACTTACATATTCGCTCAACCAAGAAGGAAAATGACGTCTCATTTCTTGTTCTAATGCTTCGTTTGTTAGGTAGGGTCTAACCAGCCTCAACTCATCATTATATGTGCTGGAAAACAATGAAGCAACCGCATATTAGTATAATAATATTAGCTTATACTATTACATTGAGATGACGTAAACTCATCATCCTGAGTTACTTACCCCTCTAGCTTCTCCACTTCATCCTCTTCGCAATTGAGTAATACATACAACTGAGCAGCCCTTAGCTTTTCGTCATTCAAATATCTCTTCTTTATTTTCCCCGAAGGCTTTTCGGACGCATTGAATACTTTCAGTATTCCATCATTAAATTCTTGATATCCGTCGTCGTTTCTCGGAGCCCTCGTTCTATTCGTAGCAACATGAGGTTTGAAATAGGAGGAGCAGAAATTTGTAATCTCCTCGAGAATATAGGCTTCACAAATAGAACCCTCGATCCGAGCCTTATTTTTTACCTTTCTTTTTAGGTGATTCAAATGTCGCTCGAACGGGTACATCCATCGATATTCGACGGGTCCACCAATATGTGCCTCGTAGGAAAGATGAATCGGCAAATGCTCCATAGAGTCAAATAATCCAGGAGGGAACACCCTCTCTAACTTGCACAGTGTTACCGCAATGTCCTTCTCTTGCTTTTCTAGACGTTCAACGAGCAATTTCTTAGAACAAAGGTCCCTGAAGAATATGCTAAGCTCCGTCAATGGATCCCAAACTGCCTGCGATAAGAATTCCCGAAATGCAATCGGAATTAACCGCTCCATGAATATGTGACAATCATGGCTCTTCATACCTGTCAGTTTATTCTCCTTGAGGTCGACGCATCTTTTCAAGTTCGAAACATACCCATCTGGAAATTTCAGACCATGAATCCACCTACAAAGCCTCACTTTATCCTCCTTCTCCAGTGAGAAAATTGTCTTAGGCTGCTTCAACTTCCCATTCCCGTCCTCTATCAAATGCAATGCAGGACGTCTACATATTTCTTCCAAGTCCAATCTAGCCTTTGGATTGTCTTTCGTCTTCCCCTTTACGTCCATTACAGTATTAATTATGTTGTCAAACACATTCTTCTCGATATGCATGACATCAAGGTTATGTCTAATCAGATTGGTGCTCCAATATGGAAGATCCCAGAATATACTCCTCTTCGTCCAGTTATGAGTGCGACCAAATCCGTTACACTTGTAGCCCGTAGCAGGCTCCTCAATAGCTCTTGGTAAATCTTTTATCTCTTCCCATATCGTGTATCCGGTCCACCTTGGCGGGGGATTAGCCTTCTCTACAACGCCAGCACGAAAAGCATTCCTGTTCCTCCGGTACGGATGATCCTTCGGCAGGAATTGTCGATGACAATCGAAGAAGCACGGTTTGCCTCCGTGTTTCAAACGGAAAGCCTTAGTGCTGTCCATGCAATACGGACATGAAAGATGACCATGCGTGCTCCATCCAGATAATATTCCATAGGCCGGAAAGTCGTTGATGGTCCACATAAGTGCTGCCCGCATCGGGGAATTTTGTTTTCTAGATACATCGTACGTGTTGGAACCTACTTCCCACAGCTGATTCAACTCATCAATCAACGGCTGTAAATACACATCGATGTTCCTTTTCGGATTGTTCGGACCTAGGATAATAACGGTGAGAAACATATACGGAGTCTTCATGCACATCCAAGGCGGTAGATTGTACGGGGTTACGATCACAGGCCAACACGAATACTGGGATCCCGAAAGTCTGAATGGGGTAAATCGTCGGAGCAGAGACCCAATCTGACATTACGCAGATCAGAAGCAAAATCTGGATACTCTCGATCAAAGTGCTTTCATGCTTCTCCAACAGATGGGTGATCCAACACTCCTTCGGTATGTTCCCGCTTATGCCAACTCATGTTTTCTGCAGTTTCCTTCACCATAAACAACCGCTGCAACCGCGGCGTCAACGGCAAGTAGTACATCGAAGAGGTAGGCTTCCTGGCACCGATAGACTTTCCTCTACCACATGCCTTGTAGCGATCGACACCACAAAATCTGCAGGCATCTTCATCCTTGTCGTCTTTGTAGTACAACATGCACCCGTTACGACAGGCATCGATTTTTTCGTATCCCATCCAGAGTGATCTAACCATCATCTTATACTGGTAGAAGTCTTTAGGCAACTTTACACCCTCAGGCAATATTTCTATAAGCAACTCCATAAGACGGTTGTAGCAATCTTACGACATGTTAAAATCGGACTTGATGCTCAACAATCTTGTAACCACCTCCAACGGTGAATGATCCTCACAACCAGGATATAATGGAGTCCTTGCATTCTCCAGCAACTCCATGAACTGTGCAGCATCGGGGTTCGGTGCCTCCTCAGGTGCATCATGATCATCCGGATCGAAACTAGGCCCGGCCGCGTCGAAAACCATGTTCACCAATCCATCGTCGTAAGGAGCGTTGTTGTGGACATCCACATAAGGCTCGTACTCCGATGCTAAAGACACAAGTTCTCCGTGCTCGCTCTACTGATAGTAATTCGGCGTGAAACCCTTCGAGTATAAATGATACATGACATCCACTTCTGGATGATATTTCAAGTTACGACATCTCACACACAGACACTTAATTTTGGTACCGTCCATGTACTGAGGGAACGCCTTGGCAAACTGCAGGAACTGGTGTACACCCTCTATGAATTCATCCCGTATACCGCACATGTCATCAGGATGACGGTTGTACATCCAAGTACGATTCCGCAGATAGTAATTCAGCTCCATAATTCTGTAAGATAGATACATCAAGGTAGTGAATGATATGCAATTGTCAGTTCATGCGGTCTACACTTTCCGCAGTATATGTACACATGACATTTTACGTTAAATGGTCAGAGATTATCTGTCATCTTCTTTTCGTATTGCTAACTTTTCTTTCGCGTGTTTGTGCGTGCGGTGGTCAGAGATTATCGCGACGGTATATCACCCGTGTCTACAATATTTCATATAGGCTGAGTTGTAGAAGTAAAGTTTTAGGATATTAGTCTATATATTATGTATAGACCAACCGAGCCAACTCTAAGCTAAACTAGTCCAACTTGGTCAAACTAGCCATTTCTAAGTTGTATAAGTGAAGTTTTAGGATATTAGTCTATATATACTAGTATAAACTCTCCCTCCTCTCCAAATACCTGGTACAAGTTAAACCTCCCCCTTTCTCCCACTAGACACACACATACATATACATGATGTATACAACCACACCATAGTTTCCAGGTTCTTTTAACCTAACTTGCCAGTTGGTACTAACCTCAATAGAACAAACACTCTTACAGCTCAAAATACTAACACATGCTCACGCCTTACTCTTGTGACACTCCCTTTCAAACACAAACACACACCTATATGTTCCCTTACACATGTTGCCATGTTACCTATAAAAATAGGAATCCCTTTTTGTCCAAAATAAGACACAATTGTACAAAGAGAACCATACTTAGAACTCACACTTTAAGACAATAGATGAAGGAAGACTTGTATGGAGGATCGATAGGGTTGAGCAATATCATTTTATCCTACAAAGAGAACCATACTGTAGAACTCATACTGTAGAACTCACACTTTAACACAATTCTACAAAGAGTTGTCATAGGGTGTTGAGCGATGTCATTTTATTCTTTTCTTCTTCTTCTTCTTGGGATTTTCGAGTATTAGATCTTGAGACATATATAGCTAGAACTTACGAAGAATGGAGTACCATACTTCAACAAATAGATGTTGACTAATTGGTTCATATACTTGTTGTCTAAAATTAGTGTAAGAATGTTGCAAGGTGAAACAATGTATCAAACACTATATCGAAACCCAAACCCAATATGCAAATCCAAATTAATACGAAAATACACAAGTGTATGTAGGGGATTAAGTGTACAGAGGTAAAATATATATATATATGCATGCTTGGGGGTGTCCACGTGTACAACAAATGGACATAAAGTGTCCAAAACCTCACGAACACACTGTATCAGTGAACACATGGTCGTAACGTGTCTCCGTGTCCATTTTGGACACGAAAAACACCTCAATTAGGGTTAGGGTTTACCTTCAGTCTCCTCATGGTGGTGGAAGAGGAGGAGGAGGACAAGTTCGGTGGTGGAGGTGGAGGGGATTAAGTGTACAGAGGTGAAATACATATATATGCAAGCTTGGGGGTGTCCACGTGTCCAACAAATGGACACAAAGTGTCCAAAACCTCACGAACACACTGTATCAGTGAACACATGGTCGTAATGTGTCTTCGTGTCCATTTTGGACACGAAAAATACCTCAATTAGGGTTAGGGTTTACCTTCAGTCTCCTCGCGGTGGTGGAGGAGGAGGATCTCGCGGTGGAGGAAGAGAAGGGGCTCGCGGTGGAGGAGGAGGAGGAGAAGGGGCTCGTCGGAGGGAGGAGAAGGAGCTCGCGGTAGAGGAGGAGGATGAGCGGCGCCGGAGGGAAGGGGGTCGGGCTGTCGTCGAGGTCGGGGGAAGAGGGGCGGGAACAAAGAATTTGGGGAGAGAGAGAAATGAAAATTGGAACCGAGGAAACCCTATTTAGCAGAAATTAGCGACGCCCGAAATACGTCGCAAAGCGTTGGTATTAGTTAAATATTCGGCGACGTTATAAACTTTGTGACGCTAAACGTCGCTGAGCTGATAAAACTAGCGACGTTTTCCGACAAATCAACGACGTTAATTTTTATTAGACTATAGGTAGTCGCAATATGTCGCTGTATGTCGCTACCAGCGACGTATTGTGACGTTTAAATTTGGCGTCGCTAAAACCAAAAATATTGGCGACGTTTTCAGTTGGCGTCGCTAATTACGTCGCTGATATGACTTATTTTTTTAGTGTGTTGATCTTCTAACACTTGAAGATCGAAAAGTATAACTCTTGAATACGCTAGCACTTTTGGATTGGATGACAATTAAAAGCTTTGGTATAGTAGTAATGGTGGAGCTCTTGGTTGTTGAGAAACTTTATGGCTTTAGTGGATAGCCTTTAATGGAAGGAATGAATCCCTTTATATAGAAAACCAAGAGTAGGTAGCATTTAATGCTCCTGAATATAACCCAGGCGGCATACCGTCGGTATGGACCGGCATACCGTCAATATTCCGTTCTGAATAGTAACGGTAATAATTATATCCGTTGGGGAGCATTTAATGCTTGTATTTGTCTATTCAAAAATCAAATCAGATAAAGCGGTATACCGTCGGTATGCAGTGGTATGCCATCGGTATACCGATGTTCGTCACAGAATATTTTGTGGCCAACAAAATGGTATACCGTCGGTATACTGTTGTATGCCGTTGGTATACCGAAGTTCGTCACAGAACATTTTTGTGGCTAACAAAACGGTATACCATCGGTATACTGTTGTATGTCGTCGGTATGCCGATATTCATCACAGAACATTTTGTGACTCACAAAACGGTATACCATCGGTATACTGTAATATGTCGTCGGTACGCCGATGTTTATCACAGAACATTCTTGTGGCTAAGAAACGGTATACCGTCGGTACACAGAGGTATACCATCGGTATGCCGTTCTTTTGGACATTAATTTTTGACTGAAAAATAGAAGAGCTTTACGTTTTGTCATCCAACCTTAGGTGTTTATACAGAAGGACCTAGACCTTGTACAGACTCGAAATCTTGAATCTGTTGAGAGCCGTCTTTAAGGAGCACTGGTCTTTCCTTCAGTCTTCTTTTAGGAACGTCCATAAGGCTTTGATGACTCGGCTAGAATGGACAGACTGATTGTAGGACAGCTTTGAAAGATCATCTGTTAGCTGAAATACAGAGAAAACTATACTACGAAGATGCTGTTAATTGTTATCAAAATAAACTGTGCCAACAATCTCCTCAATTTTGATAATTGACAAAATAGAGAGAGAACATCTTCAGGGAGTGACTCCCCCGTAGGTTGACAAATCCCCCTCAATACGTTTTCTTCCATTGTCACTTAGTCAAAGATGGAAAATAAGTAAAAAAAATTACAGCGATAAATAATGAAAGCAAGATATGGAACAAAAGCTTGCATATATTAGATTTTGAAAGAGGGTACATGCTTGATACTACAAAAAAACAAATAAAACTCTCCTTCACGAGAGTGAGACACGTCATAGCAAAACATAAAAAGAAACAGTCCCCGTAGGACCACACACTGCATGAAAATATACTAATGGTCCCCGAAGGACCTCAAAAGACAAACACTAAGAGACACCAATTTATCCGACCACCACCAACAGGAGCACGCAATCTACTCATCCGTCGGATCATCGTCCTCCCCACCCTAAGCATCGTGAAAAGCACCGAAAGGATCCACGCCATCCGGGTACATGAATCCGTAGGCGTTGGAGTCAGAGAAGCGGGAGCCTTGGTATTATGGATCCTGAAGGTTAAGATCCAGATAGGCATTTCGGTCCTGAAGAGTCCGCTGGATGAAGTAAGTCTGGCCATGGAAGCGGCTCTGGATAAGATTCCCAAGGCCGCGGGTGTTGGCCCTCATCTGCTCCTCCGTCTGAGCCATGCGCATGTTAAAATTCTGCTGGGTCAGCGGCATGAAACGTCCGAAAGAAGGAGGCGCAGAAGATGGCACGACAGTAAAAACGGTCAGCGGTTCATGGAAGGAAGATGCACGAGATGCTAATACACCAGGGGCAGAATGGGAGATAGCAAGAAAGGAGGGAACGCCGTCCGACTGGCAGAGTGAGAGATCCACGTTCTTTGCTTCCAGGATAAGGGTGATGAAGGTGCCATAATTGAAGGATTGCTTCCCTGCGGGCAGGATAGAATAGAACGTATTGAGAAGAGTCTTGGGAAACAACCAAGTCTTCTTGGAGTAAAGGTAGTACATGCAGACGAGTGCGTCATTGGTGCTCGCATCGTAGTTGCCGGCCTTTGGGTAGAGGGTGTGACAGATGATCCGATGGAGCTCGTAATAGAAGGGCTCTAACTACTTAGAGAGGGCCGGAATGACCGGAGGATTGGGTCCCTTGCAAATGATGCCGCAGAACCCATCAAAGGAGACTTCGGCAGAAGGATAGAGACCGGCCAAGGTCGGTGGAGCATCTCTTCGATTTGGCACTTCGAGAATCGCTACAATATCGCAAGCCGTGAGGCGAAAGTGGCGCTCATTGACCATGGTCTCGATGGCGTTGTCTTGGACACCGGGCATGAGATTGCAGTAGAATATGCGCACCGCTGCCGGGTAGATTGGCACTTGACAATGCAGAAGAGATGAGAGGCCGACCGTTTGAAAGAGGGAGAGATGGCCGGAGAAAAGATTCTAGTTGATGGCCTTGTCCTTGAAGACGTTGTGGTTGGCAAAATGTTAGAACCAGACATCGACAGCTAGGGCGAAGGTGAAAATCTTTGGATTATAAGTGCCATTTGGATGAGGCACCGGAGTGAACGGGTTCGAAACTGTGGTGGAGGAGCGAGGATGTTTGTGAGTGGCCATTGAGGTTGATGGTAGAAGGATGATGGAGTAGTAAGGAAGAATGAAGAGGAGGAAGAAGAAGAAGTTGGGGTTTCTAAGGAAGAAGAGGAAGTTGAATGGGTTGGGAGAGTTTTGAAAAAGAAAATAAATTTATGAAGGGAATTAAAGAGGGGAGTTTTGAAAATAGTGATGATGAATATAATTAATGAAAGGAGTTGAAGGGATGGGATGGGATGGGTAGTTAATGAGATAGGATGTGATAGAATGGGTAGTTAATGAGAAGGTTTGAAAAAGAAAGTGGAAGATTTGGTGGGGCCCGAGGCAGACGTGACAGGCTGTATCCACGTCGAACGGCTTGCCGTCGGTATACCGGTGTATGCCGACGGTATGTCGATTTTGTGTACAGAAGATAATTCTCAACACAAATCGATCTACCGTCGGTATGCCGCCGTATGCCGGCGGTGTGCCGTTGGAGGGGAGCTAAGAGTCAAAATGAATGATGCCTAATTCTTGGCAGAGAAAGACAAAACGATCCTCCGGGAGTGGTTTGGTGAAAATGTCGGCCAATTGATAAGTAGTATCAATAAAATCAAGGCGTATATCCCCCTTTTGTTGATGGTCACGAAGAAAATGGTGTCCAATCTTAATTTGCTTCATGCGGGAGTGACAAATCAGATTTTTTTTGAGATTTATCGAGCTAGTATTATCACATTTAATAGAAGTGCAAGTAGAAGAAATGCCATAGTCTACAAGTGTTTGTGACATCCAAAGAATTTGTGCACAACAGCAGCCGGCCGCTATATACTCGGCCTCAGTGGTTGAAAGAGCAACAGAGTTTTATTTCTTACTAAACTATGATACCAAGAATTTTACAAGGAATTGACAAGTGCCGCTAGTGCTTTTTCGGTCAATTTTACATCCGACAAAATCTACATCCGAGAAGCCGTAAAGCTCAAAGAATGAAGATTTTGGATACCAAAGTCCCATATTAATAGTACCTTTGAGATATCAAAAAATATGCTTTACAGCACATAAGTGTGATTCTTTTGGATTTGCTTGGTATCGTGCACAAAGACACACACTAAACATGATATCAGGTCGGCTAGCAGTTAGATAGAGTAAGCTACCGATCATACCTCGATACTTACGAATGTCGACCGAAGTACCATCTTCATTATTATCAAGTTTTGTCGTTGTTTCCATAGGAGTCCTCATTGATTTGGATGAGTCTAGTTCAAAGCGTTTGAGGAGATCCTTCGTATATTTGGCTTGATTGATGAAGGTTCCTGTGGGTCCTTGTTTGATTTGCAAGCCCAAAAAGAATGGTAGTTCTTCCATCATGCTCATTTCAAATTCATACTACATTACTTTATCAAATTCTACACAAAGTACATTGTTAGTAGAACCAAAGATAATGTCATCGACATAAATTTGTACTAATAAAAGAGTTCCATTAAGGGATTTGATAAAAAGTGTGGTGTCGACTTTGCCCTTAGAAAAATTGTGAGATATAAGGAAGGAACTAAGGCACTCATACCAGGCACAAGGAGCTTGTTTGAGGCCATAAAGGACTTTGTGTAGTTTGAAGATGTGATGAGAAAATTGAAAATCTTTAAAGCCAGAAGGTTACTTAACATAAACTTCCTCTTTAATAATGCCTTTAAGAAAAGCACTTTTAACATCCATTTGAAAAAGTTTGAATTCATTAAAGCAAGCAAAAGCACATAGCATGCGAATGGATTCAAGACGAGCAACCGGAGCATAGGTTTCATCGTAGTCAATGCCTTCCTCTTGGTTATAGCCTTGAGCAACCAATCGGGCTCTGTTACGAGTCACTAACCCATCTTCATTAAGTTTATTACGAAACACCCATTTAGTTCCAATAATGGGATGGTTGTTAGGTTTAGGGACAAGTTCCCAAACCTTATTTCGCTCAAATTGATTTAGCTCTTCTTGCATCGCTATCATCCAAAATTTATCATGAAAAGCATTATTAATATTTTTAGGTCCTATTTGAGAAATAAAAGCCACGTTTGCACAAAGATCACAAGTGGAGGATCTAGTACTGACACGGGATAAGGATCACTAATAATAAGCTCCTTAGGATGATTAGGGAAAAATCTCCATTCCTTTGGGAGATCCTCTTGAGGAGGCTCGAGTGGTGGAGAATCTTTTGTTGGAGGGGTCACAATTTCATTGTTAGATAAAGAAGGACGAGGATCTCCAATAGAATAGTTCTCTAAACCAAAAGAGATGTCATCAATATCATCGGATGGGGAGGATGTAGAAGAGTTAAGTTCATCAAAAGAGACATTAGTTGACTCTTCGACAATAAGACTTATTTTATTAAAGACACGAAAAACTTTACTATGTATTGAGTAGCCAAGGAAAATACCTTCATAAGCTTTTTCGTCAAACTTGCCTAGGTTGTCCTTGGTATTCAAAATAAAATATTTGCATCCGAAAACTTCAAAATACTCAATAGAGGGAATTTTGTCAAACCAAAGCTCATAAGAAGTCTTTTTAGAAATAGGTCTAATCAAGACTCTATTTATAACATGACATGCCGTGTTTACGGCTTCCGCCCAAAAGTATTGGGGGAGCTTATATTGGTTTAACATAACCCGGGCCATATCGCCCAGGGTTCTATTCTTTCTTTCCACAACACCATTTTGTTGAGGAGTTCGTGGGCAAGCAAAATTATGACCAAAACCATTCTTTTCACAAAATCTTTTAAAATCGGCATTGTCAAATTCTCCTCCATGATCACTTCTAATCTTGTTAATAGAAATACCTTTCTCATTTTGAACACGTTTACAAAATGCAACAAATTCACGAAAAGTATCACTTTTACTAGCAAGAAAAATGTCCCAAGTAAATCTCAAAAAATTATTAACCAAAACAAAAGCATAAAGTTTGCTTCCAAGACTAGCTACTCTACTAGGACCAAATAAATCCTTATGAATAAGTTGAAGTGGTCTAGTGGTACTCACAGAGTTGATGGATTTGAAGGATGACTTGGTCAACTTACTTTTCTCACATTCTTCACATACCATATTCTTTTTGAAGGAGATACTTGGAAGTCCTCGTACAAGCTTCTTGGTTGTAAGACGAGAAATGGTATCCATGTTGGCGTGTCCGAGCCTCATGTGCCAAAGCCAACTTTCATCGTTCTTTGCGACTAAGCACCTGTCATTGTTAGTACCTTCAACAAGATAGAGAACATAGATATTGTTTTCTCTAATGCCTTCATATACTGTAGATCCACTAGAGCTATCGGTAACGAAGCATTTGAGTTTAACAAACTTAATATCATAACCATTATTCATAAGATGACTGATACTGAGAAGATTGTGTTTGAGATTTGTAACAAGACAAACATTCTTAATACATGGATAAAGAGGGGAACCAATATTACCATTTCCTATGATGTGGCCTTTTAGATTGTTACCAAAGGATACGTGTCCTTCTTTCTTCATCGATAGCGTTGTAAAAAGTGAAGCATCACCGGTCATGTGCCGTGAACAACCACTATCGAGGATCCACTTGCTTCTAACATGAGAAGGATTCTTCACCTACAACAAAAGTTGAAGATGAACATTTTGGTACCCATGATTGTTTGGGTCCTTGATTTTTAGTCTTAGGAACCCATTTATAAACTTTCATATCAACTTGTTTCCTTGTTAGACAATAATTAGAAGTATGTCCAAGTAAGCCACAATAGTTGCATATCATGGAAGATTTAGAAGAGAATGTGTGAGTGTTATGCACATATGAAGCTTTAGTACAAGGTGTTCTATCATGAGTGTTATGATGATGATAATAGAAGGTATAATGTGAGGTGTTCTTCTTAATAAAGGGTCATTTCCTTGTGTTAGGATAGGACTTGTGTGTAGTGTTCTTGTTCATGTAAGAATTGTGACTAGTATTGTGATGAGTGTAGGCATGTCTTGGAGCATGTGTGCGAGTAGTATTCTTATCAACTAGTTTCTTACCCTGCATAAGCCCTTCTGAGGGATTGAATCTCATCATCCTTTTTCTCAATGATAACTTGAGATTCTTGTAACTTGAGTCGCAAAGATTCTATCTCATCCGTATCGGAGGCAGGAGATTTCCCTTTTACATCAATAATGATGTTAGAGAGTCTTTCTACTTTAAGTTTGAGTGCATCAACCTCTTTTAGAGATTTCTTGTACTTATTTCTAACACCTTTGTGTTCCTCATGTAGTTCAAGAATAGCATTTTCTAAGTCATCATAAGTGAGAGTATTCAAAGAAAGATCATCGAGTACCTCATCGGTTGCCATGAGACAAACGTTTGCATTGTGTTTGCATTCTTTGTCTTTGTCTGAATCGTTAGCATCACTCGCACACCAGATGCTGATGTTAGCATATTTTCTGGAGGAAGGGCTTCCTTTGTTAGGCTTCTTGTACTTACTGGAGTCTTTTCTTGTCATAGGGCAATCTCTCTTGATGTGACCAGTTCTCCTGTATTAGTAGCAAGCATGATCTTCATCGTTGTCCTATTTAAAGTGGTTGGCTTTGTTGAACTTGAGAAACTTTCGGAAATGCTTTGTTGTGAGAGCTATTTCTTTTTCATCATCCGACTCGTTGTCGTCGGAGCTATCCTTTGAGTAGGATTTTGTAACTTTGAGAGCCGGAGACTTATCATTTTCTTTGGCCTTCTCCTTCTCCTTCTCCTTCTCTTGCATGGATGATTCCTCTTGATCTTTCATGTCAATTTTATGAGTCATAAGCTTCCCCATGAGGGTCTCAAGGTTCATGGTTGTCAAGTCATTCCCTTCAATGATGGCGTTAGCTTTAGGACTCCATCCTTTAGTCAATCCTCTGAGAATTTTTTGGATCTTTTCATGAGCAGGATATTCCTTACCAAGAGAAGAAAGAGGGTTAATGATATCACTGAAACGAGTAAACATGCAAGTAATAGACTCATCTTGTTTCATCTTAAAAGATTAATATTCTTGTGTGAGACTACTAATCTTTGATTCTTTTACTTGTGATGTTCCCTCGTGAGTGACTTCTAGCAACTTTCAAATTTCATTTGAAGTCTTGCAAGTAGAGATCCTATTGAATTCACTGCTATCAGAGCACAGTAAAGAGCGTTCATAGCCTTAGCGTCTCGACTAGCAAGCTTCTTAACATTCTCAGTGAGTTTGTCCCTAAGGGTGTCAGATACAACAACCTCAATAACTCTGGAAGGAGTAGGGAGACCATTTATCACACAATCCCATAAATTGAAATCTATGGACTTCAGATAAATGCTCATCCTAATCTTCTAATAGTTATAGTTGGTTCCATCAAATAGAGAAGGTCTATTTGTGGAGTGTCCCTCATTGTGGAATGTGTTGATATTAGGGTTAGTGGCCATGGATCACTCTAAGGGTGTAAATCCAAATCAAGATAACAGCGCTCTGATACCAATTGTAGAACCCTAGAGGGGGGTGAATAGGGAAATAAAATAAAACTAAACACAAGAAGCTATATTACTGAAATAAAATAAGAGAGAGTGAGAAAATCAAACACTCGATGTATCCTGGTCTCCTTCCTAGAGGCAATCTAGTCCCGGAACTCTCTTCGGCTTAAATCCACTAGTGAGTAAATAGTACACACGAGTTTGGATTCGAAGAACTCGCCAACTTCTTACACACGAGTTTTCTTACGAAGGCTCGTCAACTTCAAAAGGAAAGGAAAAGAACTTTTGATCTTCTAACACTTGAAGATTGAAAAGTACAACTCTTGAATACTCTAGCACTTTTGGATTAGATGACAATTGAAAGCTTTGGTAGAGTAGTAATGGTGGAGCTCTTGGTTATTGAAAAAATTTATGGCTTAAGTGGATAGCCTTCAATGGAAAGAAGGAATCCCTTTATATAGAAAACCAAGAGTAGGGAGCATTTAATGCTCCTGAATATAACCCAGACGGCATACCGTCGGTATGGACCGGCATACTGTCGGTATTCCGTTCTGAACAGTAACAGTAATAATTATATCCATTAGGGAGCATTTAATGCTAGTATTTGTCCATTCAAAAATCAAATCAGATAAAGCGGTATACCATCGGTATGCAGCGGTATGCCGTCGGTATACCGATGTTCGTCACAGAACATTTTATGGCTAACAAAATGGTATACCGTCGGAATACTGTTGTATGTCGTCGGTATGCCGAAGTTCGTCACAGAACATTTTTGTGGATAACAAAACGGTATACCGTCGGTATACTGTTGTATGCCGTCGGTATGCCGATATTCGTCACAGAACATTTTGTGACTCACAAAATGGTATACCGTCGGTATACTGTAGTATGTCGTCGGTACGCCGATGTTTGTCACAAAACATTCTTGTGGCTCAGAAACGGTATACCGTCGGTACACAGCGGTCTGCCGTCAGTATGTCGTTCTTTTGGACATTGATTTTTGACTGAAAAATAGAAGAGCTTTACGTTTTTTCATCCAACCTTAGGTGTTTATACAGAAGGACCTAGACCTTGTACAGACTCGAAATCTTGAATCTGTTGAGAGCCGTCTTTAAGGAGCGCTGGTCTTTCCTTCAGTCTTCTTTTAGGAACGTCCATAAGGCTTTGATGACTCGGCTAGAATGGACAGACTGATTGTAGGAGAGCTTTGAAAGATCATCTGTTAGCTGAAATACAGAGAAAACTAGACTACGAAGATGCTGTTAATTGTTATCAAAATAAACTGTGCCAACAAGTAGGGCAGGTATCCATAAGAAATTCTCACTCTGCATATGTTAGTAATTAGGATTGTGATAACCTTAGTTAGCTAATGTATCAAGCAGTACTCATTGCTTAGCCATGATTGTTTGATGGAGTCCAGTATTGTCTAGTCTAGCTCCGTCTATGCATTACTTTTTTCGGTGAATGATTATAGGCTAAGTTCTGCTTTGGAGAAGGGTTGCAACCCCGGTCCTTGTTTGATTTACAGGTTGCAATTTGGTTCTAGAATAGTTCCTAAGTCATCTTATCATTCGTCGTCCTATTTGCAGGAACCACTACACCAAAATGATAATTTTGGAACACTTGACAATTTTCAATCAGGAATACTTTTTATCTGTACCTAGTGTCTGTAATGGAATAAAAGTGTTCTAGATTAGAAATGTGTTCCTGATATGATTATTATAATTTTTAGATTTATTTATTTATTTAGGAACACTAATATAATGTTCTAAATACATTCCAAATTTACGATGGCACACGTGTATCTCATGCCCTTATTGTGAAAGTATTCCAACAATAAACCTATTCTTTTCCCCATAAAATTTTTAGATCCCCCCTCTAATATATCGCAGGCCACAAGATCAACATAGCCTTCATCGCAGTGACGAGATCAACCTAACCTTCATCTCGAACGAGGAGATCGACTTAGCATGACATACCGACAACTTAGCCAGCTAACTTCCGTTTGTTCTTCTCTCTTCTCAGATTTTTTTGGTTCAGCATTTTGTGCAGTTTTTATAAAGAAATTCTTATCAATTTTAGGGTCTCACTTTGAATTAATTTTGGGGTCACTCTTTGGTTAAATTTTTTTTTTTGGTACAATTCCATTCATCAAAGTTCGATTACACGAACCTCCTTTGTCTATGTGTCTTTCTGAAATCAAATCAGTATCAATTTTGCTTCAGTTCTTTGCCTATCTGTCTGCATGAAATTAGTGCATATGTATTTGCAATAAATTATTACCAAATTTGGTTCTTTTTTTGCTTTAGCAAGAAATTCTTATTAATTTTAGGAAGAAATTAATGTTCATTTCTAATCGGAAGTCTTATTATACTTTACTCCTCATAAGCAACTTCAGAAAGATGGGTTCCGGAGACAGTAGCAGGAAAATGCTACTCTTAGGTGAACTTAGTAAAGAGTATTTGGGAAATATCAACAATGGTTGGCCTAGCTCTTAATAATCCTTGCAGGAGGATAATAAGAAAGACAAACAAGATTTTGGTTAATTCGTCGTAGCCTCTCTTGTGGCATATTAGCTAGAAAGATGTAGAAGAAATTTTCAGAAGTATACGTAGGCTAGGCCGGGCTTGGGCTTTGGACCTGGTGGGGCTTATCTTATGGGCCGATATACGTGGATCGATAAGACCCAATATATGGGACCAGGTCGACCCGATCACACAATTGATAGGGCCAGACCAGGCCGACACATGAGCCATTATTTTCGGTCCAAGCTCCTATCGGGCTGGGTCGGCCTGGCCTAATTGACAGGTCTAGTGATGACAGACTTTAAATAGCATATAGTAGACATATTTGGTTTGTTTATTTGATTTATATACTTGCACTTCTATAAAAGTTCATTTTAGATTCCACATCTCAGTGATCACTTCCCGTCTATCATTATTATCAATATATTTGGCTTGTGATTGCTCTTTTTGTTGGATCAATTTCATTTACCTTCCTGTCACTTTGTTACTTTTTGTCACTTTTTATTCTTATATTGCAGTTTAATGCTAGGTTTTTGTTATATCGTGTTTTGGTTATCATGTTTTCATCATTGCTTGTGAGTCCAAGTGCCTATCAGGTTTTTGTTATATCATGTTTTGGTCAGTGCTTGTGAGTCCAAGTGCCTATCAGGTTTTTGTTATAACAGGTTTTTGTTATATCATGTTTTGGTCAGTAGGTGAGTCCAAGTGTCTATCAAGTTATTTTATATCAGGTTTTTGTTATCTCGACATTATTGCACCTGCTACTAGGAAGTTGTTTATTACAAAGTATTACATCCAACAAGATTGATACTTTATACCTGTTATTAGGAAGTTGTCTGATAAATGCATCTGGTCAGAACATATGGTATTCTATTTGTATAGATGGCTTGCAATAAGAGACAAGATTTACATGAGGTTTTCCTCTGAAGTGATATTACTTGAAGTTAGTTGTTAAGTGAAACTTATTTGCAGATACGCCATTTATAATAGCTTATCATAGTCAGTCTTAGTAAAGTCATTTTCATAAACTGGGTAGGAAATAGATCAAGGACAAAGAGAAAGCAACAGAAATTTGAAATTTCTGGACAACCAAGTCTTTGAAACAATTTAACATATGCTAGTATCACCATCGTGGTTGATTATCGATGTCCGCAACAAATGCTCGTTTGTTGGAGGCATGCTCTCGAAACTCCTAACATGTGTTGCTAGATGCAGAATAGATTTTCCTTTTGGTTAGCTTTTCAAAGTCTAACTCTCACCTCCACTGTCTGCCATGTATGTGTCCTCAGACATGATGATTTCCATGTCTCTGATATCCCTCTTTAACATATTTCCTAACCTGGCAAGTAGGTTTTGTTTAGTGACTTCAGTCTAGATAGGATATTGGGACTTTGTTTAGTAACTTTGCTTAATAAAACAGAAAATTAAGCTAAAGCCTAGGCTTTGTATGGATAAGTTTTTTGAGTCCCCAGTAATAGAAAATAGAGTTTGTCTATCCTATCAAAATGGAGTCTTTGCCTATGGGAGCTGTATCCTAGAGTCACTGCATGGATAAGTTTCAGAGTGATTATACAGATAAGTTTTGGAATCCCAGGTAATAGAAAATGGTGTTGTATCCTATCAAATGATGTATCCTACTCTGTTATACTATAATAAAACAGAAAATGGAGTTTATCCCAGGTAACAGAAAATAGAGTTGTATCCTATCAAACAATATATGAATAAATTTTAATATCTTTTTCTTCATCTAAGTGAATTAGCCTTATTCCATAAATATAATATATTGACAAACTGACTTCATATAATATATTGACAAATTGGAACCATAACTGAGCGACTAATAGAAATTCTGAAAAAACTTAAACTGAACTGACCAAATTGATAGTCAATTCAGTTAGGTCATTTTTTGTTGAATCTTGAACACTCCTAGTAGTAACCTTTTGCACACAGCAAACCTCTATCTATCTTCTTAGCTAATTGAGGCCCAATACCTGATGAACTCACAATAGCTTTCTCTAGCCATGTTATCTTTCACAAGCTACCATTTGTATTCTTTATGGACCATCTAAGATCTCAATTCATATTCTTCAATTCGAATATACCCTTGCCCCAGCCAATAAAAAATAAAACAAACAATAATAAAAAAGTTGCCCTATAATTATCTTAGTTTTGAGTATGATAGAATCAAGGTAAAACATGAATTGAAATATCCTACATAGATTAACTGTTGAAGAGCCAAAACATATCTAAGAGAGGCTCTGCCCCTATTGTCCTATTTCAAGCTTAAAGATACAAAAAAGTTGCTTCCTTCCCTCCCTTCATTCCCCTCTTTTAGCCAAAAAAAGAAGTACCTATTTTCCCTCCTCTTACTGATGAATACCACCTCTTTAAGCAATATATCATGGTCATAATTATCAGCAAACTCGAAATTGCATATGCTTTATGGCAATCATTCTGTTGATAATCTGCTTGCTTCCTCTGCCTTACCGTGGTAGTTAGGACAACCAGTTCATGATTATTACTCGTAATATCATCATTACTTCATCTCTGAGAAAAGAAGTTTATAACCTGTTGGGCCTTCTACATCCATATGGCATTACTCAGTCAGGCTTTTGCGCATTGTCCCCAAAATAGCTATAAATAAATAGAAAGAGTTCTATTCCGTCCCTGTCGTCCTTGATACTCCTTTCTTCACTCATTCTTGATCTTTCCTGAAGATCCTGAAGATAGTAGTGACATTGGGTTCTGTTTTGCTTAAAAATCATTTGTAAGAAGAAAGGCCTTGAGAGGGAGACGACCTAGGAAAAACATAATTAGTGATAGGAGAATCTTAGCACTGAATTTTCAGGTCAAGCAGCTTCTCCCAATTGTTGCAGAAATGGGAAATTACAATGTAAAGCTTTCGTAAAGGAGAACAATTGTTCCTTCAGAATAAGTCAAAAATCCATAGTTTGTAGTGCTAAGTTATGATATAATTTTTATCATCGTGGTAATTTCAGTTGATATAGGCATGGTTCATATGATGGAGTCATAAAAGGAAATAATGTGAATATAGGCAATGCTTCTTGAGGAAGAAGCAGCAAAAGCTATTAAACCACAAATAATACCACATGAGAAACATATAATGACCATGAAGCATTAATTACCTTAACTATGATTGGATCTCGTAAGTCAAGGACCGATGTAATATATATATATATATATATATATATATATATATATATATATATATATATATATATATATATATATATATTGACAAACTGTCTTCATTGCAGCTATATGAAAATTATCATAACTGTCTTCCGTTACAAACTACTAATTTGTTATGGCTAATATTGTTAATATACAAACTGTCTTTATAAATATATTTTCTGCAATTGCATAATTGACAATTAGCCTTGTTTCAGTAATGACTTTCTTATAATATAGTATTATAATTGCAGGCAGAATTTGAAGTCCCAGGTTATCTCAGAAAAGATTCATGGAAGGGTGACTTGTGAGTATATTTCCTGTCATACCTTTTCAATCATTGACAATACATGAATCGATTATCTTGCTTGTCTCTCATCATTAGAGTGTTTCTATTTGGATGCTTTTATTGCTACTTTTCTATGGTACTTTCATTAAGAACAGTAATGGATTCTTGGTCTCATTTACTTTTCTTTCATTTTGGGATTTAATTGTTTTAGCTTTGCCTATGTTGAAACTCATATTATAAGAACTTTCTTAGTTTGAAACTCATGTTAAAACTTCCATTAGTTTGGAACTAGAACCAATATCAATCAATGACCTGTAGCTTCAGCCATAGAATAAATATATGAAAACCCCCAACCAACAACCCAATCTGAAATGCGTATCCAGGTGCTGTCACTTGGAAATGGAGAATATAAATTCATGTTGAAGTTGTCGAAAAGCAGTATCCAGCCTTTCAGTGCAACTAGATTGTAATAAGGAGGGGTTTTCACTGCTTCTGTTCATATTAGCTAGTAAACACAACTCCTGAATAGCAAATAGTTCACTGCTTCTGTTCATAATATTTGCACACTTAATTTCTCTGTAAGATATACTATGTTGAGTTATCCTTCTGGGCTATCTAGTTGTGTTTGTGTGCATTTTCTTTGGAAGAAAAATAAACAGAAGAAGAAAAGAAAGTCATGTATGAGAATCAAAATTATAAAGTGTGACCTTTTGTGAATGTGGTTTGGACCTTTTCCTTCCGTCCATGCATTATCATGTAGTTAGTTGATATCTATAAGCAGTTTGCTCAACAAGAATGAATTTGAAAAATGTGACCAGCTGTCAAAAAAATCTGACTGGAGAATTGGAAATTTTGCCTTGTGTTATTTGAATCGAGTGTTCAATTTCTATCATGCTGCGCTTTAGCATGTATTTGATTATTGTGTGCGAGAATGTATCTTGAAAATTTTCAAGTGTATGATGTATGACTTGGTTTTGTATTTCCAAAAAAAAAGGAATATAACCTTAACAAGTGAACTATCTTTTTTTTTTCCTTTGAAAGTTGGGATGGATTTATAGAGTTATATTTTCTAATCTTTTTTTTCTCTACTAATTTTTTTTGACCTTTCAACTTTGCAGGCCCTATGGCTATCCAACAATGAAAGAGTTTGATCACGGGGAAGAAAGAGAACGAGGATAAGATCTCAAATTATGTTCACAATACTAGGACATTTTGTTAGCATCATAGTTTAGCAAAATTGTATTAAACATATATACAATATTTGTGTAAGACAATTTGACTTTATTAGTCAATGTAGCTTTATATTTATCATGCATGTACTTATGCTATTAATATTTGTTTACTTTCATTTGAACTATAATCAACTTTAATTCTATAAAATCTCAAGTGAATTGAAAATTATTATCTATATATAAATTCAAATGATAGGTTTGGTATTTCAAAGAATCTGCAAAATTGGTAGGAATATATTTCTACCATTCCAACAGTGGAACACATTGTATCCATTCCAGCTGGTATGCAAAAATTAATTTGAACTCCTCCTTATTAGGAATACTGTGATGGTGTTCCAACACTTGCAAGCATATAATGTGTTCCAAAAATTGTCCCTTGGATCCCTTTATTATGAACGTTTTGTTGGCATTCCAACACTGAAATGCATATAAACCGTTCCAATAATCACCCCTTGGAACGCTTTTATGGCGTTCCAAGAATTTTGGCATCCCAAAAATAGGCACAGAATAAAGACATTCCTGAAATTTTTTGGAACGAAATTTCTCCATTCCAAAATGAGCATATTGGTGTAGTGAATGTTGAGCACCACTAAATGGGGGATGAATAGAGTGTATGTGTGCAACGGAATACATAATCATGAATTAAAAATTATGGCAGTAAATAAGCTGACATATAAGCAAGAAATATCAATTAAATTGGTAAAGGAAAGGAGTTCAGAAATGCAAACCCAAAAACCGAGGTTTATACTGGTTTTCTCCTGAGAGGACTATTCTAGCCTCGGGAGCCCTAGCTCGATGTTTAATCCAAAATGCATTGAAACACAAGCGCTAGCTTTTTGATCTGACACTACTAAAATCTGCTTAATTGGCGACGTAAATTTAGCGACGTTAAAACGACGTCGCCAAATTGTGGACTTTAGCGACGTATAAATAAAACGTCGGTAAACGTCGCTACTAGCGACACAAATGGCGATGTGACAACGACGTATACTAGTTACGTGAGCTAGTCGTCGCCAAACGTCGCTAAAATGTCGCTAATTGTGACTGTTTTAGCGACGTTAATAGTAACGTCGCTAAAGTCTAACTAAATTAAATTTCCTCCCCCTCCCGAATTCATTTCCCCCATCCATTTAACTCTCTCACTCTCTCACTCTCTTCCTCCGGCGCTCTCGCTCTCACTCTCTCCGGCGCTCTCGCTCTCGCTCTCACTCTCTCCGGCTACTTCACTCTCTCCGGCGACTCTCCTCTGGTACGTGACTCCCTCTCTCTCTCACTCTCTATTTGTTGTTGGTGGTTGGGGGGTGCTGGTGGCTCGGGGGGAGGGGCAGGGGTGGTGTGGGTGGTTGGGGGTGAGGAATGGTTGGGGGGTGGCTGGATGGGTAGGGCAGGGAGGGGTGATGGCGGCTGGGGGTGAGGGCAGTTAGGGTTAGGGTTAGGGTTAGGGGTGGGGTTAGGGTTAGGGTTAGGGAGGGGTGAGGGCGGTTAGGGTTAGGGTTAGGGGTAGGGTTAGGGGTGGGGTTAGGTTAGGGTTAGGGAGGGGTGAGGGCGGTTAGGGTTAGGGTTCGGGTTAGGGTTAGGGGTGGTGTAGGGGTTGGGGTGGCTGGGGAGGGGGGCTGGTAGGGGAGGGGTTCGGGATAGGGTTCGGGTTAGGGTTAGGGGTGGTATAGGGGGAGGAAGGGGGGAGGGGTGCGGGGGGCTGGGTCAGGGGCACCGATAGTGCCGAAAAAACTGATAGTTTAGTAATAGTTATTTATTTTCCGACACCGAAAAATGTGATACTCCGATTCGAAACCACGTACCGATAGTGCCGATATTTGTAACACGTAGTTTTGTTGGTTGGTTAATTTATAACCCGATAGTACCGATATTTGTAACACGTACCGATAGTGCCGATATTTATAATACGTAGTTTCCTTGATCCCGATACTCATAGTAATGGTCCCGAGTCACGGCCGCAGTATGTAGTATATTCGTTTTAGTTTGTAGTATATTCGTTTTAGTTTTTAAGTTTTAGTTTTGATGTTTATTTGTTTTAGTATGTAGTATATAGTAGGAATGGTCACGACTCATAGGAATGGTCCCGAGTCACGGCCGTAGAATGTAGTATGTAGTATATTCGTTTTAGTTTTGAAGTTTATTCATATTTGTAGATATCTAGAAATTGCTATATCCATGTATCTGCTAGACCGTTCGTGGATGTACAACTGCATTCAAGATGACAGGTACGTTGTGCGAGATGAATACATCGCCAGAGTAGAACAATTCCTCTAATTCGCAAAGGCGTTTCCTCAATCCATGGACGGTGTGGACATTAAGTTCCCGTGTGCAAAATGTCAAAACATGATGTTTCAACCAGAATTGGATGTGACGTATCATTTATACACAAAGGGTTTCCTTCCGAATTACTACCAATAGACCGCACACGGAGAGCTTGTACCTTTAGCATTCCAAGCAGAGCCTTATGTGGAGCCTTTTGTGGAGCATTATATGAATGTCCACAACCGAACTGGTGTCGACAACGAGTACGTGAACTTGGTCTTCGATGCTGCGGGACCTAGTTTCGATCCATACAATCGTGACGCAGCTGAGGAGGCACCGAATGCCGATGCCGCGAAGTTCATGGAGTTGCTGGAGAATGCAAGGACTCCTTTATACCCTGGCTGTGAGAACCATTCACCGTTAGAGGTGAACACTCGGCTCTTGAGCATAAAGTCTGACTTTAACATGTTCCAAGAATGCTACAATAGAGTGTTCGAGTTGATTACCGATATCTTGCCGGAGGGTGCCAAGTTACCGAAAGACTTCTACCGCTCTAAGAGGATGGTGAGATCTCTCTGGATGGGATACGACAAGATCGATTGCTGTAAGAATGGATGCATGCTTTACTACAAAGATCACAAGGATGCAGAAGTGTGCAAA
Organism: Iris pallida; assembly: GCA_029216955.1. Lineage (NCBI taxonomy): Eukaryota > Viridiplantae > Streptophyta > Magnoliopsida > Asparagales > Iridaceae > Iris > Iris pallida. The sequence continues at coordinate 8,300,429 of JANAVB010035220.1, read as the reverse complement.
TTCTGTGGTACTGATCGATACAAGCCAACTGCTGCAGGAAAGTCTCGAAGACCGATTGGTTCAATGCACTATATGCCGTTGATACCGCGGTTGTAGAGATTGTTCATGGTGAAAGAGATTGCCAAAAATATGAGTTGGCACAAGCGACAACCGACCGAAGGAGTGTTGGATCACCCATCTGATGGAGAAGCGTAGAAGCACTTCTCGAGAATATCCTAATTTCGCTTTTGATGCACGTAATATAAGGTTGGGGCTCTGTTCTGATGGTTTCCCCCCATTTGGTCTTTCAGGCTCCCAATATTCATGCTGGCCGGTAATCCTCACTCCGTACAACCTACCGCCTTGGATGTGCATGAAGACACATTATATGTTCTTAACTATTATCATCCCCGGTCCGAACAACCCGAAGAGGAACATCAACGTGTACTTACAGCCGTTGATAGATGAGCTGAAGCAGCTATAGAAAATAGGGGCGTACACGTATGATGCTTCGAAAAAGCAGAATTTTTAGATGCGGGCTGCACTATTATGGACAATCAACGACTTTTCGGCTTATGGAATGTTATCTGGATGGAGCACTCATGGTCGGCTTTCATGTCCGTATTTCATGGACCGCACTAAGGCTTTTCGTTTGAGACACGGAGGAAAGCCATGTTTCTTTGATTGTCACCGACAGTTCTTGTCGAAAGACCATCCGTACCATAGGAACAGAACTGCATTCTGTGCCGGAGCTATGGAGAAGGGCGATCCACCGCCAATATGGTCCGGAGAGGACACATGGAAGCAAGTAAAAGAAATCCTAAGTGTTATTGAAGATCCTACAACGAGCAGCCATTGCGAGGGATTTGGCGAAGATCATAACTGGACCAAAAGGAGTATATTCTGGGATCTGCCATATTGGAGCACAAATCTGATTAGACATAACCTTGACGTCATGCATATCGAGAAGAACGTGTTTGATAACATAATTAATACTGTAATAGACGTCAAGGGAATGACAAAAGACAATCAGAAGGCTAGATTGGACTTAGCCAAAATATGCAGACGCCCTACATTGCACATGATAGACAACGGGAAGGGAAAGCTTTTGCGGCCTAAGGCATTCTACTCGCTGGACAAGGAGGACAAAGTGAGACTTTGTAGATGGATCCAGGACTTGAAATTTTCGGACGGATACGTCTCCAATCTAAGAAGATGTATCGACATAAAGGAGTATAAACTGACCGGAATGAAGAGCCACGATTGCCACGTATTCATGGAAAGGTTAATTCTTGTTGCATTACGAGAATTATTACCGCCAGTAGTCTGGGATCCATTAACAGAGCTTAGCATATTCTTCAGAGATCTTTGTCCTTGCAAGTTGCTCGTCGATCGTTTAGAGAAACAAGAGAATGACATTGTGGTAACACTTTGCAAACTTGAGAGAGTTTTTCCTCATGCATTCTTCAACTCAATGGAGCATTTGTCGATTCATCTTATCCATGAGGCTCTTGTTGTCGGACCTGTCGGGTATCGTTGGATGTACCCGTTCGAGCGACAGTTGAACTACCTCAAGAGGAAGGTAAAAAATAAGGCACGGGTGGAGGGTTCTATTTGTGAAGCATATGTCCTTGAGGAGATTTCAAACATCTGTTCCATGTACTTTTAACCTCATATTTCTACAAACAGAACAATGGCTCCCAGAAATGACGACGGCTATGAAGTTGGTATGGAGGCAAAACTGAAAGTATTTACTGTCTACGAAAAACCATCTGGTAAAATAAAAAAAGATATCTAAATGACGACGAGGTTAGCGCTTCAATGTTATATGTATTGCTCAACTGCGACGAGGAAGAAGTGGACAAGCTAGAGAGGTAAGTAAAATTATTTTGCGTGCTTCGTTGCTTCTGTATATAACTAATATACCTATGCTTCGTTGCTTTTCAGCATGTTTAAGGATGAGGTAACGTCCAACAATCCGTACGCAACCGAGGAGGAAGTAGAACGACAAATAAGACTTTATTTTCCTTTTTGGTTGAGAGCATATGTACGGACGTAGTCATAATTTACTTTTTCTGTACATTTATACTTGCACATAATAATTAAGTTAGCATCGTTTCTATAGTATTTAGGTTGATCGTCCTGAGGCAATCCTTGAGAATGAGTATATTAAAACTCTAGCCAAGGGGCCAATTTATCAAGTGAAGACCTGGCCAAGTTACTACGTAAATGGTTTCAGGTTCAAGTCAACTAATGCTCGAATAAGAGATGACTTCTTGGATTTGGATTCTACGAAGAATAGCTGTTTGTGCATAAAATCTTCAAACTACAAAGACGTCGACCCAGACAATGACTTCTTTGGCGTCTTACGGGAGATTGTGGAACTGACATACAATTATGCTATAGAACCTTGTAAGATCGTCTTGTTCAGATGTGACTGGTTCGATCCGATCCAGGGTCGAGGTTGGAGAGTTGACAAACATGGTCTTGTTGACATAAATTATCGCCGTCGATATCAAGCTTATGAGCCGTTTGTTCTAGCAAGCCAGGCTCAGCTAGTTTACTTTACCAGCTATCTAAAACGAGGAGCCGGGAGATCAGATTGGTGGGCAGTCTGTAAGACTAAAGCTCGGAATACCTTCGATGTCGACGAGATAGCTTATCAGGAAGACGAACTACCTCTTATTACAAATATTGTCGATGTGGACTCAACGGATGTTCCTCATGACATGTTTCATCAATTGGAAGAGGTAGAAGTATCAGAAGAGGAAGAGGAGGTTGATAGAAGTGAAGAGGAAGAGGAATCGGAACAAGATGAATTTTCAGAAGAGGATTGAATATGTTTAATTTTCAGATGTAGTATGGTTTACTTTTATTTTTTTCAGATGTAGTATGGTTTACTTTTGTTTTAGCAACGTTAATAAGCGACATTTTCAGATGTAGTATGGTTTACTTTTATTTTTTTAGATATAGTATGGTTTACTTAGCGACGTTCCTTGGCTGTAGTATGGTATACTTTTGTTTTTTTAAGATGTAGTATGGTATACTTCTGTATTTTTTCAGATATGGGTCGACGTGGATCATTTGGTTCCGGTCCTGGTGGGAGTCGACGAGCCCGATCGTCTCCATCTACCACTCCTACCGACTCCTCATCCCTCCGCACTCCACCATACACTAGCGGTCTAGTCGTCGGGCGTGTCTCCATACCCGGCTCTAGCAATTCGAGGCTAGGGCCTTCTTCTTCTATGCAGCCAGTACCATCGAGTATTCCAGAGGTCGATCCCACTATTGAGGAGCAGGCCGAAGCCCACGTCAAGGACGATGGCGAGGCCCACGCCGAGAGCGAGGGCGAGGCCGAGGGACAGGCTGCGGGCAGGGGCAGGGGCAGGGGGCGGGACAGGGGCATAGTGCAGCTCCCATCTGAGACAGATTCTCCATGTCACCCGGAGGGGGATCTGAGGTTGGAGATTTGGGCCTATACTCGGACCAGGCGGTAAGTAAAATTGTTGCATTTAATTTGTTTAAATTTATTATAAACTTGTCTAATAAATTTCAATTTCCATTTTACAGGTATTATCCCTCCTCCATACACCGGGCGCTGGGTATATTCCTGTGACAGAACTACGGGGGGCCCTGGATCAACTGGAGGGATGTCCCGGCCGACAGGAAGGCCTTCTGGTTTGAGCACTTTTCGGTACGTAAAAATTTATTTTCTTTTAACATTTAGTATGTTATGTTATAACTTATGTACTTCTATGATTTTTTCAGCGGACTTACTTATTCCCTCCCCATTGCGTCGTTGCTGTCGAGGTTATATTTTCCACCGTTGCCAGCAAGCTTATTAGGGACGCGATCACCGACCAAAAGGATCGCGACCACCGGGGATTGCCTATTCAGGGTTGGATCTCTGCCGCCGACTGGGCGGTATTGAAGAGGAGATTCGATGAGGAAGCCTACAAGGAGAAGTCCGCAAAGTCTAAAAGAGCGCGACAGGCGGAGTCGCAGTGGTGTGGTGGATCAAGGTCCATCATAGATTTCTTCATCCATATGGTACGTATCTCACCGTATACCCATAATTAATATTTTACAGTAATATATTTCTTTCAACTTAACTGACAATCATATAATAATTTCGTAACAGGTTGAATCGGGAGAAGACCCGAATATGGTGACCTTCGCCACGCACAAGAAGGGGGAACTGTTCGTAGACAACAAGGCCCGAGACACCTACGTAAGTTTTACTTAATGCTAGTTTATTAATATTAATTTTTAGTTACGTAGAAAATTCATATAGATGTTATTTCTAGGCCGAGTTTTAAAAGTTTTACTTAATGCTAGTGCATTAGTATATTAATTTTTAGCGACCACGTGAGAATTCATATAAATGTTATTTCTAGGCCGAGTTTTTGAGGCTTAGGGAGGTCGGGCCGACACGTGAGGAGGGAGCTGGTGCTAGCACTTCCCAGCAGCCTCCGGCCGTAGCTCAGTTAGATGACGAGCTGTGGATGAGGGCCGTTGGTGGCATGCATAGGGGTACGTACTATGGTACGGGCTCCTATGGTGTCTTTATTGCGTCACAGTCCTCTGCGACCGCCACTAGTGTGCCCGGCCCCGCACAGACTGAGGAGTAGATCCGCCAGCAGGAGAGTGACATCCTTGCGCAGATTGCAGCTCTGCGTGACGAGATGCTGGAGAGGATGGGGGCGCCGCATAAAGATGATTATGCGCTCATCTCACACTTTGAGAGGCTGGAGGAGACTACGCCGGGAGCATCGTCTACATCCGGCGGTGCACGGGAGGACATGCTCGCCCACCTGTTGTCACCGGAGGAGTATCAGATGATCCTGACGTTGCGACGACAGTCATCTGGTGGCGCTCCTCCTCCAGCACCGGGTCCAGCTCCAGGCGATCAGTAGTTGAGGATATTGAGTTTGTACTGTACTACATTTTTCACTCTGTACGTATTTGGGGATATTCAGCTTTTTCGTTGAGGATATTGAGTTTGTACGTATTTGCGGATATTGATTTGGTTTGTTCAGGATATTATATATTGACATTGTTTGTTGCGGATAGTATTTTTTTATATTTTTTGTATATTCTAGAATGTATTGTGCGTGCCGGTGTTGAGTGTTCCACCGAGGGGGTCGGCGAACCCAGGGATTGGATTCTGTATTTTGTGTTTTGTATTCTGTATTTTGGCTCAGGCTCCAGCTCCATTTGCATTCTGGAACCTATTTTTTTATTATTTTTTAAATTTAGCGACATTTTTAGTGACGTTAATATTCGTCGCTATATTTTACGACGTTAATAAATGTCGCTACTAGCGTCACTAAATGCTGACGTGGCAACACGTGGCACCAAATCTGATGTCAGCTCGTCGTCGCTAAAACGTCGCAAAAATGTCGCTAAACGACGACCAAATCCTAACGTCGCCTTATACGTTGCTAATTAGCGTCAACGAAGAAACATCACAGATAACGTCGCTAATTAGCGACGTTATTGACGTCACTAAATAACGTCGCCCGAGCGACGTTTTACGACGTTTTCTCGTTTAGCGACAAGTATTTTTTCGTCGTTCATGAAACGTCGCCAAAAACGTCGCTACATTCTCTTAGCGACGTTTTCGTCGAGTATAGCGACGTTTTCTAACGTCGCTAATCTGATAAATTTTTGTAGTTCGAAGCGCTTGCCACTTCTTACAACACGTGCTTTAATCCAAAGAGCACTACTTCACACCACAAACCTTTGATCCAAAGGACTTGCCTACTTCAAAAAACTAGGATAAAAATGAAACGGTTTTCAATCCATTTTACAACTAACTGCCACATACTTGGCTAGGAGTCATAATACTTAGATTGGAAGGTTAATAAGCTCTGAGAACTCAAGTAGAGAATAGAGGAGAAGAGAATGGAATGAGATGAAATGAATGGGCAACTCTCCTCTACTTATAAGGTTCTGGGAGACTAAAATCGGCGGTTCCCTAACGTTCATAATTTTCAATGTTGGATCCTATTTTTTAGGGTGACCTGATCCTAATGGTTACTAGGTCAAGGGGATCGAGTTCGGTCCGAGTTCGGTTGCCCTGTAATCAGTTAGGTAAGTTAAGTTTGATATGTATTTTTGGACATTTGTGTGGGTTTGTTTGTATGGTAAGTGGACTGAGTAGATATGAATTTTGGTAGGCTTTTTAGTAGATATATGAAAAGCTAACCAAGTGCCAACTCTGTCCGATGTATATTTACCTAGACTCAATAAAACAGAAAAATATGGAATAAATATAAAAAACAAGAGCACTTTAATGACGTCTTTTTTCTTAATGACAGTTGTCCAAAGATAAACAGATCTGAAAATCTATATGCCTTTCGTTGGGTGGATCAGTTAAATCATTTTTATTTAACACCGTCATGTATGTTTTATTGCGTACGTCTTGGTTTGATCTTTATGACTATTTGTCTGCAAATACATGTTAGACGAATAAAGTATTATGATATATTTAATGCACAATAGGACAATGCTAAGTTTAAGTATCAATAATATAGTGATAACATAAATTGTATAAATATTAGTGATATCATATTGTTAAACTTAATTGATTAGTCATATTAAAAAATATGATAAAATCATTAGGCTAACACTATCTTACACTCACATGCTATACATTATCCATGTACCGTACACGCTCACAAGCCCTGGTTTACCCTACATGTTCGCATGTTGTCACGCCCCAGAACCAGAATACTGGAGAGCGGGGGCAGACACAGCCAGCTACGTATATTGAAATAGAATACGTCTCAACAATACGGTCACGGCTGTCTAGATATGAGGGTTTACTACAAGCCAGCAGTCTCTTAAGGTCAAGCCTATTGTCTCAATCTCAAGCAATTAACAGAGTTACAAGATGTTAGAGCATCAAATATATATATATAAGGCGTCCCAAATATTACATATTGGATGATCATGAAGCTAGCCGTACAAAATGATAGGACTAGCAAGAGTTCAGTCATACATGATCAACCCTAGGATTTGTTAATCATGTTACAGCCCGTAGGCAGACAGTAAGGAATTGTGCATCGAGCTAACAGGTGCTCGTCGGCAAACGCCTCAAAAGAATAAATTTACATATAAGTGGGTGAAACAAAAAGGGAAGACCCACTCATAGCCCGGGTTCCGTCTAGTTGTCACCATTGGGCTGGAAGCTCGGTAGATCCTCGGGAGCCGCTCCGAAATCTGGCCATACAAAACCAGCTGGGTCAAACCCCAGAAAGAGCAAGTGCCACAAGGGAGGCCACAAATAAGAACAAAAGCCAGCATATCAAAACATAAAGAAGAAAAGGAAAAGTACCAGTAAATAAAGTACACAGAGCGATAAACGACTAGGGACGTGGAACCATTCCGGGAGCCAGGTTACAATCCTTAAACCAAACAAGGACCGGGATTGTACCCCTTCGCCTGAATAGCTCACTGTCTCTACCCATTTATCGTTAGAGATAAGTAAAACAATCATGATCAAGAGTTCCAGGTACAGGGGCTAGACAAGACTCTAGACAGGGCTGGACACTATTCATTCACAATCGGCCAAGCAAGTACTACGGCTTACTACTTTAACTAACTAGGGTTATCCCAAGCCTAATTACTAACAAGATGCAAGTGAGAAACTCCCAGTCCCAAGCCCTGCAGACCATCCAGTTATCCTTCCGCGGGTTGAGAGTTATAGGTGGGTACATCGCCCGGGAGACAAATGTACCCTTAGGTGACTTAGAGGGTGCAACACATGACAGTGTGCTGGAAATGTGCTCTACTCGTCGGCAAGCTACAAGTCCATTTATGCCTCCAGATAACGAGACTGCCTGTGACCAGGAATTCTCCATGTTCTAATTTGGTCTATTCATTACCTAGTCCAATTTTAGTGTGAGTCCATGGCCGTGGTACCCAGGGAGTCACCTCCTAGCATGGTGCAAGACAAGACAAGTGATTTGCACAGAACAACAAGTAGTACACCCACGGTGTCAAGACAAGTCAAGTCGAGTCAAGAGTGTGCCGCCACGGGCCACTAGCAAGTGAAGCCAAGTCATACCAAGTCAAGTCAAGTTAAGTTATCAAGTCATGCCAAGTCGGGAGTGCGCCGCTACGGGCCATGATCAAGTTAAGTCAAGGGAACTTCATGCCCAGGTCTGGTTGGTTCGTATGCAGATACAGTGTGAAAATACAAGTGCAAGCTACAAATATCCAGTTACAAGTACAGGTTGAAGATTAACAGGTTACAAGTTACAAGTTACTAATATTAAGGATTACTAGATTGCAAGATGAACTACAGGTTACAGGTGATAGTTATAAAAGATAAGCTAAAGTCTGCAATTCATAAGGAACCAGCCAGAATAAGCCAAGACCATTAAAACAGAAATCAACTCCAAGTTGTGTCCAAAGTGTATCAAGTCGGGCCAGGTAGTGTTGTGAGTTACAAAATATCAGAAGCTCCAATCCATAATAAAACGAGAGGGCTATTGAAGGTCAAACGGGCACCAGAGGTCCTGTACGCAGGCCAGCATACGCAGGGGCTATACACAGGCCATACGCAAGGGGAGCAGTACGCAAGCCATACGCAATGCACAGTACGCAGGCCAGCATACGCAGGGGAGCAGTACGCAAGCTATACGCAATGCACAGTATGCAGGCCAGCATACGCAGGGGCTATACGCAGGCCATACGCAATACACAGTACGCAGGCCAGCATACGCAGGGGCTATACGCAGGCCATACGCAATGCACAGTACGCAGGCCAGCATACGCAGGGGAGCAGTACGCAAGCCATACGCAAAGCACAGTACGCAGGCCAGCATATGCAGGGGCTATACGCAGGCCATACGCAAGGGAGCCAGGTTTGCACGAAAACCAAAACAGCGGGCCCCACGCACGTGGGCGTACGTATAGGGGCTCAAAGGCTCATGATGGAGACAAGGGAGAGGAGGCCACGTGCTGGCTGCGTAGAGGGGCACTACGCAGGAGAGGCTACGCAGAGTGCAATACGCAGGGTGCAATACGCAGAAGACCCTAAGCAAGGGCTCTACGCAAGCAACACTACGCAGGAGCTCTACGCAAAGGCCGTACGTGGGAGCCGCGTGGCCAACAAGAGGGAAAGGCTGTGTTCTTCTCCTACCTCTGTCCGAGAGGAAGAACACCCACCCCAAAAACTTGCAAAAATCCATAACTCTTTCAATTGAAAACGAAATCAGGTTTTGCAAAGACCAAAGTTGTGTAAAACTTGATTCTCCTCAACATGGAAACCTCAAAGATGCCAAAAATCAAAGTTTATGAAATAAATTCAAGGAAAACTGAGATTCATGAAAGTTCAGATCTAAGGAGACCCATGCTTCAAATCCAGAAACTCCAAGTTCTAATGTTGTTCATGGTGAACTAAGCTATCTAATGGACAAATAAAAGGGGTTCTCATGTGGTGGCCAAAAGCACTTGCCTATGGGTTGAGGAGTTGTGTGGAAGAAGGAAGAAGAAGAAGATGGAGAAGTAAATGAAAATAAAGAGGAGAGAGAAAAGTTAGGTGGGATATAATGAGGGTGGTTGTGGTGTTCTTGAGGGTGTAGAGTAGGTTAAGGGGTTCCAATGCAAAATAACCAAACCAAACCAATTAAAACCGAGCCGAACCAAAACCCGAAATACGAGAAAATCCAAAATTCTTGCAAGTCGAAAAAATTAAAAATACAAGCCAAAATCCAATCTACGAGTATAAATACGAAAATACGGGAAATGAGGGTGACAACTCTACCCACCTTCAAAGAATTCCGTCCTCGGAATTTAATCAAGGAGCTAGAGATTGCCACAACAAGCTATACTAAGCACAGACAAGCTACACTAAGCAGTTCAATCATACAACCATACAATACAAGCAAGGAAGGGAAAAGCGTAAGGCATAAGAAAGACATTATACCTTACGAGTCAAACAGGTAGGGATATCGCGATCGGATGTCGTCCTCACGCTCCCACGTTGACTCGCCTAGAGAGTGATGACCCCAAGCAACACGGACTAAGTTAATAGTCTTGTTCTTGAGCGTCTTTTCTCTCCGGTCCAAAATAGACACGGGCCTCTCCTCATACGAAAGGTTGGTACCAACAACCAATTCCGAATGATCTAGGATATGGCTCGGGTCCGGGATGTACCGTCTTAATTGGGATACATGGAATACATCATGTACCTCACTTAGTGACGACGGAAGAGCGAGACGATAGGACACATCGCCTACTCGCTCCAGAATATCAAACGGCCCTATATACCTAGGACTAAGCTTTCCCCGTACGCCAAAACGAATGACGCCGCGGGTAGGCGAGATCCTAAGGAATACATGGTCGCCGACGGCAAATTCTAAGGGACACCGATGAGCGTCGGCCCAATGGCGCTGGCGGTCCTGAGCAACTCGGATGTGATCTCTGACTTTCCTGACCACTTCAACCGTCTGAGAAATCAGTTCTGGACCGAGCATCTGCCTCTCTCCGATATCGTCCCATGCTAACGGAGATCTGCATTTCCTGCCATACAGAGCCTCAAAGGGTGCCATCTGGATACTGGCCTGGAAACTATTGTTGTACGAGAATTCCACCAGGTGCAGGTGGTCCTCCCATGAACCACCGAAGTCAAGGGTACACGACCGCAACATATCTTCGAGAGTTTGTATAGTACGCTCTGACTGCCCATCTGTCTGCGGATGATACGCTGAGCTGAACTTGAGACGAGTCCCCAAACTTTGATGAAGACTGCGCCAAAAGTGCGATGTGAATCTCGTATCCCTGTCTGATACTATGCTGACTGGCACCCCGTGAAGTCGGACGATCTGCCTGAGATACATCTCTGCTAGCTGTGCCGTCGACTGTCCAACTCTAAAGGGAAGAAAGTGTGCCACCTTGGTAAGCCTGTCCACAATGACCCAAATAGCATCTCTGCCTGCCAGAGATCTGGGTAACCCAGTCACGAAATCCATGGTTATGTGTTCCCATTTCTATTCTGGGATCGGTAAAGGTTGAAGAAGTCCAGCTGGCCTCTGATGTTCAGCCTTGACTTGTTGGCAAACCAAACATCGAGAGACATACCGGGCTATCTCCCTCTTCATACCATTCCACCAAAAGTGCTGACGAATATCTCTGTACATCTTCGTGCCGCCTGGGTGAATGGAATACTGCGAACTGTGAGCCTCTGCCATGACTTCCTGTCTGATATCTCCGCTGGGTACACAAAGACGCGTGCTGTGTCGAAGTATACCATCCTCATGAATACATAACTCTGGCCTTCTCCCTGCCTCGCACTCTGCTCTGAGCCGCTGAATCTTGGAATCTGTTAACTGTGCTGTCCGGATCCTCTCAACTATGGTGGACTGTATCTGTAGGCTGGCCATCAAGGCCACATTGGAAGGGAGAATCACTTCAATTCCCATCTTCTGAAGATCTGTTAATAGCTCTGGTTGCGCCGTTAGAAGGTAGACTCCGGCTCTCCGGCTCAACGCATCTGCTACAACATTGGCCTTCCCTGGATGATACTGCAAGTCCACATCATAGTCCACCAGTAGCTCGAGCCATCTTCTCTGCCGCATATTAAGATCCTTCTGGGTGAAAACATACTTCAGGCTCTTATGATCAGTAAATATCTCCACTCTGTCTCCGTACAAGTAGTGCCTCCACAACTTAAGTGCAAACACTACTGCTGCTAGCTCCAAGTCGTGGGTCGGGTAATTCTTCTCATGATCACGGAGTTGACGTGATGCATAAGCAATTACCTTCCCATGCTGCATCAAAACACATCCCAATCCTCTGCCTGAAGCGTCGCAATAAACTGTGAATCCTCCGGTCCCATCTGGAAGGGTGAGAATGGGAGCCGTTATCAAACCTCGCTTCAACTTCTCAAATGATTCCTGACATTCTGCTGTCCAAACGAACGGCACATCCTTGCGGGTCAACTGGGTCATCGGTGCTAAAATCCTTGCAAAATCAGAGACGAACCGCCGGTAGTAGCCGGCCAATCCTAGAAAGCTGCGAACTTCTGCCACTGAGCTGGGTACTGGCCATGCCTCGATAGCCACAATCTTCTGGGGATCCACTTCCACTCCTCCTCTGGTAATGATGTGACCCAAGTATGAAATGCGATCGAGCCAGAACTCGCATTTACTGAACTTGGCGTACAACTGGTGCTCTCTGAGAATCTGAAGAACCACACGGAGATGCTGCTCATGCTCCGCCTCACTCTTGCTGTAGACCAGGATGTCATCAAGGAATACTATCACAAACTGATCCAAGTAAGGCATGAAAATACGGTTCATAAGGTCCATGAACACTGCCGGCGCATTGGTCGCTCCAAAGGGCATAACTAGAAACTCCCAATGCCCATACCTAGATCTGAACGCCGTCTTCGGGATGTCCTGCTCTCTGACTCTGATCTGGTGGTATCCTGACCGCAAGTCTATCTTCGAGAAAACTGAAGCCCCTTTGAGTTGATCAAACAAATCATCTATCCTTGGAAGAGGGTATCCGTTCTTGATTGTCACTGAGTTCAAGGTACGATAATCAACACATAGCCTGGACGTACCATCCTTCTTTTTCACAAGAAGCATCGGGGCTCCCCAAGGCGATCCACTTGCATGAATGAATCCCTTGGTCCTGAGTTCTTCAATCATCTTGTACAAAATTTCCAACTCTGAAGGCGCCATTCTGTAGACTCGCTCTGATACTGGTGCTGTCCCGGGAATCAAGTCAATGGTGAACTCGATCTCCCGCTCTGGTGGCATCCCTGGAAGTTCCTCTGGGAAGACATCTGGAAACTTTTCAACTATCCGGGGCAACTGCACTGCTGCTACTGCCATCTGCAATACTGGAGGAGATGGTTCTACTGTGCCTCTGGTAAATAAAAACTCTGGCTCTCCGGGAATACTAAAGACAACTCTGCCAACATGGCAGTCTATCCTAGCATAATGGTTCCTCAACCAATCCATGCCTAGGACTATATCATAGTCCGCCATAGGGAATTCTATGAATCTAGCGGGAAACTCTCTACTGCTAACTACGATTCGACACGAGGAAAACACTCGATCTACTCCCACAAGACCATTACCGGTAAGTATATTGAGCCTCACTGATAATGACTCGGGCTCCAATCCTATCCGTGTCGCGAATCGTGCAGACATGAATGAATGCGATGCACCAGAATCAAATAATACAGATGCTGGAAAGGTGTTGACGAGAATAGTACCTGCCACTACCTCACCTGGTGCAACTTCTTCTTCCATGGTCATCATCATTGCCTGACCTCTAGCTACGGGTCCCCTCTGCTGGAAACCCCTCTGTCGGCTCTGTGCTGGAGCCTGGGTGAACTGCTGCTGGTTCTGCTGTTGAAAGGCCTGGGCCTGGGGCGCCAATGGCCTCGGGTACTGCTGTTGCTGCAGCTGCTGCTGGACTGGAACTGGGGCTGGTCCCCTCACCGAAGAACTAGAAAGGTTGGATGAGGATGGACCTCCCCTATTCGGGCAGGTCCCTATCTTATGATCTGCTCCTCCACAAGCCAGGCACAATCCCTGTGCCCTACGACACTCTGCCACTACATGGCCCGGCTTCCCGCAATGAGAACATCCCACCGCGGAAGACTGCTTCTGCTTCTGCTGCTGCGGGTACGTCGGGGTCGAATGCTGAACCGACGTCACTGAGGCCGCCCGCCTCGGAGTTCCAATGGTTATACCCCTAGCTGCCGGGGCTGGAGCTGAAGATTGGTGCATCTGGTTGTGGGACCGCTTCCTGTCTCCGGTCCTGTCCACAATTCTCCGGGAGGTATACTCATGCCTCCTTGCTGCTTTCAATACTGCATCGAACGTCTGGTGCTCGAACTGTTCTACAGCCAATAATATCTCCAAATGCAGTCCTTGCTGGAACCGCTGAGCCCTATCGAACTAGGTTGCCACCAAGGTGGGGGCGAACCTACTCAGTCTAGAAAACTCGGTCGCATAGCCATCGACCGTCCTGCCTCCTTGCTTCAAGTTGGTGAATCTGGTCTGCAGGTCGTACCGTGCCACCGCATCGAAGTACTTTGTCTGAAACCTCTCTCTGAACGTCGCCCAAGTGACTGGTGTTGCTAACCCCATGGCCTGAGCTGCCCACCAATCGCGAGCCAAGTCTAACAACTGTAGGCGTACCACCGCCACCTTATCATTATCAGGTGTCCTAGCTGCTTCTAGAACCACCTCGGTATCCTGAAGCCAAGCATCCGCGGCAATCGCATCTTCACTGCCGTCAAAGAAGGAAGGGTTCAAGCGCTTGAAACTGTTGGCCGTCTGATTTCCTTGGGGACCTCCTCGGTTTAGTGCATCATGAACTTCCTGGTGCAAGGCGTCGCCTCGACGATCTTGGGATGCAAGCAGTTCTCTGATAAGCCCCACCAAAGGTCCCTCATCCTGTCTAGCTGGTTGAACGGGTGGAGCTGCCTGAACTGGAGGTTCCGGGCCTCCGGAAGGCATAACTCGAGAGGCTACTCCAGAGTGCTGAGCTTGATCTTCCTGGCGCTGGAGTGCTTGTCGAGCTTCCTCTGGCTGGTTGGCAGGTCCGGGAGTAATACCGCTGAAGAAGATGACATAGGGAACAATAAGGAAAGGACCAGGACAGATCAATTATACAAGCAATATGATCAGGTCAAGAATCTCAAGGATTTGAAGATACGAGCAGAGATCAAGGGCGAATATTGATTGAGACATCTATTTGGTAAACCCTCACATTTCTTGAATGCCAAGACTTGCATGGGCCACCACTTAAACCGTGTCACGCCCCAGAACCAGAATACTGGAGAGCGGGGGCAGACACAGCCAGCTACGTATATTGAAATAGAATACGTCTCAACAATACGGTCACGGCTGTCTAGATATGAGGGTTTACTACAAGCCAGCAGTCTCTTAGGGTCAAGCCGATTGTCTCAATCTCAAGCAATTAACAGAGTTACAAGATGTTAGAGCATCAAATATATATATATATAAGGCGTCCCAAATATTACATATTGGATGATCATGAAGCTAGCCGTACAAAATGATAGGACTAGCAAGAGTTCAGTCATACATGATCAACCCTAGGATTTGTTAATCATGTTACAGCCCGTAGGCAGACAGTAAGGAATTGTGCATCGAGCTAACAGGTGCTCGTCGGCAAACGCCTCAAAAGAATAAATTTACATATAAGTGGGTGAAACAAAAAGGGAAGACCCACTCGTAGCCCGGGTTCCGTCTAGTTGTCACCATTGGGCTGGAAGCTCGGTAGATCCTCGGGAGCCGCTCCGAAATCTGGCCATACAAAACCAGCTGGGTCAAACCCCAGAAAGAGCAAGTGCCATAAGGGAGGCCACAAATAAGAACAAAAGCCAGCATATCAAAACATAAAGAAGAAAAGGAAAAATACCAGTAAATAAAGTACACAGAGCGATAAACGACTAGGGACGTGGAACCATTCCGGGAGCCAGGTTACAATCCTTAAACCAAACAAGGACCGGGATTGTACCCTTTCGTCTGAATAGCTCACTGTCTCTACCCATTTATCGTTAGAGATAAGTAAAATAATCATGATCAAGAGTTCCAGGTACAGGGGCTAGACAAGACTCTAGACAGGGCTGGACACCATTCATTCACAATCGGCCAAGCAAGTACTACGGCTTACTACTTTAACTAACTAGGGTTATCCCAAGCCTAATTACTAACAAGATGCAAGTGAGAAACTCCCAGTCCCAAGCCCTGCAGACCATCCAGTTATCCTTCCGCGGGTTGAGAGTTATAGGTGGGTACATCGCCCGGGAGACAAATGTACCCTTAGGTGACTTAGAGGGTGCAACACATGACAGTGTGCTGGAAATGTGCTCTACTCGTCGGCAAGCTACAAGTCCATTTATGCCTCCAGATAACGAGACTGCCTGTGACCGGGAATTCTCCATGTTCTAATTTGGTCTATTCATTACCTAGTCCAATTTTAGTGTGAGTCCCTGGCCGTGGTACCCAGGGAGTCACCTCCTAGCATGGTGCAAGACAAGACAAGTGATTTGCACAGAACAACAAGTAGTACACCCACGGTGTCAAGACAAGTCAAGTCGAGTCAAGAGTGTGCCGCCACGGGCCACTAGCAAGTGAAGCCAAGTCATACCAAGTCAAGTCAAGTTAAGTTATCAAGTCATGCCAAGTCGGGAGTGCGCCGCTACGGGCCATGATCAAGTTAAGTCAAGGGAACTTCATGCCCAGGTCTGGTTGGTTTGTATGCAGATACAGTGTGAAAATACAAGTGCAAGCTACAAATATCCAGTTACAAGTACAGGTTGAAGATTAACAGGTTACAAGTTACAAGTTACTAATATTAAGGATTACTAGATTGCAAGATGAACTACAGGTTACAGGTGATAGTTATAAAAGATAAGCTAAAGTCTGCAATTCATAAGGAACCAGCCAGAATAAGCCAAGACCATTAAAACAGAAATCAACTCCAAGTTGTGTCCAAAGTGTATCAAGTCGGGCCAGGTAGTGTTGTGAGTTACAAAATATCAGAAGCTCCAATCCATAATAAAACGAGAGGGCTATTGAAGGTCAAACGGGCACCAGAGGTCCTGTACGCAGGCCAGCATACGCAGGGGCTATACACAGGCCATACGCAAGGGGAGCAGTACGCAAGCCATACGCAATGCACAGTACGCAGGCCAGCATACGCAGGGGAGCAGTACGCAAGCCATACGCAATGCACAGTACGCAGGCCAGCATACGCAGGGGCTATACGCAGGCCATACGCAATGCACAGTACGCAGGCCAGCATACGCAGGGGCTATACGCAGGCCATACGCAATGCACAGTACGCAGGCCAGCATACGCAGGGGAGCAGTACGCAAGCCATACGCAATGCACAGTACGCAGGCCAGCATACGCAGAGGCTATACGCAGGCCATACGCAAGGGAGCCAGGTTTGCACGAAAACCAAAACAGCGGGCCCCACGCACGTGGGCGTACGTATAGGGGCTCAAAGGCTCATGATGGGGACAAGGGAGAGGAGGCCACGTGCTAGCTGCGTAGAGGGGCACTACGCAGGGGAGGCTACGCAGAGTGCAATACGCAGGGTGCAATACGCAGAAGACCCTAAGCAAGGGCTCTACGCAAGCAACACTACGCAGGAGCTCTACTCAAAGGCCGTACGCGGGAGCCGCGTGGCCAACAAGAGGGAAAGGCTGTGTTCTTCTCCTACCTCTGTCCGAGAGGAAGAACACCCACCCCAAAAACTTGCAAAAATCCATAACTCTTTCAATTGAAAACGAAATCAGGTTTTGCAAAGACCAAAGTTGTGTAAAACTTGATTCTCCTCAACATGGAAACCTCAAAGACGCCAAAAATCAAAGTTTATGAAATAAATTCGAGGAAAACTGAGATTCATGAAAGTTCAGATCTAAGGAGACCCATGCTTCAAATCCAGAAACTCCAAGTTCTAATGTTGTTCATGGTGAACTAAGCTATCTAATGGACAAATAAAAGGGGTTCTCATGTGGTGGCCAAAAGCACTTGCCTATGGGTTGAGGAGTTGTGTGGAAGAAGGAAGAAGAAGAAGATGGAGAAGTAAATGAAAATAAAGAGGAGAGAGAAAAGTTAGGTGGGATATAATGAGGGTGGTTGTGGTGTTCTTGAGGGTGTAGAGTAGGTTAAGGGGTTCCAATGCAAAATAATCAAACCAAACCAATTAAAACCGAGCCGAACCAAAACCCGAAATACGAGAAAACCCAAAATTCTTGCAAGTCGAAAAAATTAAAAATACAAGCCAAAATCCAATCTACGAGTATAAATACGAAAATACGGGAAATGAGGGTGACACATGTCCATTATTTACTTTATGTCACATGTTGTTTACTTTATACCCACATTTATTTATTCTATCTATATTTGTTGTTATGTTGGTTATTGTTGGTTTAGTTCATTCTTTGGCTTCCTTTGTGGTACTTGCTATATGGGGTCTGCCCCGACTGATTTCGTTTGGCCAGATATTGTAGAAGAGTCGAAAGATCTTACGTACCTTCTCCTTGATGGTGACCACCCGGAACACCAAGGTGCATGAGTGGATGTTCTTTTCTTTACCCACTAGTATCTGTACATATTTTTTGCAGTGTTTAGCCACCAAGCACGTGTTTAGATCGTGTTTTTGACCTTGACATTAGCCAACTGATCATGTATCACATGCTCTTGCTAGTTCTTAATTTTGTATTACTAGCTTTATTATCATCTATATATTATAGTCTGTGATCTTTTACTGTCTTATATGCCTGATGATGATCATACTTTTTTATACTTTACTTATTTGCCTCGATTGAGATATCTAGGATTGTTTGACCTAGGATTGACGGTGGATTGTTGTTGTAACCTCCATCTCTACAGCTTTGACCGTATCTCGGGGTACTGGAGTAATCTGATATACATAACTGGCATGATCTGTTCCGACTTTCCAGTATTCTGGTTCTGGTGCGTGACATAAATTCTAGTCCAAGTCGGACTAATTTTATTTTTGGATAAATTTGAGCCAATTTTTTTTATATTTATTTTATAATTATATTTGAATTCTTTCATAATTTGATTAGGCTTAGTTTCTTTGGAGATAATTTAATTTTTTTAATAAATAGAATGTATGTAGAAGAGTAAGGATAAGTTTAGTAATATTAATTTTATATTTGATCTTCAGTTTATCCCATTTTAGTTTCCATTCTTAAAAGTTGAAATGTCAGTTTATATCTTGGATCCTCAAGTGTTTCCATACTGTGTCTGTGTCTTAAGTGTTCCCATTTTTTTTTTTAAATATTATGAGCTCGAACAAGACCTAAAATAAACAAATTAAAGAAAGTACTTGACGTTCAAAGAACCCTTCATCCGTTCCGCGCTATTGATAAAATTAGCTAGAGAAGAAAATTTACACCCGTTCGGTCCGAGAGGGCCGGTTTCCCATGCGTTTAATATCTTGGTCCTGGTGTAAATTGCTAGCATGACCCCATGCAACGCCAAAGGTAAAGGTCGTGAGCAGACGAAACAAAGTAAAAGGAAAACTAGCCAAGAGCAGCCAAACCTGCATGCAAAGCCCTCCCCCAGAAAACAAGCCTACCCAGCCGCCAAACCTCACTCTTTTCTTATGGAAAGGAACCCTCTAAACTCCTTTCGACAAACTTGAGCCATCTCCCAGGAAACAATCAGGTGCCTTGCCTTTGCCTTTTCTAATCTATATTCTCTTGTTAATTGTCTTAGTTCAATTGGTAGAGGTGGAAGACAGGTTCCCAGAGATTTGTAGATTCTAATCGAGAAAGAAATTAATTTTATTTTCAAAAATCCTAGAGGAATTCATGAGTTCTTAATATTTTAAACTTATACATCTTATTTTTTGATTTTTTTAAAGATACTAAACAGAAAAAATTAAGGACCTAAATAGAAAAAACTGTCCACGTGTCATAATTATAGTGGAACTGATTTTATTTCCAGCAAAGATTAAATTGATGACTGTGATGCGGAGAGCAGTATAAACCGGATGTAGTTACACGGATTAAGTTGTAGTATTAGGCTGAGTTGAGGACCATTGGGCCAAATTGGGAAAGTTAAAAGTCTTTCGGAATCGCATTGAGAGACTTAGCAATAAACTAATAGACCTTTTTTTTGTTCCATATGTGCAGTTGTTTCAACGATCAAGGTGGGATCGGGCTCTCCAAATTAGCTTCTATGGTGAGTTTTCTTGTTTTGAATGAAGTACTCCAATAATCTACCAAGTACGTGCAACGGTTGGGTTGTTCTTTTCTTATTCAACTTTTATGCATGTTACCAGTTATCTTGTTATTTCCACATTTCAGATTTTGCTTTCTTCCGATTTTTTGTAGGGTTTATATGTTCGATAAAAAAATTCAGATTTCTTAGCAATTATCAACATATCGCAATGAATTGTGTTGAATCTGGATTTACAATTATCTACATGTGCACTACACCATGTGTTGTAGTATAAAATATTAATAAAGTTATTCGAGAATTTGTAGAAAAAGACCGATGGAGAAAAGATGAGTTCTATATTTTGTACTGGGAAGGATCCAAACTATGGATTTCCCACTTTTAGTATGTTGGATTTTCTTGTATTTTTCTTCTTTTTAAATCTGCAACAAAATAAAATTGAAAGTAAAGTTACTGGCCTCCGGGGAAGTCCTGCACGTAGCACTGTCCTAAGAGTTAATCTGCATCTATGTGCAGACTTTGTCCGAATGCTCCTAGTGGTAAAATTCTCGCTCCACCGGAATCTCCTTGCCGCACACGACGCAGAGAGGATGACCCTCGACTTAGCTCTGCCCAGAGTAACAATAAAAAAGAACAGAATTTGGAGGAAACAAGATTTTTAGAGAGCTTTCACAACAAAAAATTCCGGTGTCTTGGACGAAGGAAAAACTCGATATAATAGACAGATTTCTAACGTTTGTAACGGCTAGGAATAATGATTAATGAAGTTTAAAGTTACAAAGTAATAACAAATACAAAAAACGTGATACATTGAACCTGGACAAATTTAATGTGTCCAAATGTTACAATTTTTCGTGAATTATAATGGTCAGAAAAATTAATGGTCAGAAAAATTAATGAGCAGCAAAAAGATTTTTAGGGTCTCAGCCCAAACCCGAAGAGAAAATAGAATCGGCATTCGGCGTCCACATATGCGGGCACGTACCAGCACTCGTTACGCATGCCGAACCGAACCGAGCCGAGCCGGGACGGGTGGCGGCGGCAGGGCACGCGTACGGTCCATGAGGCTCCTACACAATAGTTCAATGAAGCAAGGGCAAACAAAGTATTATATGCACAAGAAATTTCCTTCATCCAACTGATGCGGGACTCTTAGAATAAGGTAGACTAGAGCTTTTGCTCAAAATCTGCAGATGCAGCCAACAATCTCCCCACCCCCTCCAAAAGATCAAGTTCCAAGATAATATAAGGAAAGAGAATAAGAGAATTTATGGGCAGTTGTATACTATGCATAAATGAGATGGACTACAGCCTTGAATTTTACGTAGTGACTATTGTCTTTGTCTGAAGAAGTGTTTGATGGACTACGCCTTGAATCAGTCTTCTTGAACCAGATTCAGAAAAATAGCACACATATTACGCTAGAGGTACTTGAGTCTATCGGGTTGTAGAAGCATGAAAACTATTAAAGAAGGATCCATGCGGCCAGGAAACTCCATGCGGCTCAGGAAGCCCATGTGGCTCACAGATTCATGCGGCACGAGGGGCTATGCGGCTCAAGACGTCCTATGCGGCTCAGAACAGGAGACACGTGGCTTGAAAAACAGTTCTCCCCTCCTGCATTAATTGCTGTGACGGCTGACAACTCTGAAAAAGTGGCAGTCCTGACACAAAAGTGGTAATTATGACTCTGTCATAATGACAGACCCCTAGGGAAGTGAAGGAGATCTCTGACAGAATCTTCCGAAATCCAGAAAATGCCACGTGGCCCTGACACGTGGACGATCATATGCGGCTCGAGCGAAGACTTCCCATGCGGTTCAGAATGAAGCCATTCCATGCGGCTCAGGCTGAAACAGTCTCATGCGGCTCAAGCGGAGGCCTTCCCATGCGGTTCAAGAAGACCATTTCCATGCGGCCCAGGCGGATGCATCCCTATATGGCTCGTAATGATCATCTCCATGCGGTTCAAAGGTTCGAAGGGGGGAGCCACTACCCAAGCAGCCCTGACACGTGGCCTGAACCTTATGCGGCCCAAATCTTATGCGGCTCAATCTTCATGCGGTTCAGATCCCCCAGTGGCTCCTAGGACACGTGTCCTAAGCCGATCAATCTCCCAGATTTATTGCAATCAGAGATTAGGTCAAATCTCAATAATCTGGGACACGTGGCAGGAGAATAAATCAAATTTATTCGCAGACATCAGAAGATCATTATGAGGAAGATTTATTCCAATCAGTATTAGTTGCTGATGAGATTTGGTGTAATCTATACTTAATGGTCCAGATCTATCACAATCAAAACTAATGGCCTAGATTGACCAATCCACAGGCCGCCGCCATCTCCAAGAAGCAATCATTTGCAACCCTAATGATCACACCCCATTCCTATAAATAGCAGGGTGCCATTCCCTTGCAAAGAGATATATACACACAGAGAGAGGCGTACATAGGAGCACTTTTCGAGATCAGAGAGAGCACCAGAGTACTTAGAGAAAAGAGCAGAGAGAGAGAACAAAGAGAGCATTTCTTCAACGTCGAGCAATCTTCTGGAGCCAAGGCTGCATACCGATCGTCCAAGGAGTAAGGCAGAGCGGCCGTCGCTTTTTCGAGCCTCTATCGTCATCCCCCAGAATCTAAAATAAACAATTGTACTTAGACTGCTGTACCTAGGCTTTCGTCCCTAGGCTTTCTTTGTACAAGCGAGTTTGTAACGTGAAGTAAAAGTCCAGTCCTCCGATAATTATTCTGCTCTTTTATATTTCATGGCAAACACGATGGCGACTCTGCTGGGGACAAACTTCTCCACGGCTGAGGAGTTGGTGATGCAGTCGGATGCAGCCAAGCTTGGCTCCACGCAACAGAAGATGGTCATCCGTTTCGACCAACAGGCGTTTGAAGAGATGCTCTCTGAAGGAAGTGCTGGTCCGATCCAGAAGCGAACACGCACAAAGAAAGCTCGCTGCGAGTGGAGGCCAAAATCATTTGCTCCCCCACAAGCTCTGGACGGGGTACTCTCTGCTACCCAAGACGACGAGGGCGATTCTCATACGGCTCCACTTCGAGCCGTAGAGAACTCTGCTGTCCCCAAGTCCGACAAAGGAAAGCACTACGATACTGGACTTGCAGGGACAAAGAGCGACTCTATGCGCCTCAAGAAGAAGCCGAGCACTCCTATGGCTAAATCTGCCAACCACATGCAGGAGGCTCATGCGGGTAGAACTACCAGCCGCATGAAGAAAATCTATGCGGCCAGATCATCCAGCCGCATAAAGAAGACCCATGCGGCTGAGACTCCCAGCCGCATGAAGAAAGCCTATGCGGCTATGTCTGTCAACCGCATACGGACCAATGATGACAGCTGCATGACGCCTACTCCACGCGGTTCTGTCTTCGACCGCCTCTCGTACGGTCTTGATCTCTTGTGCTCCCAAGAAGATATGTCTGACTCTCTCCAGTATCACTTAGACTCTTCCTACTATGTGCCCTTACGCACTAGAGCGAAGAAGTCTAAAGCAGCGCGAGCCTGGCGAGTTCGGCCCGCTGATCTGATCTCTGACCATCCGAGCGTTCCGTATACCGCTATGCGGGCCTCGGATGGGAAGTTGTACAGAACCACTCGAGTCCAGCCCCCGGCGGCAGACGGACAGAGAGGTTCGCAAAAGCCTTCCAAAATTCCGGAAACAAACATGGTCGGTTCAGACCCATCTGACTTGCGTGAGGCCATCCTCCACAAACACAAGGAAAGAGAAGATGCATCGGGGCGCAAAGAGTCCTCCCACGGACGTCACTGCACCCAAGTCATCGTCAACTGCTGCTGCAACAGCACGACGATACGAGAAGACCGGCAGTCTGTCTTTCAAAGACTGCAACAGCCATCTTCAGAAGACGAGGCACTACCCGTCGTCTCCTGCAACTTTGCTCGGAAAGTCCCCGCTGATGGAAGGAGGAAGAAGACGAATGTTCCCAGCCCGAAGATCTCAACCACTGCGACTAAAAGACTGTCGTCTAAGCGGGTGCCCACCACCGGAGTTTTCCAAGGTACTCGCTCTAAGACGAAATCTGCTACAGTAGGAGATTCGTCGTTAGAAGATTCGTCGTCCATAACGCAGGGGGTTGCTGGGGCTGGGGGTAGCACCCCTCCGAGCCTCCACAGCAACCCGATGTTCCAAGAAGACGAGCCGGGGGAGACAACTCTCCCATCGGATGTAGCAAACCTCGACGTCCCCGAGGGCATCCACAACTCCCATGACGAGGCGAACTCGAAGACTGGGGGTACTGTTCCTTCCGAGTCTGAGTCAGAAGGGAATATACCCACATACCATGATGACTTCTCACTACAGGGATACGATTCAGAGGGCGCTTCCTCCACTGCTCCGTCTATCTCTCCTCATGTGAAGACGGTATTCATGACAGACAGCAACCAAGGTGGTTACAGTGATCGCCAACGCATCGACACTCTAGAGGCCATACTACATGCCTTGGTCAAGTCTGTAGACGAGATCAAAGCGGCCCTTCCAAATCTCAAAGGAGGGACGCCTGGCCAAACAAGTGCGGGTCCCGCGGTTAATGCGGACTCGAACTCAGCGGCAACGAACCCGGGCAACAATCCTCCGGAAACAACGGCCCCCACCGCCGTGGACGAAGCACGCGAAGCGAGAAGAAAGGTCCAGGAGCTCCGAGCCATGTTCCACGCTCGAAAAAACTCTCAAGACCTCAGAATACGGCAACCATACCATGCTGCATGGAGGGATGTTCCATTCCCACCAAGATATAAGTCGTTCAATATCAATCCTTATGATGGCAAGACCTCAGCAAGTCGGTACATCACTTACTTCGAGGTCACCACCGACCATCTGCCCCATGACGATGCCATTCTCACACGATTATTCATCGGGGCATTGGAAGGAGTCGCCTTCGACTGGTATCGCAATCTGTCGGACAACTGCATCCACTCCTTCGCCGACTTCAAGCGCATATTCTTGGAGAGATTCTACGAAGTAGGGTAGGACATCACCATGTCCACCCTCATGGACGTCGTCCAAGGGGAGAAAGAGCTGACAAGGAACTACATCGAGCGGTTCCGCCAAACCGCCATGAAGTTGCCCTCTGGAAATCCAGATTCCTCCTTGATTGAAATTTGCCAAAAGAGACTCCTTCCAACAATCGGTCTCTGGATGGGCGAAAGTCAATTCAAGGACTGGAAGACGTTCATCATCAGTGCCACAAGCGCCGAAGAACCATTAAAGAAGGCTCGCCAACTGGGATTGCACATCTCGGACGGGAAGAACAAGGGCAAGCGTCCTAACACCAATAATGACAATGGGGGTAGTCCCTCCAACAATCGGGACGGCAGGGGCAAGCAGGCTATGGTAGCCGACACGGCACAGAAACCTGAGCCAAAGCCGGCAGACAAACAATGGCCGCAAATCACTTACTCCTTCGAAGACGGTCACGTCAAGCCCATCTTGGACATGCTCATACAAGGGGACAGAATTCAGCTTCCTCCACCAAGACGGGAACCGCGGCCGGCAGAGATGGAGAACCCAAAGTACTGCCATTATCATCGCTACGTCCACCATGCTACACACGACTGCTACCAGCTAAAACGGTACATCCAAAATCTTATCGATTCGAACGCTCTGGCTATCGATTTCGAAGAGGTAACCGTGACAGCTAATATGGTATCCGTACAATTCGGCAGCTTTCCTCCGACGGAAACTGAAGACGGGGTGGTCCCCATCTCTCTGGAGACAATAGAGATTGCTAATCTTCTACCTCCCCGAGATCAGGCTGCTGGTCTAGTGCCCCTCACCACATCACGAGGGGAGGTCATGTGGATCCATCCAGACTTGGCACTACTAAAATACCCCACTTTACCGACGGAAGTTTAGCGACGGACGGATTCCGTCGCTAATAGCGACCAGTTTCCGACATCTTAGCGACGGATTAGCGACAGACAACATAACATAATTTTTTCCAATTTTAAATGTAAAAATTTGTCGGGTTTCCGTCGCTAAGTCGACGAACGTTAGCGACGGATTCTTTTTCGTCGCTTATTCGTCGCAAATGTTGGCGGCAAAATCTTTAAAACATTGGCGAAAACTTTAGCGACTAACTGGCGACGGATATATCCGTCGGAAAACACCTTTTAATTGGCGACGGTTTAGCGACTAATTTATTCCGTCGCTATTCCGTCGCTAGGTTCTGTGCCCTAACTTAAATTGAACCGACGGGGGGGAATTTTTCATTCCCCCCAAAACTCTCTCTCTCTCTCTCGCGGCTCTCTCTCTCTCTCTCTCTCTCTCTCTCTCTTTCTTTCTCTAATTTTGGGTTTTGGGGCCGGGGGGGGGAGTGGGGGGGTCGGCTTCGCGGGGGGTGGAGAGGGCGGGGGGGGAGGGGTAATCATTGAAATGCAACCGTCGGTAATCAGTCGCTAGTCCGTCGGTTAATCATTTGTCCGACGACTTAGCGACGGACAAATTTTAGCGACGACGTATTTCCCGACGGCCATTTTCATCAAATATCCGTCGCTATTCCGTCGGTAATTTATGTTACCGACGGATGAGCGACGGATGTGGCCGTCGCTAAAGTTGGTTATTTTGGTAGTGTGGTATCGGAAGTGACTCGGCCCATATCGTCTTCTATCTGCAAGAAAAAGAATAGAAAAATCAGATCCTGCCGCACAATCTCGGCAGACATCGAAGAAGCTACAACCGTCGTCACGCGGTCTGGGGTGCAATCCCGACCTGTGGTTGACAATCCAGCTGAAGATCATCAACCCACTATAACTGATGCTCCGGGACCGGCTCAGCCTCCGACGACCGACAAGCCTAGGCCGAGGGAGACTCACTTCGACAAATCCCTCCGAAAAGAGGCAGCCCAAGGGTTGGAGAAGCCCTACAACTTTGACATCTTGGCACAATTGGCCAACACACCGGCCAAGTTGTCATTATACGAGCTCCTGAGACTCTCCAAGGATGTTCGTGCGGCTTTGAGCGATGCACTCCAAAACGTCGACGCATACCTGGCTCAAGTTAACCTCACGGGAGAAAATCCGCCTGCAGATCTCCAAGACAGCGCCTGCACGGGAGTAATGCCCAACATCGTCTTCACTCCGTAGGACATGCTCATCAAAACTAATCTGCACGATCGCCCACTATACTACACTGGATACATCGGCAACGTAAAGGTGGATCGGATGCACATTGATCCTGGCTCTTCCATAAGCATTATCCCGAAGGGTCTGCTGCATCATCTCCGCATCCCAATGCATCGCCTGACGCCTACAAGCACCGCCATCAGCGGTTTCAATTCGGGCAGGAGCTACCCTATTGGGAAGATTCGTCTGAAGTGTCAAATTGGCGACCTCCAATCCGAAGTCACCTGCTACGTCATAGATGCAGACACTTCTTACAACATCCTCTTGGGGCGCCCGTAGATACACGATTATATGATCGTGCCTTCCACGCTGCACCAGTACTTCAAATATGTCGACAAATACGGCTTCGTGAGGACAGAATTTGCTGATATCGATCCCTTCAAAAGGGTCGAATCTTACTACTCAGACTCCTGCCTGTACAAAAAATCGAAGAAGCATCTTGGTGAAGGAGATGTACAAGCTAGTACCGAGACAGCCACAGGATCAGAAGAGCCTCTGACGATCCACCTCCAAGCTCGCAAACCGGGCAGGTCTGCGTCCCTTACCGCCACTCTGCGTAAGGACGCAATCAGCCTCTCGGCACAAGAAGAGCAGATGATAATCCGGCTGCCAAGGTCTGGCCAAGTGCCAAGACCTACAACGGAGCCACTGACAAACAGGCTGCCGGGAACCGGCCAGCCGCAGACGGAGAAGCTCAATCCCTCCGACAAGCCGATGATGATACGCCTTTCCAAGAAGGGTCGTCACCCCGATGCAAGGTCTGACACTTCCAGCGAACCAGCCACTCCCCGCCCCACATCGAGTACCAAACTAGGGGTCGCTAGTCTGCCAACAACTCCACGCTCAGCACCATCAGCTGAACCGCTGACGATCAAGCTCCCCAGGTCGTCCTCTCAGTCTTCATTCACACAGGGGGTAGCCGAAGAGGAACCGGAGCTAGCCAAGTATGTGGCTGCCCACACTGATGTTCCCTCCGCAGATGCTGTAATCCCCCTAGAAAAGATACCTTACTTCATCAAAAAAGGGCTATCTTTGAACTACCTCGAGCTTAATAAGCTTTGTACAATGTACGCTATGGAACACGGTATAGGCACTCACCTACACACACAGGTGACAAATGTCTACACCACAATCCAGCTTACTCCAACAGAAGACGCTTACCGAATAATCGAGGGAGGGGACCATCCAATCATCTTCGGCCGGAAGGACGATCTGCATCCCTTCACCATAGAAGAAGTCGACCTTGGATCGGATGCCGGGAGACTACCTCTGTATCTTTATAGCCCCCAATCTAAATATCTCATATAGAAACCAGGGTATGATCGGGAAATGACGCCGGGTTTGAACTACGGTACTGGACGACGATTACCTTTGAAGCCCCCGGTCCCGGCTGGCAAACCACGGGACTACTATAGCAAGACTCGATGTGGATTAGGGTATGTAACACCCACGACGACCCCTGAAAGTTCAGATGAAGAATGTGACTGGCATTCACATTCGACCGGATCACCAACTTCTGACTCTGATACCAGCATCGGAGATGTATTCAGACAAGTCTTGTCAGTCAACATGGCATTTACCGATGCTTATGAAGAAGACGAAGACATCCCCAAAATCCTTGAGCTAGAGCCGTGGGCCCAGCAGTTGGATGCGCAATAGAAAAAGCGGTTCGAACTGAGGGAACCTCCTATTGAAGATAAGGTTATCCAGGTCGACCTCGGCAGCGAATCTTCCCTAAAACCAATCTTCGTCAGTAAAAGTTTAACAGACGAAGAACGAGAATCACTGCTGGAACTTGTCAAAGAATACATTGATGTGTTCACATGGAGCTATGAAGACATGCCGGGATTAAATCCCGATATTGCTCTTCACAAGCTCAACATTCGGCCGAACGTAAAGCCAGTCAAGCAACAACAGCGACGCTTCCGCCCAGGCATCATGGATGCGATCGAAACCGAAGTCAACAAACTGATAGCCAGCGGCTTCATTCGTGAGGAACAACATCCGGATTGGGTCACCAACATAGTACTCATCCTTAAAAAGAATGGGAAGATTCGAATCTGCATCGACTTCTGCAATCTAAACGAGGCATGCCCCAAAGATGAATTCCCCCTCCCTATCACGGACATCATGATTGACAATACCTGCGGCTTTGAACGTATGTCATTCATGGATGGCTTCTCGGGGTACAACCAAATCAAGATGTCTCCTGACGACGAAAAGCACACATCATTCCGAACACCGATTGGCACGTATTGCTACACAGTCATGCCTTTCGATTTAAAGAATGCTGGTGCCACATATCAAAGAGCCATGAGTATCATCTTCAGGGTCCACTTACGCAAGACTGTGGAGTGCTATGTTGATGACATCGCCGTCAAGAGTCGCCGTAAGGGAGACCATCTGCAGGATCTGAGGACGGTATTCGACCTGATACGAGCGCACAATTTAAAAATGAACCCTACGAAGTCCTTCCTGGGCGTATCCAGCAGGAAGTTCTTGGGTTTCATCATCACCGCCCAGGGTATCCATGTAGACCCTGAGAAGACAAAGGTAATTATGGAGATGGGTCCCTCGAGAAATCTCCGCAAACTCAGAGGCCTTCAAGGGAGGCTAGCAGACATCAGGAGGTTCATTTCTAACCTCTCCGGGCGATGTCGGCCATTCACCCACCTCATGAAGAAAGACGTCTCGTTCGTATGGGACGAAGAATGCCAGCGGACCTTTGACAGCATCAAAGAATATTTGTCGAACCCTCCAGTCCTGGTGGCCCCGGTTACTGGAAAATTATTCCTGCTCTACGTACGAGCAATGGAGCACTCCCTCGGAGCTCTGCTAGCACAAAACAACGATGCAGGCCATGAACAGGCCATATATTACTCAGCCGAATGATGATTGGGCCAGAGCACCGATACACCGCTGTGGAGAAGGAATGCCTTGCCCTAGTGTTCGCCATTCAGAAGACACGGCACTATGTCACCGGACAAACGATACATGTGATCTCACGGGTCAACCCTCTCAGGGTCCTCATGACTAAACCAGGGACACTCAGCGCTCGTCTCTCTACATGGGCAATATTGCTATCCCCCTACCATATGATCTTCGTCCCACAAAAGGCGGTCAAAGGTCAAGCCCTGGCAGACTTTTTGGCAGCCCACCCGGGCTCGGAGTCGCCCAGGATATATGAAGAGATCCCAGATGAGGTCGCCGACTCGCATGCAACCTCTCACGATGATATATGGCGAATGTTCTTCGACGGCGCTTTGAGAACTAGACCTAAGGGCAACATCGCCGTCGGAGTTGGGGTGGTACTGGTTTTCCCTACCAGATTGGTGATCAACCGCGCTTACTCCCTCACGGAGCCCTGTTCTAACAATATGGCCGAGTACAACGCACTGGTCATTGGCCTCCAACTTGCAAGGGAGCTGGGGGTAGAATATCTTGAAGCATACGACGATTCTCAGTTAATCGTCAATCAAATCCGGGGCTCATGCGAAGTTCGCCACGAAGACATGATTCCTTATCACCAAATAGCAATCAACATCATCTCATCGTTCGAGGGGTTCTTCATGGAACACATCCCCAAACTCTGAAATATCGAAGCCGATGCCTTAGCAGGTCTGGCCGCTTCTCTAGCAGTGCCAAATCATACTCATCAATCGGTAGACGTAGTAGGCCATGAACTGGTCTGCCCCAAGAACAACGTTCAATTCGTGGCGAGTTATTCCACTCAGACGATTGATAATATCCCAGATTGGAGACAACCATTGATTGACTTCGTCGTCTACGACATCCTGCCCGAGAACCCGAAGGAAGCCACCTCCATCAGGCGGCATTTTCTCAGATTCTTCTACGATACAGAGACGAAAATGCTGTATCGACGGTCCTATGATGGATTATTGCTTCGGTGCCTGTCAAACGCAGAAGCCAAAGAGGCCGTACGAGAAGCGTATGACGGCGTCTGCGGGGCCCATCAGCCTGGCCCTAAATTGCAAGACCGTCTTCGCCGAATGGGCTACTACTGGCCCACGATGGTAGCAGATGCGATAGACTACGCAAGAAGGTGCAAAGCCTGCCAAGTCCACGCGGACTTCATTCACCAACCATCCGAATTTCTACAGCCGACAGTGGCATCCTGGCCATTCGAAGCATGGAGGATGGACATCATCGGTCCGATTACTCCACCTTCCTCTCGGGAACATCGCTTCATACTTGCGATCACGGATTACTTCTCCAAATGGGTAGAGGCTGTTCCACTCGCAGAAGTAAAGACTTCGAACGTGATCAGCTTCCTCAAGCATCACGTCATCTATCGCTTTGGACTGCCCCGGAGGATCATCCATGATAATGGTCCGCAGTTTGCAAGCCACACTTTTTATCGGTTCTGCGACAAACATCACATCCAGAACATTGCTTCGACACCATACAACCCAGCAGCGAACGGGTTGGCAGAGGCATTCAACAAAACAATCATCAAACTCCTTAAGAAGTTTGTCTCTTCCAACAAACGCGACTGGAACGAGAAGCTCGGTGAATGTTTATGGACGTACCGTACTACAGTCCGAACAGCTACCGGAAACACACCATTCTCCCTCATATACGGAAGTGAGGCAGTTCTCCCATTAGAGACCCAAATACCCTCGCTTCGTGTCGCCCTCACTTATCAATTGACGACGGATGATAACTACCGACACCGACTACAAGAGTTGGAGGCCTTAGATGAAAAATGTCTCATGGCTCAGCAAAGGATCGAGCTATATCAAGCACGCATCTCTGGAGCCTTCAACAAGAAGGTCAAAATCAGGACATTCCAAGTGGGCGATCTTGTTCTGGCAGTCCGGAGGCCGATGGTCATGACTCACAAGACCGCCGGCAAGTTCCAGCCAAAATGGGAAGGTCCATTTATCATCGAGGCTGTATTCTCCAACGGCGCATACCGCCTCGCCAAGCAAAACGGAGACTTGCTCATGTTGCCCGTCAACGGCAAGTTCCTGAAGAAATACTATGTCTAGACGACAATTCTCTAAATTTTTGAGTCACGTACCCACTGGTACCGCTGAACTCACCCTCATGATTCTCCAGATTTTCGAGTCACGTACCCGCTGGTACCGCTGAACTCACCCTCATAGTTCTCCAAATTTTCAAGTCACGTACCCTCTGGTGCCGCTGAACCCATTTTTCAACATTCCAGATTATCGAGTCATGTGCTCGCTGGTGCCACTGAACTCATGCTTTCACAATATCGAGTCATGTACCCGATGGTGCCTCTGAACTCACATCCAGGTCACTCTTTCAGATAGAAAGTCATGTATGATCATATCTCTGAACTTTCTTCCTGGAGGAGATCCTCCCCCATGATCCAATACCCGCACTTCCAGTGCACAAAAATGGGTAAGCGATCCACAAATTTCCAAAACGGCCATGTCCTTATTACCTCTGAGTCGTTTCACTTTCGCCAAAAATAAATCACCCCCTACATAGAACTTCCATGTCCTCATTACCTCTGAGTCATTTTATGTACCCCCTCTTCATTAAGCCCACTCCTACCATGTCCTCATTACCTCTGAGTGGGAAGGCTCCGTAGAAGAAACCTTCATACTTGCCATGTCCTCATTACCTCTGAGTAAGTATGTCAGTTCCCTTTCAACATATTATCTGTACCCACAACCGGAGTACGACAAGGATAATAGGTCCACAAATGTCCTCTATTGATCACGAATGTCCTCTGTTGACCACAAATGTCCTCTGTTGACCACAAATATCCTCCGAGAAGTCACTCCTGCCAGTGTCCTCATTACCTCTAAGCAGGAAGATTCTACGATAAAACCCTCATGCTTGCCATAGTCCTCATAACCTCTGAGCAAATATGTTGGTTTCCTTTCATCCTATTATCCGTATCCTAAACCAGGGTACGCCAAGGATAATAGGCCCACAAATATCCTCTGCTAAGTTTCTTAGCATAAATCTACCATCTCATCATGCCCCGGGAGCCCAGCTGCTCTACGGCATTCTTTTTCCCAATATCGAGAGCACCCATGACCACTTTGCCATGGCTGTTTCGGATATCCTGACCAAACTTGTTATCCGTACCTAAAACCAAGGTATGACATGGGTAACAGGTCCACAAAAAAGTCCCCAAGACGGGGAAAACATCGCCACAATATCACAGGTACAACAAGCAATGCAAATGAAGGGTAGAATGGAAAGTACTCTCTATTTGAAGGAAGAAAAAAGTACTACATCTTTTGGGACCATGTCCCTTTCAAAAAGAAAACAAGAACAAAACAAGAAAAAAAGGGCCGACTATAGCTCAGCATTACATAACTCTAAAAGACGATTCGTCACTAAGGTGGCCTCCTGGCCGAGTCTCTGTTTAACTCGACGCTCAACCTCCCGGGATAACCGCTCTTCATTATCCAAGCCCATGAGCTCCTGCCAGTCATCCTCCAACTTCTTCAGGGCAACTTCCAAGTCAGTCGAAGCTCGATTGACTCTGTCAGCCTCCTGAATAATCAGCTCCTTATCAATACGGGCAGTCTCAAGTTCATACTCCAAGAAAGTTAGCTTCCTCTGAAGCTCAAGGATCTGCTCTCGCGTCTCGGTGATCCCACGGGAGGCAGCCGCTTCTCGAGCTATGACATCTTCGCCCTCACGGCTCAATTGATCATATCGATTAGACAGATCACGAAGGTCCTTCAGTACGGTCGGCCTGGTTTTATCTCGAGCAGCCATTGTCTTCTCTATAGTAGCAGTGAGAGAGCCACGCTCCCGATCTATAACAGCAGACAAATCAGCCTGCCGCAGCACCTACAGCTGGGCCACCAACTGCTCAGTCTCCAATAACTTCGCCTCCAAGAGCGCAGCCAGTCCTGTACCACCAAGAAGAGTCTTTAGAATATCAATTTGACCCTGGGCACATTGCCGGGACAAGACGAAAGAGGTCCCTCTTTCTACAGTAGCCGTTATTCCCCTCCTCAAATGACGGTAAAAGCTGGCAACTATGTCCTGTAACGCATCATCCAAGACCTCTGTAGAGGACGGCGTCAGAGGAAGCGTGGCCGGCAATATCGGAGGAGTAATGCTAGAGCTTGCCACCAGGGGGATGAAATCCGAGCAGGACGACGCACAGATAACGGATAACTCTTCCTCCGCCAATCGAAGAGCCTCGATACTCAGTAAGGCTGAGAGGTCGACCCTTGGAGCCACCCAAACAGGAGAGGATGAAAGGACCGTCGTCCCCTGCCCTGGCCGCCCCATCACCCGATTTTCTGAACTCGAGCCAACAGGAGGCCCCTCAAGACAAGCCGGAAGAAGAGGAAATGCACTCCTCTCCACCGGTGCCCCTTCGATATAGTTCGTCTCGATAGTGTCCATCCTTAGCACCGGAGAGGCCGGACCTGTATGCCCAGAACAATGGTCAGTCGACGTGACCTGAAGGATGTGATGATAGAGCAGGTAGGCCTCCTCACGGGACAAGATCCGGCTTATCTTACAAGGAGAGGAACATGGAGGCTGTAGCTCTTGCGTAGCTGACATGACCTCCTTACCCGAGTTAGATTCAGCGGGTTCTTCTATCCCAGCCACCCCGGAGGGAAGTACGACGCGATCAACATCATCTTGATAAAATTTGCCAGTTTCAGGGACAGGTTCACTAAAATCCCCGTCATCCCGGGTTACCACCTCGACATCTTGAAACTCTTCTTCTTCTCTTAACACCTATAAGAAGGAAAGAAGATGATTAAAATTGAAGCTAAAAGAAAAGAAGGGAGGAAGGTTCGGGAGTGGCTTGGTTACCTCTGACGCGAGGTTAATGTCTTCTCCACTTTTTCTTATAGTCAGCTGACGGTGTCTGGTCGCAACCAACTTTCGAGAACGAGAAATACCGCCAACAGGAGAAACTTGCCTGCTACGTTTTGGAGTAGGGCCAGGCACAATGGGTGACTGATCCCCCAACATCTCATCTGACAAAATCGGCGGCTGATCCTACCTCTACGTCTGCCACTGGAAGGATAGAGTCATCTCTATCATGATCGTTGCCTTTATCATCCTCAGCAGCGGAATCCAAATCTGGCACTTCGACTCTAGTCTTTCTCTTCTTGGACCCTTGAGATCCTTCCTCCAGGCCGGTACCAACAATAAAACTGGCACCTGGGTTAAAACCGACCGGGGGTTTGTTCGCCATGACATGATATAAAGCCGCCATGTACAAGATCTCCACTGACGCCTTAATGGCAGGGACCGAAGAAAATGGTACAGGTATGGAATGTATCGTAGTATTGCCAAGCCCTGATACCATCAAGAAGGCTACCTTCAAAACCCAGGCAGGAGCTGGGATTGTCTAGGCAAAGTTGGCTGTATCCAAACTGCCGGGCAAACCTGCTGGGCAGATAAGGCTCCAGAAAAATCGTATTGCGGTTACGGTACACCAGATGTGCGGGGCGGATGTTTCGCAGCCACAGGAGCATCTGGCCATCCAGAAGTTGAGGAGGCGCAATACCGTCAAGATGTACAGCCTCTATGTCCTTCGCAGTAAAGCGAGGGACGGATACAAAAATATGATACATATCCGCCCTCGCCAAGGCCATCCGACAAGCCCGCATGGTCTCACACTCCCAAGGCTCATCACGGTAACGAAAGATAAATGCGTCATCATCAGTTACACCGTCTTCAGAGCCCGGTCTCATCAAAGACGGATAATGCATCAGCAGCCACCCCATCAAATAGTGATAGGGCAACTCGGTGCGTTCAAAATCCTTGGTCACGTCGCGAGCGATGACCTTAGATGTGAAGGTGCGAAGTCCACGATGGATGCTGCATACCATGGCCGGGAGGAGAGCTAGCCTGATTCGCAGAACTAACTTCACCGCCAGGAGGATGAAGTTACGACTGATTCTCTCAATAGAACCAGCCCCTCCGGAGACTACACAATTTCGCAGCCATATCATCAAAAACCCTGCCAGGAGCGCCTTCTCTGACAGCTCTTGGGTATCCTGGTAAAAGTAACCAAAGAGTTCAGTCTTACTCCCGAATCTGTCACTGGTAGTGGCCACTCTCTTAGCCGACGACACCAAGTCTTTAACCGCTTCTCGCGATCGAGGGCGACGAGAGGTAACTTGACCTGAGGCATCTGTCGGGAAAAGATAGTGCACCCAGTCCTTGGTGTGGGGAGCATTCCCTTCCGAGTTGCTATCCTTTCGGGCTATCTGATGACAGGTGCTATAGTGGCACAATATCTCTTGGTAGAGAGCCACGAAGCCGGGATACCGTCGTTCCAAATCTTTGAGTTCCTCATTAGTGGGAGTATACGCTTCAAAAGCTTCGTCCCCCCAAGGAAGCTTGGAGACCGCGTGCATTTCATGGAGCGCAAGCCCTATTTCCCCTACGGGTGTATAGAAGGTTCCCGTACGGCAGTTATACATCTCTAGCAGAGACATGAACAACTTCTTATTTATAGACAAGCCATGGCTGGTGCCTCGGATAGCATGGTAAAGGCCAATCTCACACAAAAAGTCCTCATACTTCTGCAAGATCTACATGGACAGATTGGTCCACGAGGGAATAGGATGTACCCAACTGGGGAGCATCAACCGGCCAACGGGATAGGAGCCCTTCCGAGCAAGTTGATTTATAAAAGTATCGGCGATAGAAAATGTGAAGTTGGGGCCCGCCACATTCAAGAAAGTACCTGGGACCAATCCCAGTCACAGAACAGCTGGTATGCACCTTGCCAGGCAGCCATTGACTTCAGACTGTTGTTATAATGGATATTTCCCACAAACATCCCACTTCGGGTAGGGGTTAAAGTCTCCTCCATCTTTCGGTCCAATGGGAGCATATTGAACCAAGATAACGGGAAGTGTCGCTCCATTTAGGGGATGCGGATCGCCATCCTGTTAGAAACAAAACGCCAATTCTCCGACACCTCCAGAACATGACTGTTCTCCACAGTCAAGGCATCCCCAAAAAAGAACGCAGGCTTCAAATATTCCCCTTCGAATTTTCAGAGTTCATCATAGCAGTTAAGGAAATGGAAAGACTGATTCTTGATGGCATTTAGTCTAGCCGAGGG
This sequence comes from Iris pallida, assembly GCA_029216955.1. NCBI lineage: Eukaryota > Viridiplantae > Streptophyta > Magnoliopsida > Asparagales > Iridaceae > Iris > Iris pallida. The sequence continues at coordinate 8,263,493 of JANAVB010035220.1, read as the reverse complement.
TTCGTCACTTGGAAACTGATCCGCCATATGCTGAACAATATGGTCGTACCTGTAGCCCAGAGCAGCTTGGGCACTACCCACCAGGAGTTCTCCAGCAGCATTTACCGGCAGATTCACTGAAAAGAAGACAGAGAAAGTTAAGTTAAAAAGAGGGATAAAAAGCAAATGATCGGGTACTTCCGAGCCTCATACGGCTTAAAGAAAACACCCATGCGGCTCCGACTCAACAAAGCCTCATGCGGCTCCAATTTAATGAAGCCTTATGCGGCTTAATCACAGAGGAATACTTATGCGGCCCTATTCAGTAAAAAGTCATGCGGCAGTGCTCTCATAAGGCCCTCAGGGCTCGGACAAAATTCGTACTGACCGCAGTGACAGACAAAATCTGTGCGAATCCATGCGGCTCAGCATAGCTCATACGACTGCGTTGGCACAGCGCGTATATGGTCACAACAGTTATTCTTATGCGGCTCGCAGCTCGGCCATAGGCCGAACATACGGTTCACAAAGGCTCGTGCATAAAGCATGCGACGTAGCCATAGCAGTTAGGGTTCTTTAACCCGTGCAATGTCCCTACCGGCAATGGGGGGATGAACGTCAGGATGAGCCGCGGGGACGACGATCGGTAGAGGAGCAGCCGCAGTCGAAGTAGAAGCAGTTTTGCCCTTCGTCCGTTCGCGGTCGACGAAGACGCGGCCTTCTTCGCTGCAACGGTCTTCTTGGGCGCCATTATCAATCAAGAAGAAGATGAAGAGATGAATAGGGGAAGATTCGAAGTAAAAGAGGAAGTAAAGAACTCCTCTCTCTCTCAAGCTCCTCTTATTTATAGGAGAGGGAAGACACGTGGAGTAATAAACCGCCTCGTCTAAAGACAAAACCGACTCTTGGATTTCGCCCCCTCTCCCATAAAAGAAGATTCACCCAGGGCATAAAATCCCGAGATTTAATGAACCAACCCTTGGGATTCCCCCTAAAGATGGCGTTAAAAGTAAATTTGAGGCAATTAAAGACACGCACACGTGGCAAGAAGCTATGCAGCAAAGCATCCATGCGGCTGAACTATCTATGCGACTTAAACATCCATGCGGCCAGGACTTCATATGCGGCCAGAAGAATATAACCATGCTTCTTATTCAAAGTATTTCAATTTTGCAAATTGAAAACTTTGAAGGGGGACTTGTAGAAGCATGGAAAATATTAAAGAAGGATCCATACGGCCAGGAAACTCCATGCGGCTCAGGAAGCCCATGCGGCTCACAGATTCGTACAGCACGAGGGGCTATGCGGCTCAAGACGTCCTATGCGGCTCAGAACAGGAGACACGTGGCTTGAAAAACAGTTCTCCCCTCTTGCATTAATTGCTGTGACGGCTGACAACTCTGAAAATATGGCAGTCCTGACACAAAAGTGGTAATTATGACTCTGTCATAATGACAGACCCCTAGGGAAGTGAAGGAGATCTCTGACACAATCTTCCGAAATTCAGAAAATGCCACGTGGCCCTGACACGTGGACGATCATATGCGGCTCGAGCGAAGACTTCCCATGCAGTTCAGAATGAAGTCGTTCCATGCGGCTCAGGCCGAAACAGTCCCATGCGGCTCAAGCGGAGGCCTTCCCATGCGGTTCAAGAAGACCATTTCCATGCGGCCCAGGCGGATGCATCCCTATGCGGCTCGCAATGATCATCTCCATGCGGTTCAAAGGTTCGAAGGGGGGGAGTCACTACCCAAGCAGCCCTGACACGTGGCCCGAATCTTATACGGCCCAAATCTTATACGGCTCAATCTTTATGCGGTTCAGATCCCCCCAGTGGCTCCTAGAACACGTGTCCTAAGCCGATCAATCTCCCAGATTTATTGCAATCAGAGATTAGGTCAAATCTCAATAATCTGGGATACGTGGCAGGAGAATAAATCAAATTTATTTGAAGACATCAGAAGATCATTATGAGGAAGATTTATTCCAATCAGTATTAATTGCTGATGAGATTTGGTGTAATCTATACTTAATGGTCCAGATTCATCACAATCAAAACTAATGGCCTAGATTGACCAATCCACAGGCCGCCGCCATCTCCAAGAAGCAATCATTTGCAACCCTAATAATCACACCCCATTCCTATAAATAGCAGGGTGCCATTCCCTTGCAAAGAGATATATACACACAGAGAGAGGCGTACATAGGAGCACTTTTCGAGATCAGAGAGAGCACCAGAGTACTTAGAGAAAAAAGCAGAGAGAGAGAACAAAGAGAGCATTTCTTCAATGTCGAGCAATCTTCTAGAGCCAAGGCTGCATACCGATCGTCCAATGAGTAAGGCAGAGCAGCCATCGCTTTCCCGAGCCTCTATCGTCATCCCCCCCGAATCCAAAATAAACAATTATACTTAGACTGCTGTACCTAGGCTTTCGTCCCTAGGCTTTCTTTGTACAAGCGAGTTTGTAACGTGAAGTAAAAGTCCAGTCCTCCGATAATTATTGACACAAAGTCACAGTCAACCAAATATTGACTACATTGACTAAATAATATCTGTATAAATTCAATACGACACACGACGTCTGCATTCAGTTCAGGATAGACAAAAGCTCAGTTTTCGACTCTCAGTGTATTTTTGAGTCTGTACTTTTATATTTTATTGAGTCTAGAAATATGTACTCTGAGTTATGCTGAGCTCTTGGAACTTAGTCTATAAGCCTACCCAAAATCCCAAGCTCCACCAAAACAAAACTTGCCCACAAGTCCCACTTAGGACCACTCTGTGCTCTGGAGACAGAGTTCGGGCCGAACTCTGCCTCCACACAGAGTTCGGGCCGAACTCTGTCCCCTAGAAATCAGGAACCCTAATTTTAGGGTTAGCTGGTTGCTAGCTGTCCAACGGCCAAATTTTTGAATTTTTCTACCCGAATTCTGGCCGAATTCTGCCTCTAAAGACACTATAAATAGGGCATGAATTCTCTCATTTCAATTCACTCAATCTTCTCTTCTCTTCTCTCCTACAAGCTCAGTAAGCCATACCCTTCCCATCTACTAGCCACAAGCCTCCTAAGTCTCGAGTGCTCAGCATCTCTCAGTTAGGATTCTTGTGCAAGAGTCGAAGAAGTCGCTTGGACAATTCCAAGCAAATCGCCACTGCGATCCTCTGTTAGAAGTTGACGTGCTCTTCTGAAGAAAAGGCACGGGTTGTAAACTACTATTTCACAAATAGTGGATTTAATCCTGAGCTAGAGTTCTCAGGCCTGGACTAGTCCTCCACGAGGGAAACCAGGTTAAAATCGCTGTGTTTGCGTATGCTCTTCTGCTCTTCATTTATTTTTCGTACTTTACTCTGATTATTTATTGTTGGTGAAAGAGTTATTTTAATTGGCTATTTTTCTTTATAAACTCTATTCACCCCCCTCTAGAGTTGCCAAACTGTTCTTCAATTGGTATCAGAGCTCTGTTCTCTTTACAAGGACTAACATCCTAAGAGCTGATCCATGGCAACCACACAATCCTTGATTTCCAATCATGGTGAAGGTCAGTCCACTCATAGGCCTCCCCTATTTGATGGGACTAACTACACATATTGGAAAACAAGGATGAGCTTCTATCTTAAGTCTCTAGACTTTGACCTGTGGACTGTCGTCACTGACGGTTACAAAAAGCCCGCCAGAATAGTTGTCGATGGTGACCTCATTGAGAAACCACACGACAAATATTCTGTCGAGGAGAAGAAACAGGCAAGTCTAGATGCTAGGGCTATTAATGCTTTATTCTGTGCTATAGACAGGAATGAGTTCAACAGGGTCTCTACATGCACCACTGCTCATGAAGTATGGAGACTTCTAGAAGTGACGCATGAAGGAACCACACAGGTCAAGGAATCTAAAATAAGCCGTTTCACTCAAGAATACGAAGCTTTCAAGATGAAGCCAAGTGAGATGATCACTCAAATGATCACAAGATTCCTCGACATCATCAATCCTCTATCTTCGCTTGGAAAGCAGTACTCAAACCACGAGAAGATTCGTAAGCTGCTCAAAGGGCTACCAAAGATTTGGAACCCTAAGGTGACAGCCATCATAGAAGGAAACGATCTCACAACAATGTCAATGGAGACCTTGATGGGTAAGCTTATGACTCACGAGCTTGACCTCAAGGACTTCGAAGAGCCTGCTCCGAAGACCAGGAAGATCGCACTCAAAGCTCATCAACAAAGAGCTAATCATGATGAGACCGAAGAAGATAATTCGGATGATGAAGACCAAGCTCTCATGGTTCGCAACTTCAGGAAATTCCTTCGCTTCAATCGAAGGAAGAAGGAATCTCAAGAAGACGATAAAGAAGAACCAACTTGTTATGGTTGCAAGAAAACTGGACATGTCCGAAAAGACTGCCCATTCCTGAAGAAGAGCAACCGCTATGAGAAGCCATACAAAAAGAACTCATCAAAGAAATATGCCAACACAGGTATCTGGCATGAAAGTGAAGCGAGTGACTCCGAGGAAGAAAAGGACTCTCCTCAAGATACAGCAAATGTGTGCCTGATGGCAACTTCCAATAAGGTATCTAACGAAACTATGGATGACTTCTCTTTTGATGAACTTGGCGATGCTTTCACTGATTTACTCGATGATCATAAAAAGGTCATCGGTAAATATAAACATGCCAAGGACAAAATCAAAAGTCTAGAAGATGAGATACAAAGAATTTCTTTACTTCTTGATAATGTTAGAAACACATCACCCACAAATGACACTGATGAAGCATCCAAGCTTAAATTAAGCTTACATGATGCTGAAGCACGTATTGAGCAACAAACTCAAGAAATCACTACTCTCAACACGTTGCTTGCTGAAGAAAAGAGTAGACACAAGATTTCCATGACTAAGATTTATGGCTTAAATATTAAGGTTGATGAACTGCAAGCTGTTTCTAAAAGATTAGAAACCAAATTGGGAAAACAGGTTGTTCAACCTCAAACCCAATCACATGGGCACAACACCACTCATGCTAGTCAACCACGTCAATCTCATGCAGCACATAACCATGCTTTTATATACACAAACTTTCACAAACCACGTGCACGTAAGAACAATTCTCACTCAGTACACACTCATCATGCACAAAGACACAATCAACATCACTCCACACATAAAAAGCATCATGCCATGCCATATAGACAAAATCATCATGCAGTGCCATATAGACAAGATCCTTATATACCATATCGACAAAATCATCATGCCATGCCATCTAGACAATATCAGCATGTCACACATCATAGACAATACCATCATTCTATACCTCATAGACACCATCAACATACCACTTATTCCATGCATAATCATCTTCACCATGCTAACTCTTTACATCATGTCCATCCTCATCCTGCTGCTTATAGATATTATTCTCATGCTCCTAGTATAAATAAGAATGCTATCTGTACTTATTGTGGATTACATGGACACATCTCACCACAGTGCAGAGTTAGAAGACTTGTAGATAAAAGGATATATGCTTGGTTCCCAAAGACTAACTTTTCAGGACCCCCAAGAACTCGGGTACCAAAGGTCACATCTACTCTTGATGTAGGTGGACCTTCCCTCCTCAACTGAAAGTAAGTGGATTCTCGATAGTGGATGCTCGCGACATATGACGGGAGACGCAAATCTTTTTGCATCACTATCGATGAAGAGAGAAGGATACGTATCCTTCGGTAACAATCTCAAAGGGCACATTATAGGTAATGGTATCATTGGTCATCCTCCTTCTCCTGTAATAAAGGATGTCTGCCTAGTGACCGAGTTAAAGCATAACCTGCTCAGCATTAGTCATCTTGCTGATCATGGATATGATATTAACTTTGGACAAAACAGTTGCTACATCTATGATAGGTCAACAGGAGACATTGCTTTTGAAGGAAAAAGAGAGGACAACATCTATATTTTCTATCTTTCTATAAATACTAACAATGCAGGTAGATGTCTATATGCCCACAAAGACGAACGACTACTTTGGCACCAGCGTCTTGGTCATGCCAACATGGATGCTATATCCAGACTTTCCACCAAGAAGCTAGTGAGAGGATTGCCTGAAATCACGTTCAAAAAGGACACGGTATGTGCCGAATGTGAACTAAACAAGGCAACTAAATCCTCATTTCATTCTATCAACTCTGTAAGTACTACTAGACCCTTGCAACTACTTCATATGGATTTATTTGGTCCTAGTAGAATAGCTAGCCTTGGAGGCAAACTTTATGCATTTGTTATTGTTGATAATTTTTCGAGATTTACATGGGGTTTCTTTCTCGCTAATAAGAGCGATGCTATTTCTGCTTTCAAAATTTTTGTAAAGAAAGTTCAAAACGAAAAAGGCTACATGATTACTCGAATCCGAAGTGATCATGGAGGCGAATTCGTAAATTATGATTTTGAAAGTTTTTGTAATGCAAATGGTTTTGATCATGAATTTTCTTGTCCTAGAACTCCTCAACAAAATGGTGTTGTGGAGCGGAAGAATAGGACTCTTGGCGATATGGCTAGAGTCATGTTGAATAAATTTTCTTTTCCGAAATATTTTTGGGCAGAGGCTGTAAGTACAGCATGCCACATTTTGAATAGGGTGCTTATTCGTCCCATTACGAAGAAAACACCCTATGAGCTTTGGTTTGGGAGAACCCCCAATGTTTCTTTTTTTAAAGTTTTTGGCTGTAGATATTTTATCCTTAACACCAAAGACAACTTAGGCAAATTTGATGCCAAAGCTGACGATGGTATCTTTCTTGGTTATGCCGCCAAGAGTAAGGGATATAGAGTTTTCAATAAACGCTCACTTATTGTGGAAGAGTCAACAAATATGACTTTTGATGAAGACAACAGTGCAGCAAGTACTCTTGATGATGACGTTGAGCCATCAACTTCTACTCCAATGAATACTTCAACCGAAACTAATTCTCTGGAGGGTTTGCCTAAGAAATTCTCTTTCAAACCTTCTCATCCAGAAAATTTAGTTATAGGAGAAGTTTCACGTGGAGTAACTACTAGATCATCACTAAGAGACTCCGTTGCTAGCACTGCCTTCATTTCACAAGTAGAGCCTAAAAACATTTCTGAAGCTTTTAATGATGAATTTTGGATTTCTGCTATGCAAGAAGAACTCAACCAATTCGAGAGAAGCCAAGTATGGGAACTCGTTCCTAGACCGGTTAATCACTCAATAATTGGTACTAAATGGATTTTTAGAAACAAAGTAAATGAAGATGGTTCAGTCACACGTAACAAAGCTCGTCTAGTAGCTCAAGGATACAACCAAGAGGAAGGTATCGACTACGATGAGACGTATGCTCCTGTTGCTAGACTAGAATCCATTCGGATGCTTTGTGCTTTTGCTAATTTTCAAAACTTTAAATTATTTCAAATGGATGTGAAAAGTGCTTTCCTGAATGGTTTTATTAAGGAAGAAGTTTATGTGAAACAACCCCCTGGCTTTGAAAATCACAAATTTCCCGACCACGTGTTCAAGCTGAAGAAAGCGCTTTATGGCCTTAAACAAGCCCCCAGAGCTTGGTATGAAAGGCTAAGCAGTTTCTTGCTTGAGAAAGGTTTTTCAAAAGGGAAAATTGACACTACACTGTTTATAAAATCTTTCAAAGACACTATTTTATTAATTCAGATTTATGTTGATGATATTATTTTTGGGTCTACTGATGAAACTCTTTGTCAAGAATTTGCCAAGTGTATGCAGACGGAATTTGAGATGAGCATGATGGGAGAGCTCAACTACTTTCTTGGTCTGCAAGTAAAACAATTGGCTAATAGAACTTTCATCTGTCAATCGAAGTATACTAAGGACATGCTGAAGAAGTTCGATCTTGACAACATCAACCAATCAGCACTCCAATGGCTACTTCAACCAAACTCGAACCAGATGAGAGCGGCAAACCCGTTGATCAACGTAAGTATCGAGGTATGATAGGCAGCTTACTTTATTTAACTGCTAGTCGCCCCGATATCATGTTTAGTGTTTGCCTATGTGCTAGATATCAAGCAAATCCTAAGGAATCTCACATGACCGCGGTTAAGCGTATCTTTCGATACCTTAAGGGTACGGTTACAGTAGGCCTATGGTATCCCAAGTCAACATCATTTGACCTCATCGGTTACTCTGATGCTGACTTTGCTGGATGCAAGGTCGACCGTAAAAGTACGAGCGGCACGTGTCATTTATTAGGAAAGGCTTTAGTCTCATGGTTTAGCAAGAAGTAGAACTCTGTTGCACTATCCACAACAGAAGCTGAATACATAGCAGCTGGGCGTTGTTGTGCACAAATTCTGTGGATGAAGCAAACCCTTGAAGACTATAAGTTATCTTTCATGCATATTCCTATATTCTGTGACAATACTAGTGCAATCAATTTGACTAAGAACCCTGTCTGCCACTCACGCACTAAACACATTGAGATCAGACACCACTTTTTGCGTGATCATCAGCAAAATGGCACGATTAACTTAAAATTTATTGACACTGATCATCTGCTGGCAGATTTCTTTACTAAGCCACTATCCGAAGAGCGCTTCAATTTTCTTTGTCGTGAATTTGGAATTTTAGATGAAGCAGTTATAAATTGAAACTCACCTGCGTAAAAATCGAGTATATTGTGATTCATTTTCGAAGAATTTGGTATGGGTACAAGCCGAAAGGGTCCTTCTGACAACAAGGCGTAAAAGCCTAAGCGACACGATGCACTAGTCCTCAGGACTACCGCTAGCTGGGATCCGGCCCCTGCAGCTAACCCATGGCAAATTTGGACTATTGAACCACAGTATATGTCCTTATTTATTATATGGCTCGTTTTCGATTTAATATTGCCTAATTGAGATTTTCTAAAGTTCTTTCTGTTTTCTGAGTACCTCTCTATCTATTTTTTAAATTCAACACTCTTTGTTGACCTCAACTACCTTTTGTTTAACTCTTAAACATTTTCTTCATGTTCTTTGCCAGTTTTCAGTTCTGGACCATTGATCCAGAACTCGGGCCGAACTCTGCCCCTATCAGAGTTCGGGTCGAGTTCGGTTCTTAGGTTCCAGGGTCGGGATCTGGCTCTGCCGTTGGATCAATTCTAATCCAATGGTCAATATTTCACCCGACCAAAGACAAAGCCCTACTTTTTGTCGGGATTCCATCTCTCTCCTTCACTATTACCACCTTTCTCACCTATACAAACTCTTTCCTTGAAACCCTAACCCTAGTTTTTGATCTAGAGTGCTCCATTGCTTCTCAAAATCAAGAAAAAGGGGTTTCTCTCCATTCTCTTCCATTGTTCATTACTTATTTGAGGTACCATTCCTATTCTCTATCTTGATGAACTAGTTACCACAACTTCTGCTATCTATCGTCATGCCGTTCAAATGTTCTACTGCAACTTAACCTTTGATGACCTTCATATTTATTCACGAGTTGCAGGTATCAATATATCTTTTGATGACTTTGACTTAGCCGAATATCTTGATCTTCTAGAGCCCAATTCTTGGGAAAAGCTAGTTGACGCTCGCTCGTTCCGTTTTCCCGACGGAATTTCCCTTGAAAGCTTCAAGGACGATTTGTGTACTCCATACACAAGTCCTCGCAAGCTCACGGCTAAATATCTCAACCCATATTTTTCTGACCTTCATTGGATTATTTCTAACACCATTCTACCCAAAACAGGTTCCCATGATGACATCACTTATCTTGAAATATCTGCTCTTTATCATCTTTATTTTGGAATTCCTTTCAATCTTCCACGTACCATGATGGACTGGATGATTCACTGTAGGAGGAAACCACGAGCTTTGGTTTATCCTCTGTATCTTCCTTTGATCTTTCGTGCTTTTTAAATACCACTTGATGCTTGTCCGTTCATGCCTGCACCTACCTTTCTATCCAAGGCACGACTCCTTCAGCCTGTCGCTGCTTCTGAGTCATCTGAGCATTCTGCTGATGAGGCGCCTGATGCCCCTCCTCTTGGTCAGGATGCACCTCCTCCTCCTGCCACTCTTGAGTCTCTTCAGACTATGCTTCGCGATCGCTTTGCTATTGAGGATGATCGCTGGATGCAGCAGGATTACCGTACCACCTTGCAGATCAGTGCCCTTGGGAACTCTCTGCATGATATGCGGTATTCGCTTGCTCGTCATCCTGATCTGCATGTGCCTATTGAGCAGGATCCAGATCGCGCGGGTCATCGTATAGACGATCCGTGGGTCATGAGGTATATGGATCCTGATGATGCTTTTGTGGATCTTCAGATGTTCCAGGACCTTCTCGATGTTCCAGGACCTTCTCGTGCTCCATGATGGAGACTGGCTTGATATGCTGCTGCCACTGCTGATGGTCTTAGTTGCCTTTTTGATTTTAGTTATTTCAGTTTGTTTTATGTACTGGATTTATGTCTTCAAACCCTGATGATGTGCTGGTTGGTGGATAACATTTTATGCTATTTTTCGTAGTTCTATTTTATGTCAGTGACTTGTTTTATTAGTATTATACTGTTTCTTCTCTGCTTGGTGTGGTTGGATTACTTTTCCTTATGCAGTCTATATTGCTAACTGCCAAAAGGGGGAGAAATATGTATATTTGTGTGCTTGTGTTTGTGTTTGCTTTTGGGAAAATATTTTATCAGGCCACAGGTTCTATGCATTATTTACGGGGGAGAGCTATTGATTCTAGCTCGGCACCGTTTACTGATTACGGGGGAGCTATCTTATTCTAGCTCGGCATTGTTTATGGGGGAGCTATGTTTTAACCAACTGTGTCCAGGTATGAATATTGAAATATACATTTATTATTTTATCAATTATCAATATGGGGGAGATTGTTGACACAAAGTCACAGTCAACCAAATATTGACTACATTGACTAAATAATATCTGTATAAATTCAATACGACACACGACGTCTGCATTCAGTTCAGGACAGACAAAAGCTCAGTTTCCGACTCTCAGTATATTTTCGAGTCTGTACTTTTATATTTTATTGAGTCTAGAAATATGTACTCTGAGTTATGCTGAGCTCTTGGAACTTAGTCTATAAGCCTACCCAAAATCCCAAGCTCCACCAAAACAAAACTTGCCCACAAGTCCCACTTAGGACCACTCTGTGCTCTGGAGACAGAGTTCGGGCCGAACTCTGCCTCCACACAGAGTTCGGGCCGAACTCTGTCCCCTAGAAATCTGGAACCCTAATTTTAGGGTTAGCTGGTTGCTAGCTGTCCAACGGCCAAATTTTTGAATTTTCCTACCCGAATTCTGGCCGAATTCTGCCTCTAAAAACACTATAAATAAGGCATGAATTCTCTCATTTCAATTCACTCAATCTTCTCTTCTCTTCTCTCCTACAAGCTCAATAAGCCATACCCTTCCCATCTACTAGCCACAAGCCTCCTAAGTCTCGAGTGCTCAGCATCTCTCAGTTAGGATTCTTGTGCAAGAGTCGAAGAAGTCGCTTGGACAATTCCAAGCAAATCGCCACTGCGATCCTCTGTTAGAAGTTGACGTGCTCTTCTGAAGAAAAGGCACGGGTTGTAAACTACTATTTCACAAATAGTGGATTTAATCCTGAGCTAGAGTTCTTAGGCCTGGACTAGTCCTCCACGAGGGAAACCAGGTTAAAATCGCTGTGTTTGCGTATGCTCTTCTGCTCTTCATTTATTTTCCGCACTTTACTCTGATTATTTATTGTTGGTGAAAGAGTTATTTTAATTGGCTATTTTTCTTTATAAACTCTATTCACCCCCCTCTAGAGTTGCCAAACTGTTCTTCAATAATTGTTCTGCTCTTTTATATTTTATGGCAAACACGGGTGGCGCGTTTGGTTGGCCATATGCACTTTTACACATTCATAAGAGTTTTCTAGGATCGCCATGTCCTATAGTCGCATCCTTCACTACCTCTCATATAGGTAAGTCCTCAAGGATTGATGATAGGAATCAACCCTACATATCATGCTTGGACTTATTAAGAGTTTAAACTCATCATAACCCTATCACTCTGGAACACTGTCACCATAGGGATGGGGTATCCATTTACACATGTACAGCCTCTTGGATATTTATTTTAAGAGAATTTAATCTCAAGGTCAGTGCTCTATAATAGTCACCTGGTCCAGCTAGTTTCTACCCATTCTGGCTTCTTGGGATCTCCAATCAGACTCGGTTGGGTTACCACAGCTGGTGACTAAACTATGGGCTTAATCCCATCCCCCTCGATGGTTCTATTATCAGTGTCCTAGACAGACCCTATGTCAAGTGGTCTGCAAGGTTCTTTTCTGACTTTATATAGTCAAGAACCACATATTCGCCTAATAGGCTCTTTATTGATTTGATGTGCAGCTGCAGGTGCCTATTCATCTTAGCATTCACAGAAACATGCTTTAGTAGTTCTATAACAGATTTATTATCATAATTTATAGAAATTACAGGAACATGATGAACAGAAACAGGTATATGTTTAATAAGATTTCTAAGTCATTCGACTTCTGTATAAGTATTGTCCAAGTTATCATCTCAGAGTCTATTGTACTTCTGGCTATGTTAGTTTGTTTATATGATCCCCAGGAGATTGCAGCTCCTGCTAGGATAAAAACATATCTAGTAGTAGATTTCACATCATGTGAATCAGTTACCCAATTTGCATCTGAGTAACCTTCTATGATATCTAGATTTCTAGTATAATGAAGTTTATAATCTAGAGTGCCCTTAAGATATCTAAATACTATGTCCAATACAGTCCAATGTGACTGATTTGGGTTACTAGTATATCTACTTATTTTTTCAATAGCAAATGTAATATCAGGTCTGGTCCTATTTGTTTTGTACATAAGGGAGCCTATCATATGTGAATATCTATGTTGTTCTATAGGAGATCATTCATTCTTCTTGAGAATAACATTACTGTCATAAGGAGTAAGGGCAGGTTTTTTTTATCAAAGTACTCAAATTTTTTTAGCATTTTTTTAATTGAATGTGCTAAGGATAGATGATAGCCCTCTTTGCAATTGGACACTTGCATTCCTAAGATCAGGTTTGCTTCACCTAGGTCTTTCATATCAAACTGGTTAGATAAATAATTCTTATTGTTATTTTTCAATTCCAGTAAAGATCCTAGAATAAGGATATCATCAACATACAAGCATAAGATAACACAACTTCCATTTGTATTTTTAGAATACAAATATTTGTCATATTCGTTTGGCACAAAATCAAATTCTAAAATGACTTTGTCAAATTTGTTGTGCCATTGCTTGGGAGCTTGCATTAGGCCATAAAGAGATTTTACTAATCTACAAACTTTTTTTTGACCTTTAGCAATAAAACATTCAGGTTGTTCTATATATTCCTTTTTCTAAATCTTCATTTAGAAATGTTGTCTTTACCTCCATTTGATGGATCATCATGTCTTGAATGAAAGCTAAGGCTAGAAGGATTCTAATAGAAGTGATCCTAGCTACAAGAGAGTAGGTATCAAAGTAGTCTAACCCTTTTTTCTGGGTGAAACCTTTGGCTACTAATCTAGCCCTGTATTTCTCTATGGTACCATCGGCTCTAAGTTTCTTTTTGAAAATCTACTTACAACCTTTGGGTTTACTACCTAAAGGTAGGTCTGCTAAAAACCAAGTATTGTTCTCCATAATGGAGTTGTACTCATTATTAATAGCTTCTTTCCAGAAAGGGGCAGGAGAAGATCATATGGCTTCTTCATAAGTTAAGGGATCACCCTCTATCAAAAATGTGAAGAATCCTTCTCCTAAATTCTTTTCAATCTTTTCTCTTTTACTCCTTCGAGGTTCTATGTCTTGTTATGGTTGATAACTTGATATTTGAACATAAAACTAGTAGATGGAGTAAGAGAAGGTTGGAGGAAATTGAAGAAGTTCTATCCTTAAAAGGAAATATATTCTCAAAGTAAACTGCATATCTAGCTTGTATAATTGTGTTATTAGAGATTTCATTTACTTCATAATGGATTACTAGAAATCTATTAGCATTACTATCTAGGACATATCCTATGAATACAGCATCTACAATCTTAGGTCCTATCTTCCTCTTTTTGGGTTCAGGAATTCTTACCTTAGCTAGACATCCCCAAACTTGGAGGTAATTAATCCTAGGGGTTCGATATTTCCATAACTTATATGGTTTCTTATCATTAGTCTTACTATATATCCTATTAAGGATGTAGTAGGCTGACAATAAGGCTTATCCCCATAGATTAACAGAAGCACCTAAGCTGAAAAGCATGGCATTAATCATGTCTAATAGAGTGCAATTCCTTCTTTCAGCAATTCCGTTAGACTGTGGTGAATAAGGAGCAGTAACCGCATGAATAATTTTATGCTCTTCACAAAAGTTAGTTATTTCATTTGAGGTATACTCCCCACCACGATCTGATCTAAGAATCTTAATCTTTCTATCTAACTGGTTCTCAGCTTCAGATTTATAGACCTTGAATCTGTCTAGAACTTCATATTTGGTCTTAAGAAGGTAGATACTTTGAATGATCATCTATAAAAGTGATAAATTATTTCCTACCACCTCGGGTTAAAATCCTATTGGAATCATAAACGTCACTATGGATGAGTTTTAGAAGTTCAGAGTCCCTTCGGACAGATTTGAAAGGTAATCTACTGTGTTTGGCTTGAACACAAATCTCACATTTGTGTTTATCATCAATAGGAGTCTTAGGAATAAGATCTAAGTTCATCATTCTTTCAATAGATCCTAAATTCACATGACCTAGTCTGCCATGCCAAATATTGGAGTATTCAACATTAGCGACAACAAGAGAAGGATTTGAAATTTTATTCATAGTACTTAAAATAAACAGACCATCCTTTATAAATCCTTTTCCTATAAATAAGTCATTCTTAGGAAAAAAAAAACTACTTTATTAGCCTCCATCACAATCTTCCTGAGGGTACAAGTAGAGATCCACGAACTAGGTTCCTCCTAACCGACGGTACATGAAGCACATCATGGAGAGGTCAAATTTTTTATAATGTCATCTTCAGATCTATTCTTCATCTTCCTACGATTTGTGTCGTTCAGCCATCTCCTAGAGTCACACCTCCTGCACCTGATTCCTGATACTTTGAAAAATAAGTGCGATCAAATGAAATGTGAACATTAGCTCCGAAATCCATCCACCAATCATCAGAATGGTAAGAAATACTTACTATAGGTTGATAGCTTACAGACCTGAAGAAGCTTGAAGACCCATTTAGAATTATTTTAGCCTCTAGCTTGCCTTTTCCTTTGAAGGAGGTCTTGACAGGTTCTTTCTTCCTATGGAAGCAGTTGATGGCCGTATGGTTTATTTTACCACACAAAATAAAATCTTCTCTGATCCAGAGTCTGGCCAAAGTTTCTAGGTTTCTAAGGTTGCTGGTGAAGAGGGTTTTGGTGATGAGGATTTTGGTAATGAGGGTTTTGGTGATTTGGTTGGAAACTATGCTTCTTTTTGAAGAAGTTTTTCTTGGGTTTGAGATGGTGGTTAGCCTTGGGTTTGCCATGGCTTTCTACAAGATTTATCCTAGCTTTGGAATCAAACCTAGCTTTAGATTTTTAACCTAAACTCTTCTTTTGTTCTAAGTCACTTTAGAGCTTGAGGGTATGTAATAGTTCCTTGTAGATGAAGGAGATCCTTTGTCATATTAGACCAAGAAGGAGAGAGTTTGTCTATCAAGCATCCTATTTTATGCTCAGTAGAAAAGAATGTACCTTTGCGTGAACATGCCTAAGGTGTTCTTGGAATTCATGAATTTGGTCATTGATAGGTTTATTATATACCATGACATATCTATTGAATGTGGTGAAATTGAATCTTTCAATTCCAGCATCATCACAACCATATTCATCTTCAAGAAAATTCTAGAATTCTTTTGTGCTTTTATCTTCAAAAAATATGTCATAGAGAGACTCAGACATAGCGTTTAAGATTCTGTGGAAACAGTGGTAGTCTATTTCCTTAGGGGTCTTGGATTTTGAGGAAGAGGAGGACTTGGTTACCCCTATGTCAGACTCAGTATCGTCAGAATCATTTGTGACGGACGTGGACCCATCATTAGCAGAAATTAGACCTAAAGTGGTAAGCCAAAACTTCATCTGGCTCTGCCACCTCTTGAAGTAGGTGTCGTTGAACTTTGAAGGTTTGACTTTAAATGTCTCTAACTTGATAGTCATGATTTCTAAAGTCTGCAAAAATTTATATTTACTCAATAAGGATGGCTTAAGCTAAAAATTAACGGTTTAAATGATCTTAGCAATTCACCTTTAAAATTTTAGTTTTTTAAGTTTCGATCAGGTTGGGTTAGCTGTAGGGGCCGGATCCCAGCAAGCGGAGGTTCACTAGGAACGCTTAAATACCGGTTGCTTAGACGATTTACGTCTTGTTGACAGAAGGACCCTTTCGGCTTATACCCAAACAAATCTCTACTTTAAAACTTTAAATTTAAAGGATTTACAAGGTCAATAAACTTTTTTGCTTTAGCTTAAATTTAAATATTGAGTAAAGGAAACTACTCAACTAGTATTGACAAAATGTACTAGCACACTAATGCTTGTCTAAGGTGTCAATTTCTAGAGATAGTCTTATAAAGCAACAATTGTTATATAACTAATAGCACTGTATATGTTACTGATATGATGATTATTTGTCAAATATTAAATAATTTAACAAACAGAGTCAATATGCTACTTTAATCGTAGCAATTTTGTAAAGGCAATTGTGTATCAATTGTTGACAAACTGAATAGAACAAAATGTTAATAAATTGAACATAACAAATGTGTTAACAATTTAGCAAACATAATCTTTGTTGACTAAATTAACATTAGCAAATATAGGCAATTGGTAAGAAGATTTTTGGACAAAATAAATTATTCAGTAACAATAACAATATTTTAATATGCCCTCAAGCAATTATTTGTGTACAAATATGTTAACAAGAAGCAATTATGTATTACCAGTAAGAAATATTATATATATTTATCAGTAAGCATATATTATTAGAATTGTGATCGGTAACAACAACTACCAGTAAGCAAATTTTCTTTTTAGTTGACGCAAAAAAGTTAACAGAACTAATAGTAAGCAAATTTCATAGGCAATTGTTAACTCATTGACATTAGTAGACACAATTGACTTATTGTTAACAGAACACAAGTCTTGTAGGAGAAAAATTTAAATAAATTATTTCTTAACACATGTCCTAGCAATTTATACGACAATTGTATATAAACTATTAGCAAATTGAAAAAAACAAATTTATTAACAAATGTAAGATTAAACAGTATGAAGTTGTTTAAAATGAACAGAGTTCGATATGTTAACAGTAGCAAGGTTAACAGAATAGAATTTTTTTAACAGAGTAGTAGATTTCTTTTAACAGAATAAATAATTGTAATTAACAGTATAGATAATCGTAATTAACTCTTAGATTGTTGGATTTCCTTGTATTTTTTTTCCTTTTTAAATCTGCTACAAAATAAAATTAAAAGTAAAGTTACCGGCCTCCGAGAAAGTTGCGGACGTAGCACTGCCCTAAGAGCTAATCAGGGTCTATGTGCAGACTTTGTCTAAATGCTCCTAGTGGTAAATTTTCTGCTCTACCGGAATCTCCTTGCCGTACACGACGCAGAGAGGATGACCCTCGACTTGGCTCTGCCCAGAGCAACAATGAAGAAGAACAGAATTTGGAGGAAACGAGATTTTTAGAGAGCTTTCACAATAAACTTTTTTGGTGTCATGGATGGAGGAAAAACTCGATATATATAGGCAGATTTCCAACGTTTGTAACGGCTAGGAATAATGATCAATAAAGTTTAACGTTATAAAGTAATAACAAATACAAAAACGTGATACATTGAACCAGGACAAATTTAATGTGTCAAAATGTTACGATTTTTAATAAATTATAACGGTTAGAAAAATTAATGAGGAGCAAAAAGATTTTTAGGGTCTCAGCCCGAACCCAAAGAGGAAATCAAACCGGCATTCGGTGCCCGCAGATGTGGACACGTACCCGCACCCATTACGCGTGCCGAACTGAATCGAACCGAACCGAGCAGAGCCAGGCCGGGCGGCGGTGGTGGCACGCGCGTATGGCCAATGGGGCTCCCATATAATAGTTCAATGAAGCAAGAGCAAACAAAGTATTATATTGACAAGGAATTCCCTTCATCCAACTGATGTGGGACTATTAGAATAAGTTGGACTGTAGCTTTTGCTCAAAAGCTACACATGCAGCCAACATAATATATACAACAAAGAAGTTTCTTATAAGAGATAATTGGCATATCAATAGGAGATAATCATATATGTTGGCACAATCATCTAGATAATTATAACTAACTATAACACTCCCACTTGAGTGTGCTCAACTCAATATACAATATGTATATCACTTTATGAATGTTTAGAGTCAATTTTTTTCAAGGATGTTTGGTATCAGTTTTCGGAGATAACAAGCACCAATTTTCTAGCAGATTAATTCGAGTTTATGGGGATAACAAATATAGGTAGACTTCACCAAAATTCCTTATTCGAAAAATCTAGCAGGAAAAAAGCGTAATCTAAGAAAAAAAAAAGTGAGTCGATGTCGATATATTTTTAGAACATGAAAATATTTAGCACGATGACCAATCCGATGTGGGTGCCTTATTAAAATAATTCTAGGGTACCAAAGTACAGTGGAAAAAGTATCCCTAAGTTAGAAAAATGTGTACATTAAGGTAAAGTAATTATACTTATGGATAGTATTCCTCTTCGACATATCCTAAATTGTGAGCATTATAATTTAGAGTCTTCGCAATTGGATGATATGAACTATCTTCTAGAAAGTGCACTTTGACCGGAACTTGGTGAACATGTCGGCCAAGTTGTCCGGGAGCAAATTAGCTTAACTTCGATCTTTTGTTGCTGATGCGAGAAAAAAACTTCTGTGTAATGTGCTTGGTATGGTCTCCCTTGATGTAACACTTCTTCATTTGTGCAATGTTTCTGTCGTCTTTATATATTATCATCGAAACATCATTGATAGAAGATAATTAGCTTGAAGTTCGAATATGTTCAATTACGGCTCGCAAACATATCCATTCATGGGTAGTATCATAGGGGACGATGAGGTCGACGTGATTTGAAGAAGTGGCGATCGGTGTCTTCTTTGTAGACTATCGATATCCTCCAAATGGTAAAGACATAACCACTTTGGATTATTATCTTATACGGCTTAGATAAATAAGTAGCATCGGCATAGTCAGCAAGGCGGGCATTATTTCAAGGATCGTGGGGTTTTTGATCCACTCCGAGATGCATTGGGATAAAATAAGCTCATATTTGTAGTAGCCTTAAGGTAAAGAAAGATGCATTTAATGCCATTCCAGTGGCGATAAATCTAGGAAAAGAATTCACAACAAATGATATGTATGGTGTAGTGTATTGAGGTAAGTATAATAATGCTCCTATTGTACCAGGATATGGAACTTTGGGTTCCAAAACCTCTCCATTGTCTTCTTTAGGATGAAATGACTCTTTTTTAGCATCTAGTGAATGGACGATCATAGGTGTACTCGAGGGTTTTACTTTATCCATTTTAAACCGACATAACACTTTCTGGGTGTAACTCGATTAATGAACCAAAACCATCGGTACAATGCTCAAGTAGTAGCTTAAGCAGAAATGAGTTTTCCGTATATCTTTTATTTCATATTTTGACTTTAAGTGCAAGGCAGATATATTAACCTCTTTAATAGTACCAATGAGATTCATGTCATCACTCAAGACTACTATGATCATAAATTTGGAATGTGATTTCTTGAGAAACATGCAAGGATCAACTTTCTTATTCAGATGCCCCTAACTGATCAAATACTCATTAATCAGATATACCACATTCGACCAAATTATTTCAATCTATAAAATGAACACTTCAATTTGATTGAGACTGTGATTCAGGATTTAGAACCATTTATATAGGTCATATGAAGTTCTTCATGGACCTTCATATAAATTTCAGCATCCAGCCAACCGTATAGATGCGTTGTTACTACATCTATCTGTTAGATGTTCAATTTTTGAGAAACTACCAAACTAACAAGATAGCAGAATGTAATGACATCTATTACAGAAGAATATGTCTTCTCGTAATCAATTGTAGGGCATTGAGAGAAGCCTTGAGCCACAAGACGTACTTTATATCACACTATTTCATTCACCTCATTGTGCTTTCTTATGAAGACTCACTTGTATCCGACAAATTTTATACTAGATGGTGTTAGAACTATGGACCCGAACACTTTCCTATTTACTAAGCAATCTAATTCGACCATGGTTACTTCTTTCTATTTTGGCCAATCAGTTCTAAATTGACATTCTTTAATGGAATATAGTTTAATATCGTCACACTTAATTATTTCAAATATTGTCGATGATTATCACATTTTTTTCATAACTCTATGCATACATATCGGACGAAGATTTCTTGATTCTCGAATATAAAATTTTGTGCACGTCTCTTTCAGAATACTGACATAATCCGAAGTAATCTCATGAGTTGGACAATGTTAGATAGCGAGAAGATTCAGGGGATGCCAAGATTCCCCTCTTCCGAGGGATGGAAACAATTTAACCGAGTGTTTTGTCGTGCTTCAAGATTATGTTAGATGATTGGCTAGCTGTCGGTATATCATGTCGCACGTCTGAGTACGACATGTTATCCTTCAGGGATAGCATAACTTTGTCCTTCATGGGTGACATCTTCTTCAAGGAAAGTTTGCATCTTTGTAGAACGTCTATCCTTGTATGCAAATTTGTAGTAGATATATATGATCTTGTCACTTTTGCTATATCTGTGACGACCCGCTCCCACTTTTGGGATACAAGTTCATTGCCAAGTCCAGCCTATGCCACAGCATCGACAGTAGTACACTATCTATGATAATAATGGTCCACAGCAAGCACAACACGCACATATACCATCCACAACTACGCCATCAATAATAACCAAAATATCTAATAGTCTCAATATTATAATGATCAATAATCTACTACAACTCAGAAAGTCTCGGGAACAAACTCGGATAGCAGAAAATAAAACAAACTAAACTCTATAACTATAACTATTAACTAATGCGAATCCATAAGGGGAAAAAATGCTAATTAGCATCAGTACTGGAATCGAGTACGCCAGTGACATCAGGTTCGCCAACATACTCATTGTAGACCTCGGGACATATCACGTCATCTAAAGCCGAAAAATAGTTATCCAATTAAGATTGGAGCAAGATCACCATAAAATACATTACACAATATAATATACAAGCATGAAAAAACAATAAAAGGAAATTAAACGAAAATATCTATAGGCATGACATTATATGATAAGAAAATATCACTAAGACATGATAACAATATAAAGGTTGACTTGACATACCACTGAGACATGATAATCATGTGAAGGTAGGCTTGACGAAAGAAGAACAAGAGACAGTAGAGCAACAATGATTAAGTCATGTGCACTGTGTGTTTTAGAATACCAACTTTTGCATATAGACGACTTGGGATATCCGTCAGTCATACGTGCGGTGCATGACTGATATTATGTAATTAATTTAGAGGGAGTCTGTATTCAATTCATTGACCACATGCTTGCTTGTTGTATTCTCCCGTCCAACTCACTCACAATATATGTCCATTACGATAAAACGTTAGCAATACAATAAACTATAAACATGAGAAACAATAAGACATGAACATGTATATATACCCTAACTCTTCTATCTCTTATGCACAATAGTAATCATGAACAACGACAACATGAATCATAAGGGAGTAATAGTAATAAGACTACATGAAGATACATGCAGTATAGAATAATGGAAATATAGGTCATGGTGATACTTTCCTACTCTGATAGATGATGAAGTCATAACTCAAGACTTCGTAGCCCGATCTGCCCCGTCACATAAACAACGACAAGTTAGATCTACAATTCTTACTCTAAAAATTATAGAAAGTGGCTAATAGGATAACCTAATTAATTATATTTTAGTTGTGGAATAAATCATCTAAAAACCTATTTTAACATATTTAAATCTAAAATAAAAGCTAAGCACAAATTTTTGGCCAAAGAAAGTCATGGTTCCAAATTCGGGACCCGTGACACGCAAACTGAGACATATCGTTGACTAACTAGTCAAACATTACGATCTCAAAAGTTTGAGTGTGCAACCTAGTATATTTCAATGTCACGAGTGCACTGGAATCAACCGTGTCGCAAAATCATGATTTGGTCAAAAGTTATCGCCATTATGGCTAACCGTGACCAAATTGATGAATCGTTGACTAAATCTGAATTCTACGAATAAAATAAAATACTAAATGAGCTTCTAAATTTTTGGAAAAATTATATGTAATAGATCTCTGTGTCTGCTTTCCAAAGCTTCAAACGGATCGCAAATCGGAGTTCGGGATCTCTCGAAATCTCGAAAACCGTGCAACGCATCTATTTTTGGACAACTGACAATAATTATTCAAAAATTTACAATCAAAATTTTAGAAAATAAATTAGATATTCGGAAACCTAACCTCGATGTGCTTCTAAAAAAATGGCGCGTGAAAAGGACGTCTAGATCGACGACAATCGCTCCGGAAAGTCGAGACCTTTATAAAACTCTTCCTCCAAAAGCTGCTGGAAATTTTACTTAGGTTTACGAAAAAGCTAAACCAATACTTATGTATAGATATATAGTGTGAGTCGGTGGAAGTGGCAAAAGGAGGCTAGCGGGGGACATATGTCAGGATCTGACGCTCCCCCGCCCAGATCTAACGACTCAGGGTTGAGCCGTCTTGGATCTGGCGCCAGCTCATATAGCTCAGCTTCCTAATAAGGAACAGACGAGTCAGCGCTGTTGGGCTTCCCTGCCGGCCTGAGTGGCTGATTGGCGGGCCCGGCCTTGGATGACTGGATAATTGAGAGTTCTAAATGCAGAAAAATTAATAAAAAACCGAAAAAAATCTATATATCCCAAATAAATGCCAAAAAAATTCTAAAAATTCTTAAAACATTCTAGAAATAGTTTTAGGGTTCTAAAGCCCAAATAAATTGCTCGGCCTAAAAAATAACCTCGGGTACCCTCACAGTAAATCCTAGAAGCTTATAAAAATAGTAATACTATAGAAAAAAAAAATCTAAAAATCTTCAGAAAATTTTAGAAAATCTATAATAGTAAAATAACAGACTAGGGGCTATCTAGGGACCATAGTGACCACACATGACCCACTCTTACTACACTTCTCCTATAGGGTTAGGTACGCATCCTCGTGACCCCAAATTTCAATTTTCTATTTAACTATGATTCTAACTACTCAATACAATAATAATAATAATTAAATTTTAAAAAAATACTCTCCAAAATAAATAAATAAATTTAGGGAGACGAGTGCTACAAACTACCCTCCTAAAAGATTTTTGTCCTAAAAAATCAAACGTCTCTAATAGCATGATATAAATATATAACTCCTATAACCAATCTAACGACTACACTTAGGCTAAATCATAGAGAGATAATGGTTGGAAAAAACATCAAAGAAAGCTAAATCAATAACATCTAACCAACTAAGCATACCCTCCTACCCTTACGGATTGCACTACGCTTTGTATCATCCATTGCTAACTGAAAGGGACGAAAAGGACATGACTAGGATAATAGATGCAAAAATATCGAAGAAATCATGGACGAAATCAAGCATGATGCATAAGAGAGACGACGATAGAAGACTCATTGGGTTGGAAATCCTATTTGTGAATGATATAACTCTCCTAGAAGTTATTCTAAATCCTATCTTCAATTCTATTCGCAGGCTCACAACTAATACTACTAAGTTGAAGTATAACCATGAATTCACAACCTTATGCGAAACCTGACCTGCATGGACCACCATAAAAACTTGTCACGACTCGCTCATACTTTTGGGATACGAGTTTGTGGCTAAGTCCAGCATATACCGCAGCATCGGCGGTAGTACTCTGTCAATGATAACAATGGTCCACAGCAAGCACAACACACACATATATCATCCACAACTACGTCATCAGTAATAACTAAAATATCTAATAGTCTCAATACCATAAGGAAGCAAATATGCTAATTTGCATAAGTGCTAGAATCGGGTACGCCAGTGACGTCAGGGTCTCCAACATACTCACCATAGACCTCAGGACAGATTACGTCGTCTAAAACTGAAAATTAATTATCCAGTCAGGCTTGGAGCAAGATCACATAAAATACATTACACAATATAATATACAAGGATGAAGAAACAATACAAGGAAATTAAACGAAGATAGCTATAGGCATGACATTCTATGATAAGAAAATGTAGGACAGTTGAGCACCTCTAGAGGGGGGTGAATAGAGAGTGTGTGTGTGCAGCAAAAAATAATCACCAATTAAAAATATTAAGCAGTTATATATTATGACCGATAAAAGACGATAAATAAAATGTAGTAAAGTAAGAGTCAAGAATCAAACTCAGTGAACACCACGATGTATACCAGTTTTTCTTTGAGAGGACTTGTCCAGTCACGAGTACTCTTGCTCGCTGTTAATCCACTACGGCACAAGCTTTAACTGAGCGCTTGCAACTCTTACAACATCGTGCTTGGCGACAAGTGCATGACCGACTTCACAACACCGTGCTTGGTGACGAGTGCACGACCGACTCCAGAAGACAATTGGAAAACTGGAATGTTTTCTGAATACAGCCTCCGATACAACTCTTCAATACCAAACTCTAGATTAAAAAGAACCTGTACTGGCTTGGCTAAGAGTGTAAAGGCTTAGATATGAAAGTAAAAAGCTCAGAACACTTTAGATAGAGAAGAGATAAAAATGGAATGATACAAATGAATGGTAATCTCAACTCTATTTATAGTATTTTTGGGGGACCGAACTCGGACAGAGTTCGGGCAGAGTTCGAATGTTAGGATTTCGCATACGAACGTTGGATGAAGATTTGTTGGAACTAAAATTCAAATAACCCAGACCAAACTTGGGCCGAACTCGGTCAGAGTTCTGTCAGGGTTCTGCTGGGTCAGAACAATAAGGGATGGACCAAATTTATATAGGTTTTGGGCTTTTTGGAATTGTAGATTTTTGGGATAAGTAGGTAGGCTTATTTTGTTTGTGGACTGAGAAAAACCTAAGCCAGTACCGATCCGATCAATCTCACATTTTTCCTATACTCAATAAAAGGAAAAATACAGAATAAATATGAAATCTAATAGCCCATTTGATGACGTCTTTCTTCTGACATTTGAGCAGACTCATTTTTCCTTGCGGAACCGCCGATGCGAGGCCCCAGATAGGTCGTCGCGTGATTCAAAGAAATCTTCTTGTATAATACGTCTTTGGCCCATCATTAATTCTCCATTGCATATGTCCTGCTTTGACAAAGCTTGATCATGCTGACTGCATGTCTTGCATGAATATGTTAGACGAACAAAGCAATATGATACAAGCATAGCAATATTGATAAGGTAAACATAAGGATAATGCTATGTTTAAGTAGCAACAAGATAGTGATTATATGAATATTAGTGACTTCAATGGTTAAACTTAATTGATTAGCCATATTCAAAATAGTTAAACTTAATTGATTAGACATATTCAAAAATATGATGTAATCATTGGGCTAATAGAAAATACCACTAAGACATGATAATAATATGTCACTTCCCGTTCCTAGAATGCGTATTTTTATACATGTACAACTCATATATATTTATTTAATATTTATCATGTATTATCCTGTATTTAAATTCCTTTAATTTTATGTTAATTAATTATCTGCATTTTATTTCCTGCTGTTATTCTCTGCTTTTAGTCTTGCTTTTAGGTTCGGCCTAGGAGGGTTTTTCTCAGGTTCATGGTGGTTCACATGAACCGAACCCCACCTACCACCCCCCTTTTCTATTTAAAGCCCCCATCTCCTTCTCTCTCTTCATAACTCTCATTCTTCACCATTATTTCTTCTTCTTCCTCATCACTCTCTCCACCTACCAGGAGAAGGCAAGTACATCTTGCTTCTCCTTCACCCATTTTTATGGATCATTTGTCTTCCTCTCATGATCCTAAGAGAGTTTAGTACTTAGCATTTTTGATTTCTTTGGCTTGTTTCTTCTAGATCTAAGTTGTTGTATTCTCGGTTGTTCATGGGTTTTGATCCACCAAAATGGCGTGCTTTCGAAATAGATAGTTCATGTTGTAGAGCTTCTCCTTATACACCATTCTGAACCATGGGAACCTTATTCTGGCTTGGAATGAAGGTTCCACAAGATTGGAGTTCGGGAGATTGAGTCACGCTCACGTTCTTCCGTACCAGCGTGAATTTTTAGTCACGCTCACGTCTTTACGTGTTAGCGTGAATTTTGAGTCACGCTCACGTCTTTACATGTTAGCGTGAATTTTGAGTCACGCTCACGTCTTTACGTGTCAACGTGAATTTTTAGTCGCGCACACGTCTTTACGTGTCAGCATGAATTTTGAGTCACGCCCACGTCTTTACGTGTCAGCATGAATTTTGAGTTACGCTCACGCTGTGCGTGCGTGAATCACTTTCCACGCTCACGCTGTACGTGCGTGAGTTACTTTTCATGCTCACGCTGTGCGTGCGTGAATCACTTTTCACGCTCACGTTATGAGTACGTGAATTACTTTTCACGCTCACGCTGTGTGTGCGTGAATTACCCTTCACGCTCACGCTGTGCGTGCCAACGTGAACCACTTTTCACGCTCACGCTGTTTATACGCTCACTCCTACCTACTAGACTTGGCGTGACTTGTTGGCCTTAGCATAGACTTGTTGACGTGACTTGTTGGCCTTAGCATAGACCTGTTGGCGTGACTTTCTGACCTGGGTGTTTCTATTTGTTCTATAATTTATTCATTTAATGGTGGCATGATAATTCTCCTATTATATCCTTACGCCTTTTTTTATGAACTCGATAATCTTAGCATGTAAATATTTTTAATATATATGGTTGTGTAGAACGTGCCCTGTGTCTTGATTGGTTTATGGATACCTAGTAAGACTGAAACTTAACCCTGAGGAGTTATAGACTCGACCCCATTTAATACTAATTGACTTTCATGCCTTGTCACCATTGATAATAATGGTTATCTTGACTAAAATTGATCATGCGTTCCTAGTTGGAACTAAGAGACTGGCTAGTCGTCTTATTGAATTAAATGAATGAGATACGTTCATATTATGAACTATTGAAATCGATTAGCCGATCCCGAATATTGACATACAGGCATGTACAGGCTTCAATTTATTTATTTTTCTACAAAGCAGCATGTGTACTTTATGGTCAAGGCATGATTACTCCGTGGTTAGATTTGATTGTTGCATTACGCTATTTAAGACTTACAACCTAGTCGCATGGGTATCGTTGTAGAGTTGCGCATATCGTACCCCGTACGAAAGTACTCATTTGAATGACCATGGTCCACGGTATGGGATTTCACTCAACGTAGAGACTATTAAATTAAATAAAATAATGATTGCATGGAGAAAATGGATCCCCGAGTTCTTACATGGCAGCCCTCTTGGGACTAGTAGTGCCCGACAGGCCGGCTGGTCCGCACAGATACTGCAAATCTGCCACACGGGCAGGGAGCGGTATCTGATTATATTATTGTATATTGTATATTGATGACGGGCGTCCCGCTGGGACTCGTCTAATTCATGATTGGCGCAATTGATTGACTGGATAGACTAGCCATGCTCGCACATAGTAAGAACTGTGGAATCCCTATTTGTATAATTCCAGGATAAAATGGGACTCACAATAGCAAGCTGTAGGAGTTGATTGGCCGTTCAAGATGATTTTTTTGTATGCTGTACCTACTCTGTTGCCTAACTGAGATGATCAGAATGTCAGGACATGATGGGCCAACTTTTGTCCTTGTTTGGTTGGGAGGTTGGTTCGAAGTGTCGTGATGTTATGTGAATCTTAGTGGAAAGCAGAGATCTATTATTATATTCTCTTACTTACTGGTTTAATCCTTCATATCGTGCTTCCTTGTGGTACTTGCTATTAGAGGTCTAACCTCTCTGGTTTTGCATGGACAGATTTAGAGCCGGTTCCCGAGGACTCAGCTTACTTCCACCTCCAAGATGGTCAATACTAGAGGAATGATCGCAGGAGGACTCGAGTGGGTTCCTTACTCCACCGCTCGTTTTGTCATTTAGTTTATACTTAGCCGTTTGGCACCGACATGTTAGTCAGATTTTCTTGTACTTACTTTTACATAATTGTAACTAAGTCAGACTGCAGCTGATAACAATTGTGTAGATGTTACTATATCATCTGGCTATGTTTTGTAAAGCCAGATCTCAAGAACATTTTGTCATGCCCCAGAACCAGAATACTGGAGAGCGGGGGCAGACATAGCCAGCTACGTATATTGAAATAGAATACATCTCAACTATACGGTCACGGCTGTCTAGATATGAGGGTTTACTACAAGCCAACAGTCTCTTAAGGTCAAGCCTATTGTCTCAATCTCAAGCAATTAACAGAGTTACAAGATATTAGAGCATCAAATATATATATATAAGGCGTCCCAAATATTACATATTGGATGATCATGAAGCTAGTCGTACAAAATGATGGGACTAGCAAGAGTTCAGTCATACATGATCAACCCTAGGATTTGTTAATCATGTTTACAGCCCGTAGGCAGACAGTAAGTAAGTGTGCATCGAGCTAACAGGTGCTCGTCGGCTAAACGCCTCAAAAGAATAAATTTACATCTAAGTGGGTGAAACAAAAAAGAAAACCCACTCTTGGCCCGGGTTCCGTCTAGTTGTCATCATTGGGCTGGAAGCTCGGTAGATCCTCGGGAGCTGCTCCAAAATCTGGCCACACAAAACCAGCTGGGTCAAACCCCAGAAAGAGCAAGTGCCACAAAGGAGGCCACAAATAAGAACAAAAGCCAGTATATCAGAACATAAAGAATAAAAGAAGTACAAGTAGTAAAGTACGCAGGGCGATAAACGACTAGGGACGTGGAACCATTTCGGGAGCCAGGTTACAATCCTTAAACCAAACAAGGACCGGGATTGTACCCCTTCGCCTGAATAGCTCACTGTCTCTACCCATTTATCATTAGAGATAAGTAAAACAATCATGATCAAGAGTTCCAGGTACAGGGGCTAGACAAGACTTAGACAGAGCTGGACACCATTCATTCACAATCGGCCAAACAAATACTACGGCTTACTACTTTAACTAACTAGGGTTATCACAAACCTAATTACTAACAAGATGCAAGTGAGAATTCCAGTCCCAAGCCCTGCAGACCATCCAGTTATCCTTCCGCGGGTTGAGAGTTATAGGTGGGTACATTGCCCGGGAGACAAATGTACCCTTAGGTGACTTAGAGGGTGCAACACATGACAGAGTGCTGGAAATGTGCTCTATTCGTCGGCAAGCTACAAGTCCATTAAAGCGCCCAGATAACGAGATTGCCTGTGACTGGGAATTCTCCATATTCTAGTTTGATCTAATCATTAGCCTAATCCAATTTAGCGCGAGTCCCTGGCCGTGGTACCCAGGAAGTCACGTCCTAGACATGATGCGAGATAAGACAAGTAGATTGTACAAGCAAGCAAGCAGGAACACCCACGGTGTCAAGTTGATTATACGAGTCAAGTTACAAGTTACAAGTCAAGTCAAGTCAGGAGTGCGCCGCCACGGCCACTATCAAGTTATCAAGATAATTCATGTCAGGGTACTGTCAGAAGTGCACCACTACGGGTCACTGTCGTGTTATACTAGTTCCTTGTCATACCATGCTATGTACAATAGTCATTCCCAACATATTAAGCAAAATCAAGTTCATGTCAAAAGGCGTAAAGATATAAAATGGGCGTAAAACATCTAATAAAATACTAATATAAATAGGACTATAGAAGTGCCAAGATCAGGAAATAACAAATTCATCATAGACAAGTAGGTTGTGCAGGGTATGTACTATGCAGGGTGCCAAGTGCGCAGGGTGAGCTGCGTAGGGTACCAACTGCGCAGGGTGAGCAGCGCAGCAGATGGATTGCGCTGGATCAGGTTGCG
This sequence comes from Iris pallida, assembly GCA_029216955.1. Classification (NCBI taxonomy): domain Eukaryota; kingdom Viridiplantae; phylum Streptophyta; class Magnoliopsida; order Asparagales; family Iridaceae; genus Iris; species Iris pallida. Next base: position 8,233,332 of record JANAVB010035220.1, on the reverse strand, counting down.
CAGGAATGGATGGCGCAGGGTCAGATTGCGCAGGAATGGAGTGCGCAGGGATAGATTGCGCATGAGCAGACTGCGCATGAATCCATGCGCACTCGGGTTGAGCGCAGTTCGCCAAGGGGCAAGCTGTGCGGTCGGCGCTGCGCTAAAGAGCGCTGGCCGAGGGGGATGCGCAATCCAGCCCTGCGCTAAAGAGCGCAGACTGCTGTCGTCTTCTCCAGGCCGAGAAGAAGACTCCAAGAACTCTAAGGTTCAAAACTTCATATCCTGGTAAAATCAAAACCAAATCTAGATTTTCAAAGGTCTAACTTGAGTGAAATTAAATTCTTTTCCACATGGAAGCATCAAAACATGCAAAAATCAAAGTTTAATAGATCAAAACTAAGGATTTTCGAAAATGGTTAAAACCTAGATCTAGAAGAATGAAAGCTCCAAATCACAAAATGTCAAGTTCTAAAGTTGTTCTTCATGGCCTAATCTAGTCAATGGACAAATAAAAAAGTGGTGCTTATTTGATGGCAAGGTGCACTTGCCTATGGGTTGGGGAGTTGTGTGGAAGAAGGAAGAAGATGGAGAAGTTAATGGAGAATAAAGAGGAGAGAGAAAGGTTGGTGGAGATATAATGAGGGTGGGTGTGTTGTGTTGAGGGTAGAGTGTAGGTTAAAGTGTACCAATTCATATTAAACCAAACCTAATCAAACTAACCCAATTCTACAAAATAAAACCAAGCCGTGGTCCAAACCCATTTACGAGAACCCGAATCCACAAGTCGAGAAAATAAAATACGTGCCAAAAATTAAATTACGAGTACAAATACGAAATACAGGAAATGGGGGTGACAACTCTACCCACCTTCAAAGAATTCCGTCCTCGAAATTTAATCAAGGAGCTAGAGATTGCCACGATAAGCTATATTAAGCACAGGCAAGCTACACTAAGCAGTTCAATCATAAAATCATACAATGCAAGCAAGGAAAGGGAAAGCGTAAGGTATAAGAAAGACATTATACCTCACGAGTCAAACAGGTAGGGATATCGCGATCGGATGTCGTCCTCACGCTCCCACGTTGACTCACCTAGAGAGTGATGACCCCAAGCAACACAGACTAAGTTAATAGTCTTGTTCTTGAGCGTCTTTTCTCTCCGGTCCAATATAGACACGGGCCTTTCCTCATACGAAAGGTTGGTACCAACAACCAATTCCGAATGATCTAGGATATGGCTCGGGTCTGGGATGTACCGTCTTAATTGGGATACATGGAATACATCATGTACCTCACTTAGCGACGGCGGAAGAGCGAGACGATAGGACACATCGCCTACTCGCTCTAGAATATCGAACGGCCCTATATACCTAGGACTAAGCTTTCCCCGTACGCCAAAACAAATGACGTCGCGGGTAGACGAGATCCTAAGGAATACATGGTCGCCGACGGCAAATTCTAAGGGACGTCGTTGAGCATCGGCCCAATGGCGCTGGCGATCCTGAGCAACTCGGAGGTGATCTCTGACTTTCCTGACCACTTCAACCGTCTGAGAAATCAGTTCTGGACCGAGCATCTGCCTCTCTCCGACATCGTCCCATGCTAACGGGGATCTGCACTTCCTGCCATACAGAGCCTCGAAGGGTGTCATCTGGATACTGGCCTGGAAACTATTGTTGTACGAGAATTCTACCAAGTGCAAGTGATCCTCCCACGAACCACCAAAGTCAAGGGTACATGACCGCAACATATCTTCGAGAGTTTGTATAGTACGCTCTGACTGCCCATCTGACTGCGGATGATACGCTGAGCTGAACTTGAGACGAGTCCCCAAACTTTGATGAAGACTGCGCCAGAAGTGCGATGTAAATCTCGTATCCCTGTCTGATACTATGCTGACTGGCACTCCGTGAAGTCGGACGATCTGCCTGAGATACATCTCTGCTAGCTGCACCGTCGACTGTCCAACTCTAAATGGAAGAAAGTGTGCCACCTTGGTAAGCCTGTCCACAATGACCCAAATAGCATCTCTGCCTGCCGGAGATCTGGGTAACCCAGTCACGAAATCCATGGTAAGGTGCTCCCATTTCCATTCTGGGATCGGTAAAGGTTGAAGAAGTCCAGTTGGCCTCTGATGTTCAGCCTTGACTTGTTGGCAAACCAAACATCGAGAGACATACCGGGCTATCTCTCTCTCTTCATACCATTCCACCAAAAGTGTTGACGAATATCTCTGTACATCTTCGTGCTGCCTGGGTGGATGGAATACTGCGAACTGTGAGCCTCTGCCATGACTTCCTGTCTGATATCTCCACTGGGTACACAAAGACGCGTGTCGTGTCGAAGTGTACCATCCTCATGAATACATAACTCTGGCCTTCTTCCTGTTTCACACTCTGCTATGAGCCGCTAAATCTTGGAATCGGTTAACTGTGATGTCCGGATCCTCTCAACTATGGTGGACTAAATCTGTAGGCTGGCCATCAAGGCCACATTGGAAGGAAGAACCACTTCAATTCCCATCTTCTGAAGATCCGACAATAACTCTGGTTGCGCCATCAGGAAATAAACTCCGGCTCTCCGGCTCAACGCATCTGCTACAACGTTGGCCTTCCCTGGATGATACTGCAAATCCACATCGTAGTCCACCAGTAGCTCGAGCCATCTTCTCTGCCGCATATTAAGATCCTTCTGGGTGAAAACATACTTCAGGCTCTTATGATCAGTAAAGATCTCCACTCTATCTCCGTACAAGTAGTACCTCCACAACTTAAGTGCAAACACTACTGCTGCTAGCTCCAAGTCGTAGGTCGGATAATTTTTCTCATGATCACGGAGTTGACGTGACGCATAAGCAATTACCTTCCCATGCTGCATCAAAACACATCCTAATCCTCTGCCTGAAGCGTCGTAATAAACTGTGGATCCTTCGGTCCCATCTGGAAGGGTGAGAATGGAAGCCGTTATCAAACCTCGCTTCAATTTCTCAAATGATTCCTGATATTCTGCTGTCCAAACGAACGGCACATCCTTGCGGGTCAACTGGGTCATCGGCGCTGAAATTCTTGTAAAATCAGAGACGAATCGTCGGTAGTAACCGGCCAATCAAAGAAAGCTGCGAACTTCTGCCACTGAGCTGGGTACTGGCCAAGACTCGATGGCCACAATCTTCTGGGGATCCACTTCCACTCCTCCTCTGGTAATGATGTGACCCAAGTAAGAAATGCGATCGAGCCAGAACTCGCATTTACTGAACTTGGCGTACAACTGGTGCTCTCTGAGAATCTGGAGGACAATTCTGAGATGCTGCTCGTGCTCTGCTTCACTCTTGCTGTAGACCAGGATGTCATCAAGGAACACTATCACAAACTGATCCAAGTAAGGCATGAAAATACGGTTCATGAGGTCCATGAACACTGCCGGCGCATTGGTCGCTCCAAAGGGCATAACTAGAAACTTCCAATGCCCGTACCTAGATCTGAACGCCGTCTTCAGGATGTCCTGCTTTCTGACTCTGATCTGGTGGTATCCTGGCCGCAAGTCTATCTTCGAAAAAACTGAAGCCCCCTTGAGTTGATCAAACAAGTCATCTATCCTCGGGAGAGGGTATCTGTTCTTGATTGTCACTGAGTTCAAGGTACGATAATCAATACATAGCCTGGACGTATCATCTTTCTTTTTCACAAGAAGCATCGGGGCTCCCCAAGGCGATCCACTTGCACGAATGAATCCCTTGGTCCTGAGTTCTTTAATCATCTTGTACAAAATCTCTAACTCTAAAGGCGCCATTCTGTAGACTCGCTCTGATACTGGTGCTGTCCCGGGAATCAAGTCAATGGTGAACTCGATCTCCCGCTCTGGTGGCATCCCTGGAAGTTCCTCTGGGAAGACATTTGGAAACTCTTTAACTATCCGGGGCAATTGCACTGCTGCTACTGCCATCCGCAATACTGGAGGAGATGGCTCTACTGTGCCTCTGGAAAATAAAAACTCTGGCTCTCCGGGAATACTAAAGACAACTCTGCCAACATGGCAGTCTATCCTAGCATAATGGTTCCTCAACCAATCCATGCCTAGGACTACATCATAGTCTGCCATAGGGAACTCTATGAGCCTAGTGGGGAACTCTCTACCGCTAACTACGATCCGACACGAGGAAAATACTCGATCTACTCCCACAAGACCATTACCAGTAGTATATTGAGCCTCACTGATAATGACTCGGGCTCCAATCCTATCCGTGTCGCGAATCGTGCAGACATGAATGAATGCGATGCACCAGAATCAAATAATATAGATGTTGGAAAGGTGTTGACGAGAATAGTACCTACCACTACCTCACCTGGTACAACTTCTTCTTCCATGGTCATCATCATAGCCTGACCTCTAGCTGCGGGTCCTCTCTGCTGAAAACCCCTCTGTCGGTTCTGTGCTGGAGCCTGGGTGAACTGCTGCTGGTTCTGCTGCTGAAAGGCCTGGGCCTGGGGCAACAATGGCCTCGGGTACTGTTGTTGCTGCTGCTGCTGGACGGGAACTAGGGCTGGTCCTCTCACCGAAGAACTAGAAAGGTTGGATGATGATGGACCTCCCCTATTCGGGCAGGTCCCTATCTGGTGGTCTGCTCCTCCACAAGCCAGGCACAATCCCTGTGCCCTACGACACTCTGCCACTACATGGCCCGGCTTCCCGCAATGAGAACATCCCACCGCGGAAGATTGCTTCTGCTTCTGTTGCTGCGGATACGTCGGGGTTGAATGCTGAACCGACGTCACTGAGGCCGCCCGCCTCGGAGTTCCAATGGTCAATCCCCTAGCTGCCGGGGCTGGAGCTGATGATTGGTGCATCTGACTGTGGGACCGCTTCCTGCCTCCGGTCCTGTCTACAATTCTACGGGAGGTATACTCATGCCTCCTAGCTGCCTTCAACACTGCATCGAACGTCTGGTGCTCGAACTGCTCCACAGCCAATAATATCTCTAAGTGCAGCCCTTGCTGGAACCGCTGAGCCCTATCGAACTCGGTCGCCACCAAAGTGGGGGCGAACCTACTCAGCCTGGAAAACTCGGTCGCATAGCCATCGACCGTTCTGTCTCCTTGCTTCAAGTTGGTGAATCTGGTCTGCAGGTCGTACCGTGCCACCGCATCGAAGTACTTTGTCTGGAACCTCTCTCTGAACGTCGCCCAAGTGACTGGTGCCGCTAACCCCATGACCTGAGCTGCCCACCAATCGCGAGCCAAGTCTAACAACTGTAGGCGTACCACCGCTACCTTCTCATTTTCAGGTGTCCTAGCTGCTTCTAGAACCACCTCAGTATCCTGAAGCCAAGCGTCCGCGACAATCGCATCTTCACTGCCGTCAAAGAAGGGAGGGTTCAAGCGCTTGAAACTGTTGGCCGCCTGATTCCCTTGGGGACCTCCTCGGTTTAGTGTATCATGAACTTCCTGGTGCAAGGCGTCGCCTCGACGATCTTGGGATGCAAGCAGTTCTCTGATAAGCCCTACCAAAGGTCCCTCATCCTGTCTAGCTGGTTGAGCGGGCGGAGCTGCCTGAACTGGAGGTTCTGAGCCTCCGGAAAGCATAACTCGGGAGGCTACTCCAGAGTGCTGAGCTTGATCTTCCTGGCACTGGGGTGCTTGTCGAGCTTCTTCTGGCTGGTTGGCAGGTCCGGGAGTAATGCCGCTGAAGAAGACGACATAGGAAACAATAAGGAAAGGACCAGGACAGATCAATGATACAAGCATGTGATCAGGTCAAGAATCTCAGAGATTTGAAGATACGAGCAGAGATCAAAGGCGAATATTGATTGAGACATCTATTCGGTAAATCCTCACATTTCTTGATTGACAAGACCTTGCATGGGCCACCACTTAAACCATGTCACGCCCCAGAACCAGAATACTGGAGAGCGGGGGCAGACATAGCCAGCTACGTATATTGAAATAGAATACATCTCAACTATACGGTCACGGCTGTCTAGATATGAGGGTTTACTACAAGCCAGCAGTCTCTTAAGGTCAAGCCTATTGTCTCAATCTCAAGCAATTAACAGAGTTACAAGATATTAGAGCATCAAATATATATATATAAGGCGTCCCAAATATTACATATTGGATGATCATGAAGCTAGTCGTACAAAATGATGGGACTAGCAAGAGTTCAGTCATACATGATCAACCCTAGGATTTGTTAATCATGTTTACAGCCCGTAGGCAGACAGTAAGTAAATGTGCATCGAGCTAACAGGTGCTCGTCGGCTAAACGCCTCAAAAGAATAAATTTACATATAAGTGGGTGAAACAAAAAGGAAAACCCACTCTTGGCCCGGGTTCCGTGTAGTTGTCACCATTGGGCTGTAAGCTCGGTAGATCCTTGGGAGCTGCTCCGAAATCTGGCCACACAAAACCAGCTGGGTCAAACCCCAGAAAGAGCAAGTGCCACAAAGGAGGCCACAAATAAGAACAAAAGCCAGCATATCAGAACATAAAGAACAAAAGAAGTATAAGTAGTAAAGTACATAGGGCGATAAACGACTAGGGACGTGGAACCATTCCGGGAGCCAGGTTACAATCCTTAAACCAAACAAGGACCGGGATTGTACCCCTTCGCCTGAATAGCTCACTGTCTCTACCCATTTATCGTTAGAGATAAGTAAAACAATCATGATCAAGAGTTCCAGGTACAGGGGCTAGACAAGACTTAGACAGAGCTGGACACCATTCATTCACAATCGGCCAAACAAATACTACGGCTTACTACTTTAACTTAGGGTTATCACAAACCTAATTACTAACAAGATGCAAGTGAGAATTCCAGTCCCAAGCCCTGTAGACCATCCAATTATCCTTCCGCGGGTTGAGAGTTATAGGTGGGTACATTGCCCGGGAGACAAATGTACCCTTAGGTGACTTAGAGGGTGCAACACATGACAGTGTGCTGGAAATGTGCTCTACTCGTCGGCAAGCTACAAGTCCATTAAAGCGCCCAGATAATGAGATTGCCTGTGACTGGGAATTCTCCATGTTCTAGTTTGATCTAATCATTAGCCTAATCCAATTTAGCGCGAGTCCCTGGCCGTGGTACCCAGGAAGTCACGTCCTAGACATGATGCGAGATAAGACAAGTGGATTGTACAAGCAAGCAAGCAGGAACACCCACGATGTCAAGTTGATTATACGAGTCAAGTTACAAGTTACAAGTCAAGTCAAGTCAGGAGTGCGCCGCCACGGCCACTATCAAGTTATCAAGATAATTCATGTCAGGGTACTGTCAGGAGTGCACCACTACGGGTCACTGTCGTGTTATACTAGTTCCTTGTCATACCATGCTATGTACAATAGTCATTCCCAACATATTAAGCAAAATCAAGTTCATGTCAAAAGGCGTAAAGATATAAAATGGGCGTAAAACATCTAATAAAATACTAATATAAATAGGACTATAGAAGAGCCAAGATCAGGAAATAACAAATTCATCATAGACAAGTAGGTTGTGCAGGGTATGTACTGCACAGGGTGCCAAGTGCGCAGGGTAAGCTGCGCAGGGTACCAACTGCGCAGGGTGAGCAGCGCAGTAGATGGATTGCGCTGGATCAGGTTGCGCAGGAATGGATGGCGCAGGGTCAGATTGCGCAGGAATGGAGTGCGCAGGGATAGATTGTGCATGAGCAGACTGTGCATGAGCAGACTGCGCATGAATCCATGCGCACTCGGGTTGAGCGCAGTTCGCCAAGGGGCAAGCTGCGCGGTCGGTGCTGCGCTAAAGAGCGCTGGCCGAGGGGGATGCGCAATCCAGCCCTGCGCTAAAGAGCGCAGGCTGCTGTCTTCTTCTCCAGGCCGAGAAGAAGACTCCAAGAACTCTAAGGTTAAAAACTTCATATCTTGGTAAAATCAAAACCAAATCTAGATTTTCAAAGGTCTAACTTGAGTGAAATTGAATTCTCTTCCACATGGAAGCATCAAAACATGCAAAAATCAAAGTTTAATAGATCAAAACCAAGAATTTTCGAAAATGGTTAAAACCTAGATCTAGAAGAATGAAAGCTCCAAATCACAAAATGTCAAGTTCTAAAGTTGTTCTTCATGGCCTAATCTAGTCAATGGACAAATAAAAAAGTGGTGCTTATTTGATGGCAAGGTGCACTTGCCTATGGGTTGGGGAGTTGTCTGGAAGAAGGAAGAAGATGGAGAAGTTAATGAAGAATAAAGAGGAGAGAGAAAGGTTGGTGGAGATATAATGAGGGTGGGTTTGTTGTGTTCAGGGTAGAGTGTAGGTTAAAGTGTACCAATTCATATTAAATCAAACCTAATCAAACTAACCCAATTCCATAAAATAAAACCAAGCCGTGGTCCAAACCCATTTACGAGAACCCGAATCCACAAGTCGAGAAAATAAAATACGTACCAAAAATCAAATTACGAGTACAAATACAAAATACAAGAAATGGGGTTGACACATTTTGACTAAACGTTTGGGACGCCTTACTGCTTTACCTTACATGTTCTCTATTTTTGCTTCTTGTTTAAATGATTGAGACAATAGATGTGAAGTGACCATAGTAAGACTTTCATGTAGTATGCACCCCCTCGTCTGGTTAGACAGCATTGATCGTATTATACGGTATTCATCCTACCTGTAATACGTAGCTGGCTGAGTCATTCTCCCGCTCTCCAGTATTCTGGTTCTGGTGCGTGACGAGGTTTTAGTGGTGGCCCATGCAGGTCTGATTTCAGACTTGTGAGGTATTTTAATTTATAGGATGTCTCAATCACACGTGTCCCCCTTTGATCTCATGATTCGTTGTTCTCAACCCTTGCTTGACATTCCGGCATCCTTTGACTTCATTGATCCTTCATATCCGGTTGTTTGATTGTTCTCTTGTCCCTTTTCTTAGGGGCACTTCGTCCGCATCGGTCAGAGCTGGGCAGCAACAACAGGGGCAACATGGGCAACATGACCAGGTTGGTCAGCAACAAGGGCCAGTCTCACCTCAGGAGACTATCCAAGAAGAAGTGATAGTAGAACCAGCAGTTGAACCGCAGTATCCGGAAGTTCTAACACCACCTATAGTTCCACCTACCCCTGTGGAAGTGGACACACCAGCCCTTCTGGAGATCATGAGAGGAATAATGGCTACTCAGCAACATCAGATATTGGCCCAGCAGCGCATGCACACTCAGCTACAAGAGCAGAATATGTTGCTCAACCAAGGATTGCAGACGGCTTTGGAAAGAGGAATGAGGACTAATTCAGGAGCATCAGCCAGGTTTTACAAGTACAACCCCTACCGTTTCGAGGGCACGGAGGATGCCATCTCAGCAGATGCATGGCTTAAGGATATTGAGGCTACTCTAATAGCAGCTAAGGTACCGGCAGAAGAACATGTGGATCTAGTGAAGTTATTACTTCAGGATCTCGCACGTGATTGGTAGGAATCAGAGGAAGTAGGCATCAGACGTCCTGTGGCTTGGGACAATTTCACTGCAAGATTCAAGACCAAGTACTATGGAGTTGTGGCACGGTTTGAGCTACAACAGAAGTTTATCAACCTCAGGCAGGCCGGCAAGACTGTAGATGCTTATGCAGCAGAGTTCTGCAGATTGAGTAGATTCGCCCCAGAGATGGAAGCAACAGAGAGCCAGAGGGCCATGAGGTTTCAGCAAGGGTTTCATCTTGAACTCTTGCAATTGATAGAGGGACACAATTACCAAACTTTTGATGAAGTATTGACGGCAACTCGAAGGCATGAGATCACCATTCAGAGGCTTGCGACAAGGACTGAGGGTCAGAAGAGATCCCACAGTCAGGTTGAAGGAGGAGGGAGAGCAGCGCCCCGAACAACAGCACCATCCACTGGCATTCGTATCCACGATGTGGCGATACGAGGACCAGCACCACCCAGGCAGCAGCAACAGCAACAGAGGAAGAACCAGCAACCCCCGGCAGGCTGTACTTATTACGGGAAGGCAGGGCACACTAGAGATGTGTGTCGGACATTGAATGGACTGTGTCTGATATATGGAAATCCAGACCATCGGGTTACCACATGTCCCATGAATTCGAGGTCAGGAGGACCAGGGCAACAGTTTCCTGCTCTGCCAGCACCAGGGGCAGGCCAGTATCGAGGACCAGCGGTGGCAGTAAGGCCGTTGGCACAGCGTCCGTTAACGCCGCAGGCTCAGATGTTTCGGCAGCAGGGGCCGCCGATGCAGCAACACCAGCATAGACCACCCCAGCATCATCGAGGAAGGGGCCAGCAACAACATCAGGCTAGGCCGCAGCATGGAAACCAGCAAGGAGGTCGAGGGCAAGCATTCACTCTGTCCTTGGATGAGGCATTGGCGTCGAGAGATGTTGTGGCAGGTAACATTCTCGTCGCCTCATATCCCGCAGTAGCATTGTTTGATTCGGGAGCATCCCATTCATTTATATCTGCATAATTTGCGACACGACTAGGAATGGAGTTCGAGGCATTGCCAGAGAGGTTGAATATACTCACTGGTAATGGGCTCGTAGGAGTTAGTAGAGTTATTTTAGCATGTAGCGTTGTAGTTTGCGGGCATTCCTTACCCGCCCGGTTGATAGAATTTCCTGTTAGAAATTTCGACGTTATCTTAGGCATGGACTGGCTGAAAGACAGTCATGCGACAATAGATTGTCGTAGAGGGAGTGTATCTTTTGATATTCCAGGCATGAAGAGATTCACCTTAGTCAGATCAGGGGCAACTCAACAAGAGCAGGGAGTAATAACGGCAATGGAAGAAGTTCAGATTCCGAAGGTAGTTGAAGAGTTTCTAGACGTATTTCCTGAAGAACTTCCAGGTCTACCACCGGTTAGGGATATTGAGTTCAGTATAGAATTGGCACCAGGAACTAAACCGATATCAGATGGAGTTTATAGAATGGCGGATTTAGAGCAGGCCAAGGTATATCAGCACATAGAGGAACTGAAGGAGAAGAAGTTCATCCAAGCTAGCGTGTCACCATGGGCAGCACTAGTGGTACTTGTAGGAAAGAAGGATGGGTCATCCAGATTGTGCATTGACTACAGGAAGCTTAACGCGGCAACAGTAAAGAACAAGTACCCACTACCCAGGATCGACGACCTATTTGATCAGTTGAGCAAAGCTAGAGTTTTCTCCAAGATAGATCTTCGTTCAGGGTACCATCAGGTGAGGGTTCGGAAGGAAGATATTCCCAAGACAGCATTCAGGTCGAAGTATGGGCATTATGAATTCTTAGTAATGCCGTTTGGTGTGACCAATGCTCCAACAATATTCATGGATTTGATGAATCGCATCTTTATGCCATACTTAGATCAGTTTATCGTGGTATTTCTCGACGACATTCTCGTATACTCTGCTAGTAAAGAGGAGCATGAAGACCACCTCAGAAAAGTGTTACAAGTTCTGAGAGAGAACCAGTTGTATGCCAAGCTCAGCAAGTGTGAGTTTTGGTCGGATCATATTTTATTTTTGGATCACATTATATCAGGAGCTGGAGTAGCAGTAGATCCCAAGAAGATAGAAGCAGTAGAAAGTTGGCCAGTACCCAAGACCGTAGCAGATGTGTGGAGCTTCTTGGGATTGGCAGGATATTACAGAAGGTTTGTGTCAGACTTTGCAAGGCTTTCAGCACCCTTGACCCGTTTGACCCGGAAGGATGTACCATTCGTTTGGTCGGCAGAATGTCAGGCATCATTTGAGACTTTTACGAAAAAATTTATATCAGCACCTATTCTTACATTGCCAGTTGGACCCGAAGGTTTTACAGTATATTGTGATGCGTCAGGTAAAGGACTTGGATGTGTCCTTATGCAACATGGGAAGGTGATTGCATATGCATCTAGGCAGCTTCGGGACCACGAGAAGAATTACCCAACTCATGATTTGGAGTTGGCGGCAGTAGTATTTGCTCTGAAGCCATGGAGGCATTACTTATATGGTGACCGAGTGGATATGTACACAGACCATAAAAGTCTGAAGTACATCTTTACTCAGAAGGAACTAAACATGAGGCAGAGAAGATGGCTGGAGTTGATCAAGGATTATGACGTGGAGCTTCAGTATCATCCAGGCAAGGCTAATGTAGTAGCAGACGCTCTCAGCAGGAGAGGCGGCGCATTTATGTTGACAACACAGAGGCATATCTTAGAAGACCTTCAGGAGATGGGCATGGAAGTTATACTTTCCAGTGATGTAGGAGTTCTAACAAGTCTGCAAGTTCAATCCGACTTGGTAGACAGAATCAAGGCAGCTCAGGCACAGGACCCAAGAATTCAGAAGCTTAGGGCAGAATGTGAGTCAGGACTCAGAAAAGAGATGAGAATTCATGAAGATGGTACACTTAGGTTTGGATCACGTCTATGTGTGCCTAGTGGAGATATCAGACAGGAGGTTATGGCAGAAGCTCACAGTTCTCAGTATTCTATTCACTCTGGAGGGACCAAGATGTACCAAGATATCAAGCAGCATTTCTGGTGGAACGGGATGAAGAGGGAGATAGCTAGGTTTGTTTCCCGTTGCTTGGTATGTCAGCAAGTGAAGGCAGAACAGCAGAGGCTAGCTGGGTTATTACAACCGCTTCCTATCCCGGAATGGAAATGGGAGCATATTACAATGGACTTTGTGACCGGTTTACCGAGATCACCAAGTGGTAAGGATGCTATTTGGGTAATAGTGGACCGACTTATAAAGGTAGCACACTTTCTTCCTTTCAGAGTAGGGCAATCTACAGAAAAGTTGGCAGAGTTGTATATACAACAGATAGTCAGGCAGCATGGAGTCCCTGTCAGTATTGTGTCGGATCGAGATACCCACTTTACATCATATTTCTGGAAGAGCTTACATCATAGTCTGGGTACCAAGTTAAGATTTAGCACGGCTTACCATCCGCAGACGGATGGACAATCAGAAAGAACGATTCAGACTTTAGAAGATATGTTACGAGCTTGCACTCTAGATTTTGGAGGGTCTTGGGAGAGTCACCTGCACTTAGTCGAATTCTCATACAACAATAATTATCAAGCCAGTATCCAGATGGCGCCATTCGAAGCACTATATGGTAAGAAGTGCAGGTCACCGCTTGCGTGGGATGATATCGGAGAGAGAAAGATGTTAGGCCCAGAAATGATTGTCCAGACAGTTGAAGTGGTTAAGGGAATTAGAGAGCGACTTCGAATTGCGCAGGATAGGCATCGTCATTGGGCGGACCAGCATCGTAGGTCGTTAGAGTTCTCTGTTGGGGACCACGTATTCTTACGGATCCCACCTACTCGCGGGGTCATTAGATTTGGCGTTCGCGAGAAATTGAGTCCGCGGTACGTGGGCCCATTCGTTATCCTTGATCGGATAGGCGATGTTGCTTATCGTTTATCCCTCCCACCTTCGTTACGAGAGGTGCATGACGTGTTTCATGTATCTCAATTATGTAGGTATGTATCGGACCCAAGCCATATCCTCGATTATTCTGAGCTGGTTGTTGGTACCAACCTATCTTACGAGGAACAGCTTGTATCCATTTTGGACCGAAGAGAGAAGATACTCAAGAACCAAACAATTAGTCTTATCCGTGTTGCTTGGGGTCATCACTCATTGGGAGAGTCAACGTGGAAACGTGAGGATGATATCCGATCACGGTATCCACACCTGTTTGACTCACAAGTTATATCTCTTTCTGTATACCTTGATTGTCCTGATTCTTCATGCTTATCACCTTATGGGTAGAGCTACTTGATATCGTAGAATGATGAATTTATATATATAGTACTTGCTTTTGATATGGTAAAAATAATTGCTTGCTCACTAGAATTGCTTGTATTAGTTTAGCTCCGATATTTCTACCTGCTTGGATTTGAAATTTCGAGGACGGAATTTTTCTAAGGTGGGTAGAGATGTCACTCCCCGTTCCCAGAATGCGTATTTTTATACATGTACAACTTATATATATTTATTTAATATTTATCATGTATTATCCTGTATTTAAATTCCTTTAATTTTATGTTAATTAATTATCTGCATTTTATTTCCTGCTGTTATTCTCTGCTTTTAGTCTTGCTTTTAGGTTCGGCCTAGGAGGGTTTTTCTCGGGTTCATGGTGGTTCACATGAACCGAACCCCACCTACCACCCCCCTTTTATATTTAAAGCCCTCATCTCCTTCTCTCTCTTCATAACTCTCATTCTTCACCATTACTTCTTCTTCTTCCTCATCACTCTCTCCACCTACTAGGAGAAGGCAAGTACATCTTGCTTCTCCTTCACCTATTTTTATGGATCATTTGTCTTCCTCTCATGATCCTAAGAGAGTTTAGTACTTAGCATTTTTTATTTCTTTGGCTTGTTTCTTCTAGATCTAAGTTGTTGTATTCTCGGTTGTTCATGGGTTTTGATCCACCAAAATGGAGTGCTTTTGAAATAGATAGTTCATGTTGTAGAGCTTCTCCTTATACACCATTCTGAACCATGGGAACCTCATTCTGGCTTGGAACGAAGGTTCCACAAGATTGGAGTTCGGGAGATTGAGTCACGCTCACGTTCTTCCGTACCAGCGTAAATTTTTAGTCACGTTCACGTCTTTACGTGTTAGCATGAATTTTGAGTCACGCTCACGTCTTTACGTGTTAGCGTAAATTTTGAGTCACGCTCACGTCTTTACGTGTCAGCGTGAATTTTTAGTCGTGCACACGTCTTTACGTGTTAGCGTGAATTTTGAGTCACGCTCACGTCTTTACGTGTCAGCATGAATTTTGAGTCACGCTCACGTCTTTACGTGTCAGCATGAATTTTGAGTTACGCTCACGCTGTGCGTGCGTGAATCACTTTCCACGCTCACGCTGTGCGTGCGTGAGTTACTTTTCACGCTCACGCTGTGCGTGCGTGAATCACTTTTTACGCTCACGTTATGAGTTCGTGAATTACTTTTCACGCTCACGCTGTGTGTGCGTGAATTACCCTTCACGCTCACGCTGTGCGTGCCAACGTGAACCACTTTTCACGCTCACGCTGTTTATACGCTCACTCCTACCTACTGGACTTGGCGTGACTTGTTGCCCTTAGCATAGACTTGTTGGCGTGACTTGTTGGCCTTAGCATAGACTTGTTGGCGTGACTTTCTGACCTGGGTGTTTCTATTTGTTCTATAATTTATTCATTTAATGGTGGCATGATAATTCTCCTATTATATCCATACGCCTTTTTTTATGAACTCGATAATCTTAGCATGTAAATATTTTTAATATATATGGTTGTGTAGAACGTGCCCTGTGTTTTGATTGGTTTATGGATACCCAGTAAGACTGGAACTTAACCCTGAGGAGTTATAGACTCGACCCCATTTAATACTAATTGACTTTCATGTCTTGTCACCATTGATAATAATGGTTATCTAGACTAAAATTGATCATGCGTTCCTAGTTGGAACTAAGAGACTGGCTAGTCGTCTTATTGAATTAAATGAATGAGACACGTTCATGTTATGAACTATTAAAATCGATTAGCCGATCCCGAATATTGACATACAGGCATGTGCAGGCTTCAATTTATTTATTTTTCTACAAAGCAGCATGTGTACTTTATGGTCAAGGCATGATTACTCTATGGTTAGATTTGATTGTTGCATTACGCTATGTAAGACCTACAACCTAGCCGCACGGGTATCGTTGTAGTGTTGCGCATATCGTACCCCGTACGAAAGTACTCATTTGAATGACCATGGTCCACGACATGGGATTTCACTCAACGTAGAGACTATTAAGTTAAATAAAATAATGATTGCATGGAGAGAATGGATCCCCGAGTTCTTACATGGCAGCCCTCTTGGGACTAGTAGTGCCCGACAGGCTGGCTGGTCCCCACAGATACTACAAATCTGCCACACGGGCAGGGAGCTGTATCTGGTTATATTATTGTATATTGTATATTGATGACGGGCGTCCCGCTGGGACTCGTCTAATTCATGATTGGCGTACTTGATTGACTGGATAGACTAGCCTTGCTCGCACATAGTAAGAACTGAGGAATCCCTATTTGCATAATTCCAGGATAACTTGGGACTCACAATAGCAAGCCGTAGGAGTTGATTGGCCGTTCAAGATGATTTGTTTGTGTATTGTACCTACTCTGTTACCTAACTGAGATGATCAGAATGTCAGGACATGACGGGCCAACTTCTATCCTTGTTTGGTTGGGAGGTTGGTTCGAAGTATCGTGATGTTATGTGAATCCTAGTGGAAAGCAGAGATCTATTATTATATTCTCTTACTTACTGGTTTAATCCTTCATATCGTGCTTCCTTGTGGTACTTGCTATTAGAGGTCTAACCTCTCTGGTTTTGCATGGCCAGATTTAGAGCCGGTTTCCGAGGACTCAGCTTACTTCCACCTCCAAGATGGTCAATACTAGAGGAATGATCGCAGGAGGACTCGAGTGGGTTCCTTACTCCACCGCTCGTTTTGTCATTTACTTTATACTTAGCCGTTTGGCACCGACATGTTAGTCGGATTTTCTTGTACTTACTTTTACATTATTATAACTAAGTCAGACTGCAGCTGATAACAATTGTGTATATGTTACTATATCATCTGGCTATGTTTTGTAAAGCCAGATCTCAAGAACATTTTGACTAAGCGTTTGGGACGCCTTACTGCTTTACCTTACATGTTCTCTATTTTTGCTTCTTGTTTGAATGATTGAGACAATAGATGTGAAGTGACCATAGTAAGACTTTCATGTAGTATGCACCCCCTCGTCTGGTTAGACAGCATTGATCGTATTATACGGTATTCATCCTACCCGTAATACGTAGCTGGCTGAGTCATTCCCCCGCTCTCCAGTATTCTGGTTCTGGGACGTGACATAATATAATGGTAGACTTGACATACTACTAGGATATGATAACCATATGAAGGTCGACTTGACGAAAGAAGAACAAGAGATAATATAGCAACAATGATTAAGTCACGTGTACTATGTGTTTTAGAATACCAACTTTCGCCATGCGGCTTGGGATATCCGCCAGTCATACATACGATGAATGACTGATATTATGCAATCAATGTATAGGAAGTCTGTATTCAATTCGTTGGCCACATGCTTACTTGTTGTATTCTCCTGCCCAACTCACTCACAATACATGTCCATTACAACAAAACATTAGCAATATAATAAACTGTAAACAAGAGAAACAATGAGTAAGACATGAACATGTATATATACCTAACTATTCTAACTCTTGTGCACAATAGTAATCATGAACAATGACAACATGACTCATAAGGGAGTAATAGTAATAAGACGACAAGAAGATACATGCAGCATAAAATAAAGAAAATATAGGTCATAGTGATACTTGCCTGCTCCGATAGATGATGAAGTCACAACTCAAGACGTCGTAGCCCGATCAACCCCGTCACATAAACAACCACAAGTTAGATCTACGATTCTCACTCTAAAAATCCTAAAAAGTGGCTAATGGGATAACCTAATTAATTCTATTTTAATTCTGGAATAGATTATCTAAAAACCTATTTTAACCTATTTAAATCTAAAATAAAAGCTAAGCACAAATTTTTGACCAAGAAAAGTTATGTTTCCAAACTCGAGATCCGTGGCACACAAATGTTAAGACCTCAAAAGTTTGAGTGTGCAACCTAGTAGATTTCAATGCCACGAGTGCACTAGAATCGGCCGGACCACAAAATTACGATTTGGTCAAAAGTTATCGTCATTATGGCTAACCGTGACCAAATCGATGAATCGTTGCCCAAATATAATTTCTAAAAATAAAATAAAATACTAGATGAACTTCTGAATTTATGGAAAAATTATACGTTATAGATCTCTATGTCAGCTTTCTAAAACGTCAAACGGATCGTGACTTCAACCTCCGTAGTTACAGTCTCACAAACTCCTATAAATAATTATAATAACTAACATTAAAAACACACTAAAATGATTACTATATATATATATATATATATATATATATATATATATATATATATATATATATATATATATATATATATATATATATATATATATATATATAGTACATAGGTTTAACTATCTATATGCTAGCAACTAGTCATAATACATACGAGTCGAAATACTCCTCATAGGACTAATAAAATTCCACAAAATTTAAATATAAAATATTCGGTATTAATTCTGAAATAATTCTCTATAACTCTAGAAATATATTTTATATACTTATTATTGCATAAAAACTCATTTAGAAATTAATTCATGATCAAACTAACATCCTCATTGATAAATCAACGATATTAGAAATTGTTTAACCATAAATAAACTAACTTTAATATTTTGAAATAAATGGTAAAAAATTATCTAAATTATCAAATATCCATGATCACGAGTCGAGGGTTGATAATATGGAGCATTAGATGCACACAAAATTATTTGAGACTCACAAGATGGTAATGTCGATAGTTCGTTTTACGGCAAAAATTTGTCCTTCAAAGATCAAATGATTCAAGCATTAAAATAACAAAATTATGAAAAACTCATTGAACAAGAATTGTAGGTAATCAAAATATGATCATTTTCATATTTTATATTAATGGTAAAAGTGAAGTTATATGGTTCAAAATTGTCCCGCAATAAATAGTATCGATTATGGACATACTTTGGTAAAACGTGTGCCCCGACCAATCTAAAAAAACTTGACATAAAATTTTAAATGAAGGTAGTAGACATATAGTGGAACGCAGAATTTTTGGTCTCATGAAGTTTTGATGTCTAGAAGTTGAGTAAATGCTTTCGAAAGATGACTTACCTGCTGTGGTTTTCGGCCAGCAAGGTAGGGTCAACTTGTGGGGCTGTGCACGGCCTGTAAGGGTTGTTCTTGGTGGTAGCTGGCCTTGTGAACATGGTGGAGGATCTTGGACATGTCAAGGATAAGGTGCCCGCCCTTGGATGGTCGACAATTGGCCGGGACAGCAGCGAGAAGAAGAGATGGCAGCAGCAGCAGTTTGGCAATGAAGGTGCTAGGTTTTAGGATTTGTGGAGAGGGTTTTTGGGTAGGTTTGTATGTTATATATATAGGGTTGCTTGGGGAGGTCAGTTATGGGATGTTCTAGTGCGGGTAGGGTTGAGTTTTGATGGGTTTTGGAGTCCATATACAAGTGGGATTGACACAAGAATAAACAAGTTTCCAAATACAGGAAATTGAATTTGTAGAGTTTCCATATTCTGTTTTGACACAAATAAATACTCAATAAATCTGAATTAAATATTTAGAAGGTCCTCTCTACATGGGGATGACCCTGACAAGTCCTCTACAAGTTGTTGGACTAGTTTAGGTTCGATAAAAATTACATGAATTGGAAATAGGCTCTAAAAGTACCCAATAAGGGATCATATGTGCCATTTGAATTTAAATAGCACATAAGACCTCGATTGAGTGGGACACCCTAGGCATGTGTGTAGTAGGCTCAAAAATAGTCAAAATCATATAATCGGTCGTTTTGGTTGGATCGATGTCGAGTCTGGAATTTCGGTTGGAAGTTACGACAAGTTTTACGGTAGATGACTTCTTGGCCTAAATTGACCCCGAAGTTGTGCGAAGCAAATAAAATACAAGAACACATATTTGAGTGGGACATGATAAACCAATTCAAGGATAAACTTGTTTAGGTCAAAACTCATGAACGGAGTTTCTAGAGTTTGGCATTTCTTGTGCTCCTAAAATCAAAGTTACGGAAGAGTACATTTTATGATCATGAATAAAAGTAGAAAAATATATATTAATAACTATATTAAACAAAATAATAAAAATAAAAAAATAACTCTAAAAATATAGGAGGCTTACAATCTACCCACCTGAAAGAATTTCATCCTCGAAATTACACTAGCTCATCGTATAAGGAAACCAACCATATAAGATTTCTAGAGGATGCTAATACTAATGGGTTCTAAATTATCATAATCTTGGTTTACATATTCTAAGCATATCTCCTATCATTAAAATAATATAACACCCCTATATCAAACTTGCAGAATAGATGCGATGTCGCATCGAGATAGTAATACATATTATGGCTTGGTTTATACTAAAGGACTCTATGTCACAACCTTGGTTCATAGGCTAACATAGCACAATAGCCCAACCCTTGAAACAAGAGAAGGGGTGAACCACGCACTATGACAATCCATGTCCCTAGGCTGCTAACAGAAACAAGAAATCAGCCTAAATTAGGCTTATGATCATCTAAAAACTCTCTAATACTCCTATCTATGGAATTCTACTCACCTTAGTAATTTACCTAGTCCAATCAAGTATGGATTCCTAACTTCTCCCTGTAAGAATCTTCCAAATTCTTAGTTAAGGGCGAAGTGGCTACTCTAGGCATGGCTACGAAACTAAAAGAAAATAACATAGCCTTAAAATCAATACGAGGTGCAACTAAAATAATACCTGCTACAACTACTCACTTAGGCTCATTCTCTATTGCTGCCATAGCAAAAGCTTGGCCCATTCTTTATTCTCTAGGTATTGGTAGCCTCGGAACTGTAGTCGCCTGAGCAGGTGGTCTCGATTCTGGTAGTACTGGTAGTGCTATCCTCGGAGATAGATGTTGTGGCCTGTCGCTCTGCTATGGACACTCTATGGCACAGTGCTGGTCAGATCCACATCGCAAGCATTGTCCTAGTCTTCTCCGGCAATCTTCCTGGCTGTGTCCCTTCTTGCCACAATGATGATAAGTCGGAAGCTCCTTCATTTGGTACAAGGCGACCTTCTGCTAAAGATGTACCTCTAGCCGTCGGCTTGGTCTTACATGCTATCCTCAAATTTAAAACATGATATAAAAGAAATTAATCAAACCTGATTTCTAAAGGACACTACTACTATTGGGATTCTAAGTTCACACAAAATGAGGTACCCTTAGTTCTAGGTTCATCCTAACTTATGTGATGACAACAACAAAAGTCAATGTCAAAAACGGTACAACTTCCTATATAGAATACAAAACTTAGGTATTACAGAATGAAATCAAAGCTTTCTAAGGAGTCCTAAGTACCGTCATGGTGCTATTGGTAGCAACTCTATAAGGAAAAATTATTACTAACTCAATATTATTCCTATATAGGCTAGGTCTTCAACAAAATAGAAGGAAAATAATACTTCTTCTGACTGTCAACAGGCTATACAATTCTCACAAGTACACCTAACATTTTGTACCTATCTTCTAGACAAGGGTCGAGGCTGAGCTGAACAGACGCACACACCCATTGGTCAATCTTCTAGTCATGGTGTTTTATAAATCGTTTCAAGGCTAGTCTTACCATATGTAGATATAGTTGTCTAGCCTAACTCAAACCTTCATACTCTATATAATACTTCTAGGTCACCTATCATGATATTAGCACTCAATAAAAATCCCTCTATAAAAATCCCTCTAGTACTTCTATTCAAGGTTATATCTTAGGCAAAGGGTAACATAGATTAGTCTACTAATCTTAGGGTCTCTCGTTAGGGTCAAATCTTAATGTACCATATTCTAACATCTATCTTAGGAGAATATCTATAAATTTTTACCCACCTTAGCTATTTACCTACTCCTATCAAGTATGGGTTCCTATATTCCCTAAGTAGAAATTTCTACCGCAGAAGAATGTTACTCCTACCTACTCGGTTCATCTAGTATAGGTGTCTATCTCTACCCTACTCGTCTGTGGACAATCACTCCCTATAATTTTTTATCCCTCTTACTTCTATCACGCAATATAAAAAAATAGTTCATCAAGCACAGATGTTCCGTTTTGCAAAACTAAAAAAGAGAAGAATTTGATACAAGGAGTTCGAGAGAGTTATGTTCGATTACAAACATGAAGTTCAAGGGCGATAGTAGATATCAAAAGAAATTCAATAGCAGTTGTGGATTGAGATTCTAATACACTATCATATTACAAGCTCGTTCGAAACAATAATATAACTGAAATGATTTGATCAGGACCTGCATGGGCCACCACAAAAATATATCATGCCCCAGTTCCAAATATATAGGAATCCAGGACATGAGCATGCCAACGGTACGGCTAGAATAAGTATTCCCAATTTAATAGACTTATCGTAATCGTAGTATGCTGAATAGTATACTAACATATGCTAACTAACCTATATCTCATCCATGTCTCAATCTACAATAATGAACAAAATCAAGAACAAACAATGTGTCATGGTCTGCAGTCCATCAAAATATATGTTTGGAATGGATCCGAAGAATAATAAAGGTTCAATCATCTAGGCTAAATGAGCAAGATATAACAGAAAAGAAAATAAATTACGAGAAAATGATAAACTAATACTATAAGTAATACCTGAACCCTGCAGCCAAAATTATACCCTCCACCTGTCTATACTATAAGCACAACAACAACCTGAAAAGATCACCCGATCCATAAAGGGACGTAACAAGATATAACAACTAGCCATAATATGAATAGTAAAAGTAATATACATGAACATGAATATAACTGACAAGGTAAACTATACATCTAGGTGTAATGCACTTGAAGACTACTTTGGGATCGCATAGGTAGGTAAGGTGCGATATTAGCGTCAACTAATATCGCGAATATACTAGCAAACTCTCGTCCAAACTTGAGAATAGTCCGCAGACGATAGTGGAATATCCACTAGTTTAGTCTATAACTCGAAACACTGAGGCTGATGAGGATAGGGTAATCTTGTACGCCTACTAATAGTCTTCTCTTCCCAGGAGTAGTACAAGGTCATGTCCATGACTCGCACAACTCGTATCTCACATGCAAGTCGTCTAACTAACACAACTAGTCATATATAATCCGTCACACGAATCCCATATACCGTCCAAGTACAGGGTGCGTGCCAATACCAATGAAACTCTCACTCTAAGTGTAATATCATGAGTCGTGTCCAAGTCATAGAAGTTATTGAGGAATAACTTCAACACGAGAAAGTCTATTCCTATGCTAGGTCACCCACACACCCACTATCAGTCAATGATGGTATCATCGACTGCACCTGTCACACTTGGATACTCTCCTAACAAATCTAATCCTAGAACACAACAACACGTCCATGTATAGCAGAAAATAAAATAAGATCACAGTAGCACGGTGTCGTGCTTGAAATTGCCGCAAAGGAATATAGTACCGGTCCGACTTCAACCTCCGTAGACACAGTCTCACGAACTCATATAAATAATTATAATAACTAACACTAATAACCACACTAAAATGATTACTATCATCGATATATATATATATATATATATATATATATATATATATATATATATATATAAAAAAATATATATATATATATATATATATATATATATATATATATATATATATATATATATATATATATATAAAAAAAAAAAAAAAAAAAAAAAAAAAAAAAAAAAAAAAAAAAATATATATATATATATATATATATATATATATAAACATATGTAAAGGCTTCGTCATTTTGTGCCTTCTGCCATTTTGTTTAGCGTCTGCCTCTTCTTTTGCCTCTTCTTTTGTCGGTATACGTGTATAGGCATCGACATTTTGCGCCTTCTGGTATACTTGTAAAGGTTCGGCCTTTTCGGCCTTAATGAATAAATTGGGTAGTTCTTTAAAATATATATATATATATATATATATATATATATATATATATATATATATATATATATATATATATATATATATAAGAAACAAAGAAAAATATATATATATATATAGTACATATGTTTAACTATCTATATACTACTCACAACTAGTCATAATACATACTAGTCGAAATACTCTGCATAGGACTAATAAAATTTCACAAATTTTAAATATAAAATATTCAGTTTTAATTCTGAAATAAATCTCTATAATTTTAGAAATATATTTTATATGCTTATTATTGCAACAAAACTCATTTAGAAAATAATTCATGATCAAACTAACATCCCCATTGATAAATCAACAATATTTGAAATTATTTAACCATAAATAAACTAACTTTAATATTATGAAATAAATGGTAAAAATTATTTAAATTATCAAAAATCCATGATCATGAGTCGAGGGTCGATAATATGGAGCATTAGATGCACACAAAATTTTTGGGACTCACAAGATGGTAATGTTGATAGTTCGTTTTACAGCAAAAGTTTGTCCTTCAAAGATCGAATGATACAAGCATTAAATAGCAAAATTTTGAAAAAATCATTGAACAAAAATTGTACGTAATTTAAATACGGTCGTTTCATATATGATATCAATGGTAAAAGGGAAGTTATATGGTTCAAAACTGTCCCATAATGAACAGTGTCAATTGTGGACACACTTTGGTAAGACGTGTGTCCTAACCAATCTAAAAAAAGTTTGACATAAAATTTTATATGAAGGTATTAGACACATTGGGGAACCAAATATTTTTGGTCCCATGAAGTTTTGCGTCTAGAAGTGGAGAAAATGCTTTCACAAGATGACTTACCTGTTGTGATTTTCGGCCAACAAGGTAGTGTCAACTTGTGGGGCTGTGTATGGCCTGTAGGGGCTGTTCATGGTGATGTCCGACCTTGGAAAGGTGGTGGAGGATCTTGGACACATCGGAGATGAGGTGGAAGCCCTTGGATGGTCGGTAATTGGTCGGGATTGCAACGAGAAGAAGATATGGCAGCAGCAGCAGTTCGGCAACGAAAGGGCTGGGTTTTAGGGTTTTTGGGTAGGTTTGTATGTTATATATATAGGGTTGCTTGGGGAGGTCGGTTCTGGGATGTTCTAGTGCGGGTAGGGTTGAGTTTTGATAGGTTTTGGAGTCCATATACAAGTGGGATTGACACAAGAATAAACAAGTTTCCAAATATTGGAAATTGAATTTGTAGAGTTTCCCTATTTGGTTTTTGTCACGACCCGCACCCGGATATACGGGTACGAATACGCGGGCCACGCCCAGCCTACGCCGCGGTATCGGCGGTAGAACGCTGTCAAGTATACTATACTAACTACAACATCTAAAGATCCATAACTAGAAATGTACTCATGTCACATCACGCAAACTAAGGAAGATAAAACAGGAAATAATAACAATATTACTAGAACAACTATAATCTACAAGGATCATAAGACAGGAAGATAAAGAATAAATAACAAACTAACTAAGGATAACTACTAGGCAACTCACATAGAAGAATAGTGAGATCCACCTCAGCTAGCAACATCATGAAGTCCAAATACTGAGGGCACAACTACTCCTAAAATTTTGTCAACATATCCAGTCAGGATGGAACGAGCACAAATCTCAAATAACAGTTCTAATTATACGATATTGAAAATGTAGCAGTAAATAGAGAGAGTATACAAGAAATCATGAAATGTACATGTGAGTATCATGGCAAGGTAAGCTGTAAATCTAGAGCTAGAACAAGGCAAGTAAAAATGATCATGTCATGTACAAGAATCAAGAATCATCTGTCTAAGTGTGTGAGTACTAGTTTCAACATATGGCCGGCTTGGGTCTGCACATGGTCTAATGATCCGGCCAATCATACGTGGAGTGGAGGATTGGCTATTAAACAAGGTCTACAAGAATAAACAAGGCGGATAATGACCACACATCTACACTAATACTCCCTGTCCCCGACTAGTATAGTGGATCCAACCATGACACATCATGACATGCGATTCTCCGAGAGGGTAGCTAGCCTTCGCAGGAATCGTGTCTATACAATGCACAAGGAACAAGAAAGACTTGCACAAGATATACCAAGGAAAGCGAGGAATAACATCTCATGACGGGATCCAGAGAAATACCAATCCGTGTGAACAATGTGTCAAAAGAACAAGGGTATCTACACTAAATACAAGAAACATAAACGATATCATAAAACAGAAATATTATCAGAGAATGTACTCGCCTGAGATTTGGTGGAATATGTCAACTGGTCCAGAATGACGATACGAACTCAACGATATATCCGGAATTGGATTCCGATGAGCCGAACTCAAAATGACCCGTTGACTCAGAAAGTGGGACCCGCTTTGCACCGAAATGCATGACAGGGCCCACGTTCTCCAAATCAAGCAAACTTTATATGAAAACATGCCAGAACGACGCCACGAGTCTACTGGTGGTGTCAAAAATTTAATCCGGAGTCTCGTATTCAAAAATAGAATTTAACAAGTGCAACACTAAGAATTCGAACGGCCAACCTTGGCGTCGAATTCGACCGACCTAACAAGCTCAAACTGAAATAAAATCTAAAAGGGACAGGAAGAGGGTTATACCAGCTGTGCACCGGAACTGGTAGCGTGCAAAACGGAGCTGCGACGACGAAGATACGAACCCGCAAAGTTGGTATCGCGAAACTGTCCAAAAATAGTACAAATTAAAACGTCAACTTGGTGGCCGGTTTTGATGTATCAAACGACAAAATTAACGGGTGAAATTTGAGAGGGATGAAGGAGTATATACCGAGATTGAGATAGAACAAAGAAATTGCCGATCCAACGGTCGGATTCCCCGGGAAACGTGCACGAAGTTGCTGCGACGAGGCGCCAATTCTGGGCTTCGCGCGCGCGCGCGCGTCGACGGAATTTCATGAATAATGCATGAATCGCCTCGGCAACGCGTCGTGGGAGACGACGCGCGCCACGGAAGAGCTCGTCGGGGTCGCCGAGCCATGGGTGGCCAGCCACATGGTGGCGCGCGGCCACCCGCGGCGAACGGCAGCCGCTGCTGTTGCTGCGCGGTGGTGCGGTAGCCACTACTGCTGCTGCACGGTGGTGCCCGGCCTGGCGGGGCACGACGACGGCGAGGGGGTGGCGGCACACGACGACGACGAGGGGTGGCGCGTGGTGGTGGCACCGCCCCACGCTGCTGCTGCGGCCTCACGCGCGCCTGCACGCGCGTGCGTGGTGTGGCCGTGCGGTGGCAGGCCGTGGTTTGGCCGCAGGGTGTCGCCAGGGGCGTGGGAAATTGGTGGGGTGGTCCAGGCAGCGGTTGGCCGCGGCGTGGGCAGCACCGACGACGGTGACGATATACTCAGTGGTTGAATGGTGGAGGTGGTGGTGTTGATTCATGGTGATGGTGTTGCTCTCTTAAAGAGCAAGGAGAAAAGAAGAAAGAAGGAAGGAAAAAAAATGAATGAATGAAGAAGGAATGGGGGGCTAGCTGCTGTACTCGTACAGCATGGGTGGAAGGGGTTGCTTGTGTGGGGATTGGAAAAGGAGAGAGAGAGAGAGATTATATAATAGATATATATGTGTGTATATATATTATATATAAAGAGGGAGAGATATTAGAAGATATTTAGAGAGAGAGAGAATAGGCCGGCCACATGGGGGGTTGTGTGTGCTGGCATGGTGAGTTGGGGTGAGGTGTGTTGTGTTTTAATGGGAGAGAGATATCATATATATATATGTATATATATATATAATGAGATATTTGTAGATATTTAATAAGTAGAGAGAGAAAAAAATATTTTCAAAATAGGAAAATCTTGTGGGGTAATTGAGCAGTCATAAGAGGGCAACATGGAGCTTGGGTTGGGTTCAACGGAGCCGGACTGGGCCAAAATCGGACATGGTGCAATATTCGAATTAAAATGGGTATTTATAATCATGGGCAAATAAATAGCATGTGGAGACTCAAATAAGTAGGACAGAAGCGTCATGCGGGTAGTAGGCTTCGTGTGGGCCATGTTCCTATTTGGGGTCGACTAGGTTGGGTCGATGTCGGGTCCCGAAAATTAAATTAGAAATTTAGTCAGGTTTTACGGTAGATAACTAATTGGCCTAAATTGACCCGATAGTTGTGCGAAAAAAATGAAGCACAAGATGGTGTGTCTGAGTGGGACACGAAGGTCATGGGTGAAGAGCGTCTCGAGTAGATCAGGCATGACAAGTTGGTTCAGAGAAAACGACTGGTCTGGTGCTCCTAAATTAAAAGTCACGGTAACGTGCATATAAGGATCAAGGAAAAGAGTGGGAATTCAATTAATAATTAAAATGGTCTAAATTGACCCGAACTTGCACGAAGCAAAAAGAGTACAAGGGAACAAGTTCGAGTGGGATACGAAATATCAATGTAAAGATAATCTCGTCTACTACAAACTCCAAGAAGGAAGTTTCCAGAGACTGACATCCCTGATGCTCTAGAATTCCAAGTCACGGTAAAGAGCATTAAATTAAAATAATAATCAAATAATAATATCTGTTCAAAATAATTGATTATAAAATTGAAAAAAAATAAGCCCAAAATTCAGGGGCTTGCAGTTTTGATCCAAATAAATACTCCATAAATTTAAATTAAATATTTAGTACGGCCTTAATATATGGGGATGACTCTAACAAGTCCTCTACAAATTTTTAGACAAGTTTAGACTCGATAAAAATTACCAGAATTGAAAATAGGCTATAAAAGTTACATAAGGAGTCTTATGTCCCATTATTTAAATTGAACGTGGGGCCTCGATTGAGTAGGACACTCTAGGCATGTGTGTAGTAGGCTCAAACATATTCAAAATGATCATATAGTGGATCGTTTAGGTTGGATCGTTTAGGCATGTGTCTTGACATCTCAGTGAGATACATAATTCTGTCCATACATTAATAAATCCTTTCTTCTTTCTTAGTCTTTGGCTGAGATGTCTTCTTGACTGCATCTCCAAACAAGAAGGCCATTTTCTTATGAACCACATTGTCTACACTCTCCAAAGGTTCACCGTTCATCAGTCATAACAAAGTGTTACTTTCTTGAGCAGTGAGTATGGCCTTTCTGGATTCAGGTGCATCGTATTGTAGATATGAGACATGAGATAAGTCTTCTTTATATTCTGGTACATTGAAAGCTGAAGCAAATTTCTCAGCATCAGGGTCTCTAAGATCAACTATAAAAATAAGAAGAACAAACACAAGTTAGTCTCAAAAAGAGCCCGATTCTATAAAACAGAATACACAAAATCACAGGTTGCACGACAATCTGTGTTACGCAACAATCTGTGTTGCACGACACGTGTTGTGCGATACCTGTGTTGCGTGACATCTGTGTTGTGCACGACACCTGTTTTGAACGACACCTGTGTTGCGCAACATCTGTGTTGCGTGCGGCACCTGTGTTGCACGATACCTGCATTGTGTAACATCTTTGTTGCGCGTGGCCAAAAGTTGTGCCAAATTGACATGTACAATCACACAAAATCAGAAGGCATAAGTTTGAAACTTGCGCAACACAGTTTGTAAAAACGAACAATGTGTGGACAGCAACCAAACCTTAAAAAGGGAAGGCACAAGTTATGAAGCACGCCTACTCTCTAAAAAAATGGAGGCGCATGTTATGAAATTATGAAAACTAAGACCAAAACTCTAAAAAGGGTCCATCGATTCTGTCGATGATCGGTTCGTTCTCGAAGAGTCACCTTCCAGTGCCGGGTTAGTTGTCTCAATTCTCGAAGAGGGCGGTGCATATTGAGATACTCTCTTCGATGATGCACGCGACGAAGGACCAACAATGGCCTTTCCCTTATCAGCAGCGGATCTCTTTGGCGCCATTAGAGGGTTGGAGAATCTCGGGAAGAATAAGGCAAAAAAGAGTTTTGAGGAGTTTAACTCTCAGTAAAAAATGAAAAGTTCTTTTTGAATGGCTATTTATAGCCTAAAGACTATTTCAGACTGTTGCGCAACTTGCGCTTAAAAAACGGAGTTGTTTAAACAAAGACAGGCGCTACCCGTGTCAAAATTTTCTAAATTCAAAGTATTTCAAACTTTTAAAAAATTTCAAACTTTGAAAACTTTGAAGGGGGTCTTGTAGAAGCTAAAAATCAAGGGGCGTCACTCATTAAAGTGTGCTATCATCAAGTGGCGCCAGATCATTAGGTTGCACCAGTCTTAGGTTGTGCCAAAGCCAGGGTACGCGGTGCCTCGTGGAAAGCCTTCTCGAAAAGCTGTAACGGCTATCATCATTACTGACAGCTCTGATAGCACAAAAATCGAAGAAAATCTATTCGAATCTCGCACAATGCGGCGCTCGAGAAGATTTTGTCAGCTTATATCTAATGTTGGCAGCTGGCCCGCGCAAGTCGTCAAGTGGCACACGAATTAATCAATACAGTACAGATGACCGAGTCAGAGGTGCCATTTATTGAGTTGCGCCCGCGTGCAACCTGGCTAGTTGGCACCACTTGATCAAAATTTATGTCCATAAGCATGATAACGTGGCGCGCATGCCACTAATCTCAAAGAACGTGTCCACTACACTGCCCACGACCACACGCATCTCACTCAAATGATGCCACGCATCCCCAGCAGTTGAAGTAACCGCTCGCACAACTGGATAAGAGGCGCGCAACCTGAAGTGCGCGCCACTCAGAATAACTACTTAACAGTTATTTCGAGAACTCTATAAATAGAGTTTCAAATCAGTCTCAAAGCATCACTAAGGATCATAATCTCCTGACAAAGTGCTGTTGCATTCTCCAGAGGCTTGTGTTTTCGATATCACATCATCCAAGGGATAAAGTGATCGTCTTCTGATCAGATTCCTACAGTTGTACTTTCCCAAAAATCAATTGTACTATTGTACTCTTTTCTAAGTTTGTAATTAAATTGTTTTTGCAAAGAGAGAGATGGAGTGGACAATGGTCTATAAGAAGATCCTAGCCAAAAGACTTTTGAACAAAGTAGAATAGGCTAAATCTTATGAACATGGAAGAGTCGAAAGAGAAATAGAAGCTTGTATATACTAACCAGTAGTGTTTATGCATGATAAATTTGTCACAGTGAGCTAGGTTACCAATGTGATGAGGTTACATGTCGAGATATTGAAGGAGCCTATTAAAAAAGACGTTGATCTGAGGATGTGAACATTTTATTCCATGGGAGTGTCTCGGTATTCTATTGGAGTGTCTTCGGTAGGTAACGTTTCTCCTGAGATATTTAAGTTATACTTTTAGTAAGAGAGAAATAATGCATCTTTCTAATGAGTAACTTGAACACCAAGGAACTATCGAAGACTTGAAATATGATCTTTCACTTTGTAGATTCTGATTTTGTAAAGCTAGGGTTATAGTATTGTATGGGGTAAATAGAGAAATATCGATCCATGGTATAGAATATGTCGTGGGACAAATAATGACATAGTGAGCCTATTTGTATTGTGGACAAGCTTAATACATAAGCACATCTGGCTTGAGTAGAGACTATTTCTCGTGCTAAATGCATATTTGAATATAGATCTTGAATATTTATTATCATAAAACGTATCTAAGAAGTTTGTGTAAGCTAAATTGGATATACTAATGTATTATGGTTGTTTTCAAATAAGAAAAGCCCTATTGGAGTCCAGTTTTCGATGGGTTCCAACGGCTAGGATTTGCTCCAATATTTAGTAATATTATGAAAGAATATTTAAATTAGATGGTCTAATATTTAGTACTATTGTGTGACACAATTTAAGGTTATTTTAACCGTAATTTAAAAGAGAACGAGGCTAATAAGGAAAATTTGGTAGTTGAAGAACTTTGAAGCTAAAGGAATCTTAAGAAAAAAGAAGAAGAGATCTCCTTAAAGATAATGTAAGGGAGAGTTTTTTTGTGATACAATATTTGTTTGCGTAAACTCTTGTAAGGTTCATGTTTGATGTGATGAAGTATTATTCCCTTGTACCGTGAATGTAGGATTATTTTAGTCGAACCACGTATATTTTGTGTTTTATCCTTTTTTTAATTTTCATTTAGTATTTTATCGCTATTCATCATCATAAGGTCCACCCTTCTGCTCCGCAGTTTAAGAATTAGTATGAAAAGGTAAGAAAATTGAAGGGGTTTCAGTTTCAACAATTTGGATCAACGGTAGGTAACAATATTAGTCCACTCCCTATCTTCTTAGATCTTGATTCGTGAGATCATTGGTTCATAAGAATTCTTGGGAGAGTTCTTTAAGGATTTTAGGATGACGAGAAACAAGGTTAATAGCTCCAAGTTCATAATGGTAAAGTTTAACAGTAAAGGTATTGTTGTGGAAGAGAATGATTAATGTAATCTTTGTGAAAAAAAGTGTTGTATAAGTCCATAGACAATAAGGAAATAAAACCTATTGAAACAAAGGAGGATGCATGGATGAAAAGACAAAGTGTATGCTAGAGAGATTTGTCTGGGTGATGATATAATCTACAATGTTATATATGTTAGAGACTATTGTGACGAGTTTATAGAAGAAGCTAGAAAGCTTGTATATGACAAAGTCGTTGTCAAGAAAGTTATAACTTAAAAAAAACAAAGCTATACAGTCTCTGAATGAAGGAAGTAACCCCGATTCTATACCATCTTAACAGCTTCAATAGGGTCGTCAATGAACTTTGGTTTCTTGACATGAATTTAAAGGAGGACCAAGCTTTATTGATCATATCTTAGATTTCTCAGTCGTATGACCATTTAGTGATGAAGATCCTTTATAGGAGACTCTCGAGATGAAGGATGTTACAACAACACTTATCAATAATGAGACCATGAGAAGGCCAAACCCAACAAAGGAGTCATTAGGGATGGTTGTCAACGAAAATAGAATATCGAAGAATAGAGACGGAGGCAAAAGAAATAGAAGAAAATTCAAACCATCATGGTAGGATGGTGTTTCATGTTTTTTCTATAACCAGTCAGGACACATGAAGAACGATATCCAAAGTACACGTAGTGGTCGGAAAAGGAGGCAAAAGGTGAAACTACAAGTCATTCATGTAAAGTCAGTATCATGTGCTTACAGTATATAGTAAGAAGGATAAAGCTTGGATTCTTGACTCTAAATTTTCATATAAGATGTGTCTTATTTGTAGAAAAAGAAGACAATTTTGTTCTCATTACTGTAAAAGAATGAATCCAAAGTGCACAGAATTCGACGAATCCAAAGTGCACAGAATTTGACGATATTAGCAATTTCAACGAGCTTGGCAGTTTTAGTGAGGTTGGCTCTCTGTATAAACGTTTCAGCGAGCTTTTTCATTCCTATACAGAAAGAGACTTTTGATGCGACATGGCAATTCTCTTTAAATAGCAGTTAAGAGAAACATGGTCCTGTGGCTTTCATTTAATGCTACCATAAATACAAAGGCTATGTGACCTGTCATTCGTTGGGCAATCAAAAGTCTGATGGGTCGCGTACGCAGATGCCTCAATTGTTGTGGCATTTCATGTCAGTCGAATAGAATCTTGTTAGAGCATATGATGTTTTTAATAGAAATATGTGTTTTGACAGTTGGATAGTGGCCACGTGGCCCTTTCGATGAAGGAGTGATTTTGATGAAGTAAGCACCTTTTATGCATGGCTAATTATAAAGACACTGACCTTTTGATCAGGGCTAGTCCGGATTAGAACTAGTCCAGATTTTTTTGTGTTTTATTCAGGACAGTTCATTTTTTTGATTTTGGGCTGTCCCAAAGTAAAATTCTTCTAAACCCAAAATTTTTCTCTCATTTGCAAAAAATTTTCTCTCTTCCTAAACCCTAACTCCTCTCTTCTTTTTCTTCCTCTTCTCCCCCACCATTTCTCCATCCCCAAGCAAGAAGTTAATTTGAAAATTCCTAGAAATTTCTTCCACCCTAGAAATTTTTTCTTCTTCTTCTTCTTCCTCTTCTCTTCCAAATTTTCTTCTCAAGAAGATCGACGGCACCCAAATTCTTTCTCTATTTGTTTCCAAAACCCTAGAAATTAAATTGAAAAATTCAAGCATCCATTATATTGTTTATTTCAATTGTCTGTAGCCCATTTGAATTAAACTACATTTGGAGTGAAAAATTACCCATTTAAATTAAACACAAGTATGCACGAACGAGAAAACTGTGCGTCGACCAGGACTGCCCAATTTTCTGGCAGTCCTACAAACTGAATGGACTGCCAGAAAACTGGGCTGTCCTAAGTCACAACATGTGAAACAAAGGACTGCCCATTTTTTTGGCAGTCCTTACTGTATTCAGGACTGCCAGAAAATTGGACAGTCCTACATACAGTAAGGACTGCCAGAAAAATGGGCAGTCCTTTGTTTCACATGCTGTGACTTAGGACTGCCCAGTTTTCTGGCAGTCCATTCAGTTTGTTGGACTGCCAGAAAATTGGACAGTCCTTGTTTGCACTAGTTGAACAACAATATTGGTTTCCTCCCATATTAGGGTTTGTATATTATGAGGAGCCTTTGGGTGTCATCGAAATTGGAAATGAGGAAAAAATTAGGGATAACAATGTCACCCTCATTTCCCGTATTTCCCGTATTTCGTATTTATACTCGTATCTGGATTTTTGGCATGTATTTTTATTTTTCTCAAACTTGTAGGATTTCGGTATTTTCCGTATTTTGGATTTTGGCATGGCTCGATTTTATTTGGATTGGTTCGGTTTTATGTGAGTTGGATCACCTTAACCTATGCTACCCCTCAACCCACCACAACTCACCCTCTTTATAACCCCCACCTACCACTCTCTCTCCTCATAACTTCCACCATTAATTTCCTTCTTCTTCTTCTTCTCCTTCCTCCACAACTCTCCTGACCCTAGGCAAGTGCACCTTGCCACTTCATGAGAGCCCTATTTTCTTGGTTCATTTGCTAGATTAGGACATGGTGATCAACATTAGAACTTGGTGTTTTGTGATTTCAAGTCTCCTTTGCTCTAGATCTAAGTTATTTCTATTTTCGAATTTTGCATGGTTTGATCTCTTTAAGTTGGATTTTCATGGGTTTTGGTGTTTCCAAGTGGAAGAGCATTCAATTCTACCCAAGTTGGAACTTTGGAAATCTGGATTTGGAGTTCGGATGGCCAAGTTATGATGCTTTGAAGCCTTGGGTTCATCCATGGTGTTCTTGCTGTTTGGAGAAGACAGTGAGCAGTGTGCAGAGCTGTTTAGCTTACGCACCCTGAGCTACGCGCGCTCTTTAGCACTGCGTACGCAGACTTAGGTATGCTTCCTGTTGGAAGCGTGTCCCTTGAGCGTGCGTGACTTTTCATGTACGCCGCTCCCTTGAGCGTGCGTGACTTTTCACGAACGCTGCTCCCCTTGAGCGTGCGTGACTTTTCATGTACGCCGCTCCCTTGAGCGTGCGTGACTTTTCACGAACGCTGCTCCCTTGAGCATGCGTGACTTTTCATGTACGCCGCTTCCTTGAGCGTGCGTGACTTTTCACGAACGCTGCTCCCCTTGAGCGTGCGTGACTTTTCATGTACGCTGCTCCCTTGAGCGTGCGTGACTTTTCACGAACGCTGCTCCCCTTGAGCGTGCGTGACTTTTCATGTACGCTGCTCCCCTTGAGCGTGCGTGACTTTTCATGTACGCTGCTCCCTTCAGTGTGCGTGACTTTTTACGAACGCTGCTCCCCTTGAGCGTGCGTGACTTTTCATGTACGCTGCTCCCCTTGAGTGTGCCATGGTACGCAGACTTGAGTGTGCCTTGGTACGCAGACTTGAGTGTGCCTTGGTACGCAGACTCGAGCGAGCCTTGCGTGCGTGCTTTTGTGCGTACGCAGCTTCCCTGCGTGCGTGCTTTTGCACGTATGCTGCCCCTTGACCCCTTGCTTAATCCATTGGCTCTTAGAGTTTTGGTTTTATATCTTTAAGCTTGGCTCTTCTATAACCATGTACTTTGATATTTTATTAGATATTTTATGCCCATTTTATATCCTTACGCCTTTTGTCATGAACTTGATTTTACTTAATATGTTTGGAATGACTATTGTACATGGCTTGGTATGGCAAGGAACTTGCATAACACGACAGTGACCCGTAGTGGTGCACTCCTGACATGACCAACCTGACATGATAGTGGCCCGTCGTGGCGCACTCCTGACAAGTACCCTGACATGATTTATCTTGATAACTTGATAGTGGCCCGTGACGGCGCACTCCTGACTTGACATGACCTGATAACTTAGCTTGACCTGTCTTGACACCGTGGGTGGTTCTTTCTTGCTTGCTTGTTAAATCCACTTGTCCAGTCTCACATCATGTCTAGGATGGGACTCCTGAGTACCACGGTCAGGAGTACCTACTAAAATGGATTAAGGCTAATAACTAGAATAACACAGTAGTCATGAAGAGATGACACAGCTACAGGCAATCCCGTTACCTGGGCGCTCCAGGGATTTTTAGCCTGCCGTCGAGTAGGGCGCATTTCCAGCACACTGTCAGGTGTTGCACCCTCTAAGTCACCTAAGGGTACATGCGTCTCCTGGACGATGTACCCACCTGAATTCAACCCTAATCTTTCGTCCTGGGTAACCTGGATGGTCTGCAGGGCTTGTGGCTGTGGAACAATCTCACTGCATCTTGTTAGTAATTAGGCCTGTGATAACCCTAGTTAGTTAAAGTAGTAAGTCGTAGGATCTGCTTGGCCGTGATTGATCGAATGACGTATAACCAGTCTAGTCATGTCTTGATCCCATGCAAGATTGCTTCCTGTCTTGATTACTTACATTACTTATCTTGCCGATAAATGGTGGGAAACCAAGCTCTGTTCAGATGAAGGGTTACAACCCCGGTCCTTGTTTGATTTACGGGTTGTAACCTGGCTATCGGAATAGTTCCATGGTTATCTCGTCGTATATCATCCTGACATGTTTTCGTAATTTTAGTTTTAATTTTAGATTTTCTGTGCTGATTGCTGGCTTTTGTTCTTATTTCGTGGCCCCCTTGTGGCACTTGCTCTTTCTGGGGTTGACCCAGCTGGTTTTGTGTGGCCAGATTTCGGAGCAGCTCCCGAGGATCTACCAAGCTTCCAGCCCAATGGTGAACACTAGACGGAATCCGGGCCAAGAGTGGGTTTTCTATTTTGTTTCGCTCACTCTATTGTAAAAATTATTCTTTTGAAGCGTTTAGCCGACGAGCACCTGTTAGCTCGAAGCACTTTTACTTACTGTCTGCCTACGGGCTGTAAACATGATTGACAAATCCTAGGGTTGATCATGTATGACTAAACTCTTGCTAGTCCTAACATTTTGTAACGACTAGCTTCATGATCAGCTGAATATGTAATATTTGGGACGCCTTATTATTGTATATTTAATGATCATACATCTTGCGACTTTA
Organism: Iris pallida; assembly: GCA_029216955.1. Lineage (NCBI taxonomy): Eukaryota > Viridiplantae > Streptophyta > Magnoliopsida > Asparagales > Iridaceae > Iris > Iris pallida. Next base: position 8,196,303 of record JANAVB010035220.1, on the reverse strand, counting down.
CTTACTTGTGGTGATTGAGACACTAGGCTTGTTCATGACCATAAGAGACTGTTGGCTTGTAGAAAACCTTCACATATCTAGACAGCCGTGACCGTATATCGAGGTGGTTTCCATTTCAATATACGTAGCTGGCTATGTCTGCCCCCGCTCTCCAGTATTCTGGTTCTGGGGCATGACAAACAATATTAGGGTTTCCAGAATATTAGGATTTAACATTTTTGTTGTTGTTGTTGTTCTTCTTTTTCTTCTTCTTCTTCTTCTTCTTCTTCTTCTTGGATGGGTTGAGGAAGAAGAAGAGGGAAAAAATAGAAAAAAAAGTGACTTTTATACCAAAGAGTGGGATAGCCCTAATCAATTTTTTTAATGGCAAACTTGTAAATAATACAAAGTTTAAAATGGGATAGCCCTGATAAAAATGTGAAGTGCCTTTATAACTAGCCTTATGCATTTGGGCGAACAAGGCCATTTTGGCAAAGTAAGCCAATTTTCTGTGTTTTAGTTGAGAAGGTCATTTTGGTAAAGTAAACCACTTTTTTGTGTTTTGGTAAAGAAGGACATTCTTCGTGAGTAGAATAGTTTGGTGAATAAGTTTTTTTGTTAAAGCCGACTTCTTTTGGTTTCAAACCGAATTTTAGCGAGCTAGGACATTTCCACAATCTTGGAAATTTCTTCGTAGTTGATCTTTTTAATGGATCTACAATGTGTCAAAATGTATAGTAGTACATCACCGATAAGGATTTCAGTAGTAGTGTTCTCCTTATGGGGAACAATGAATCGTACAAGACCATGGGTGTAGGGAACATCAAGCTTCACATGTTTAATAGTGTAGTGCAGACACTCGTGAATGTTGACCAATTTCAGATTAGAAGAAGAATCTTATTTATCTGGGCACATTGGACACAGTAGGATGCAAGTTTGATGGTTATGATTCAATATTAAGGATTGTAAAAGGAAACCCGATGGGCATGAAGGAACAACATATGTTTTCAAACTTGTATCGGCTTAACTAGAGCATGGTTTACTGGTGCAACCGCCATTATAAAGAAGAGGTAAGAGGATATCACAAAGTTGTGGTATTTGCATATTGGCCACATGAGTGAGGGATATTTATGAGTTGTACAATATGGAGTTGCTAAAAGGTTTAAAGGCGTGCAAACTTGATTTCTGTAAGTGTTGCAAGATGGAAATATAATACATGGTAAGCATCAAACAGGTGGTGCACCAGACCCAATGACTTCTTAATTACATCCACGCAAACATATGAGGACCATTGCCGACAAGAGCGAGGTCTCGAGTACCATGTCACTTTTATTGATGACTTCTCATGGAAGGTATGGGTTTATTTTCTGAAATACAAGTAGATATGTTTTCTAAATTCTAAGAGTCAAAGAGTCTTAATGATGCAAAAGGGCCGAATGGTGAATTATTTCCACACATACAATAGAGGTGAGTATACCTTAAAGGAGTTCTACGATTCTGTAAGAGGCATGGTATACATACGTAAGGGACAATTTTAGATAGTCAAGATTAAAATGTGGTTGCAGAATGCATGAACAAGGCACTCATAGAGAGCTCCAGGAGTATACAGTTACAGACAGACCTTATAGAGGACTTTTGGATAGAGATAGTTAGTCATATGTGCTATTTGGTTAATAGGTCACCATCTACAGTTATTTATCATCAGATTTCTAAAGATGTATGAAAATGAGAGACAATAAGTTATTTGTTACTTGTGTTTGGGTGCCCTAAATATTCACTCATAAATCAGAAAGGTAGAACCACATTGGAGGCAAGGTCAAAATATTACGTTTTTCTTGGGAGTTCCAACAAGGATTTGAAGTCTTCAAGTTGTGGGATTCAGGAAATAAAAGGGTGTTCACTATCTAGTATATGATCTTCAATGAATTTTCCATGCTTAAAGATGTAAAGGAATGAGAATAAGGAGGCGAATGACACATTATATGACGATAACTCAGTCGAGATAGATGTTTTCAGCACTCAAAAGGATAAGGACATATAAATACCATCACATCATATTGATGCAGAGGTAAACGATCAAAGTACGGAGATGAAGGATGAGAACCAACCACATGAAGGACCAATATAATAATATTAAAAAGATCATGTCATTTATATAAGGCACTAGTAAGGTGGTTTTCAAAACATGGTTTAATTTGCTCTAGTCATGAAAATAGAAGATTCAAACGATTATAAGAATTTCATTAAGAAATAGAGCAAGGATCAATGGATGATGCCATGAGATACGATATGGAGTCACTTTGGAACAACTTTACGTGGAACTTGGTCGAGCCACCGCAAGAAAAAGGACTACTGATTACAAGTAGGTATCAGGAAAAAGGAGAATAAGCAGTACAAAGCATGTTAGTTGCCAAAGGTGACTATGCCCAGAAACAGGGGATTGACTACAACAAGATTTTCTTGTATGTGGTCAAGCATAGGCCTATTCAAGTGTTGTTGGCATTGGTAGTCTCGGGATTTGGAGTTAGAGAAAATGAATGTAAAGATAGCCTTGATATATAGGTAGTTGGAAGACAAGATCTTCATGATGGAAGTCGAAGGTTTTATGGAGCCTAACAAGGAGGATCATGTATTTGAATTGTCATGGCCCGGTCCCTTTTAGTATACAAGTACATAGACAAGCCCAACCTACGCCGCAACATCGATGGTAGTGCACAATCTAGGTATGTCATTATATTAATATATTAATCATATAATATTCACAATCTATCAATCTTTTATCTAAACTAAGACCATAACTAAGAAAAAGACTGAAAAACATCAAAAAGAAATATGTCTTTCAACCTTTAAGATACCAAGAGAGAGAGAGAGATAAATATGAACCTCCATATCAATCGTGAGTCCATAGGATAGGGGAAAATCGTCTAAAGTTGTCAACGCGATCTAATCAGGATTGGAGTATAGTAAAGTAAATCATGCTAAAGTTACAAGTAAAACATATGTGCAAATGGGTGTAAAAATTGTCTTTATGCATGTAAAAGTACAATGAAAATAAGCTACAATCATATATGACTACATGGATGACAAGAATGCCATACAAGATCAATATCAAGAATTCGTGCACTTGTGTATTTTAGAATTCTACATTTCTTTATGTGGATGCCTATGGGTTAATATGTCAGTCAATATATGGACTTGCATGCCTAATATCCACAAGAATCGAAAAGAAAGATTTTTCATAAGACGTAATCTACATACATATTCATAGAATTCTTCCCACCCATATCTCACTAATTATCATGTATAATAGAGGATCATGCAATAAGTATGTAAACAATAACATGTGACAAGTATCAAGTAATTAGTTAGGGAACATGAATGTGAGTAAGACCTATCTCTCATGTAAAATTCAATACTGATACAAAAATCAAGAAGGAACATACAACATATAGATGTATAAGCAACAATAACGTAAATGCAATATTTTCTTGTCCTTCTGGTGAGGCCTAAATTTTTAACTGGTGGTGTTACACCCCAGTCCTAAAATACATAGGACTGTACGTAATCATGCCAACTAGCATGCATACAAAGGCTACTCCAATATATAGAACAGCTGTATATGAACTCCAGCTCATAATATATCCATGGTCGCAATAATAAATATGACGTCATCCACAGAATAAAATAATTAACTCAGCAAGTAGCGGTAATGATATAAAATCCAAAAATAACCATCCATCAAAAGTAGATAGCCGGTTGGAGACAAATCCACTACCAAACGACTATAATAGAACGAAAGCATAGAAATGGTCCAGTCTTATAGAAAAGAAGTGAAAGATAATCAAACTACGATAGTCCAACAAAATAATATCAAGGAAACTAAGAAGGTGAGACCTCCTTGTCTACAAAGGAAGAATCTGGTCCAGGTCCGTACACTTGTGGATAATCCTAATCATCTAAATCTGGAAGGAAACCAAGTCCTCTGAGGAAAGTAACAAGATACAAATGACATGCTATATAATAAAATAATAAGTAATATGCGAGGTGTTTCTAACCATCTAAGTGTATAATTTAGAGCATAACTTTCATACGCGTGGACATGATTCAAGCTAAATAGGAAAACCCACATAGTCGAGGCTAGTGGTATACATATACTGTTAACCAATCATCTGTAAACTTCCAAGATGATCAACAAACGTCGGAGGTTATCTGTAAAAGGGTCATCACTCCTGTAGTTTCTCTTGAGACTATGGTTCACCAATTTGGCTAGCTCATACGCCTAATCACTATTCTTCCCCTCATCTCCAAGAGTGACCAAGTTGTATACATAATATATCAAGTTTGTAACTCCTAGAGTCTCTAATATACTAATCATAGCAGATAATTATATCCACCACATGTCTCACATGTATCGATGGCGAGTCAAGTACAATAATTTGTGTCCCTAAAAAAATATCAAAAATCATACCATATGTGTTTCATGGCCAACATAGAGATAATAATATCCCACAATTATAAGGTAGTACGCTAATACTAAGGCAATATGCATAAAATAAATAAAAGACACGAAAATCGACAGACTTCGTCATTTGCACCGAAATATAACTTGGCACGCAGTTTATATCATATGAAATAAAAACAAAATATGAAATAATATGATAACATGCTGAAAATAAACATAATAGAAATTAAATATAGCAAGCTATACTTGCCTGCAATCAGAATGCTAATTTGACGACATTTTGGCAGTGAATCGTCACGTCAAAAGTAGCATAAAAAGAAGAATCATAATAAACGACTCATGATGCTGAAATAGATATCACCAATGTTTTTTTGAAATGAGTGAGATAGTTAGAAAAGCTTACCCATAAGTCCAATTTGGATAAAAGACTAAATTTAGGAGTTTTAGACCAAAACGGGAATGTGCCATAATAATGGTGTCGAAATGCAACAAACTATATGTCTAACAAGGCTAAAATGATGATACGATCTAACGGGTATGTCCATATTTGAATTTTGTGAGACGATCACAAAAATGTCCATCAAATTGGATTATAGGGCCTGCGATATGACAATCTAGTCGATCGTCTCAGAATCAGACAAAACTTGGGTCATAAGACAAGTCAAACGCTGCGAATCCATTAGAGCAAGTATCATTGCGACACGACGAGCATGGACAAATTATTAAATTTTTTAAAAGTATTGATACGATATTTTTTGACGAATACAGGTCAAATTCATCATGCACACGCGATCAATTTAAATTTTGACAAAGCCACACATTAGGAGATACTGTACACACCTTTCAGTGCAATTGGTTCACATCAGGAACGTCGGGTTTGTCGGGACGGACCCCGATCATTAATTTTTCAGTTTTGAATTTTTATATATTTTAAGTTGATTTTTAACTGAGCATAACACTACATACTATTCATTCTCTTTGCTAAAATATTCATACTTTAGACTGCTTCTATTAATTGTTTTGCTCATATTTAGCTAAAGATTCTCTCTAAGTGTCCCATGTATGGCATGCCAAAAAAAACTCTTAAGGATTTCTTCCCTTGCACCAAGCCTATCACCATAGCCAACTCCAGTATTCTTTATGTGAATTCCTCCAGAACAAACTCTCCATAACTATGCCATATCCTCTTCTCCACGTATAACCATCTATCGTTCGAAGCCTTTGCTCATCATCGAGTGACCGTGTTCACAAACTTCTCGTGCCAGGCGGCTGTCCTATAGAGATGACGTCGTTTCTATGACCTGTCCAATGCCGTTGTCCAAGATTTGCTTGTAAAATTACGTAGATCGAGTGCTGACAGTCGTGTCGCAAAGCTCATAGCTACCCATAGCCATTGTCGACGTTCAGCCATGAGTTCCAGACCAAGATGCTGCACCGTCCGTATATGTTATTGCCTCCTTGCTGAAACCACTCACTACCAGAATAAGTCGTTTTAGCGACGCATAAAGACGTCGCTAAAACGATAAATTATGTCGCTAAATATATTTAGCGACGGGATTATCGACGTTTTGTGATCGTCGCTGAAATGTAAGTCGCTAATCTCCGAAACGTCGCAAAACGTCGCCATTATCGACGTTTACCGACGTATATGTACGTCGGTATATTGTCGACGTCTACTGTCGTGACGTCGGTGGATTACCGACGTTTTACTGCGTATCGCTACGCGTCGGTAAATTACCGACGTACTACCGACGAATAGTCGATGGTTTAGTGACATGATCAAAGTCGCTAAACGTCGATAAATCATGGGAATTCCTAGGAATAGTAGCGACGTACACCGACGTTTATCGACGTTCTCCGACGTTTATAACGTCGCTAAAACGTCGGTAAACTGAAAATATTGTATATTTACTGACGTTTACCGACGCAAACTTACGTCGGTGTCCGTCGGTAAACGTCGATAAACGTCGCTAAAACTGCAAAAAAAATAAAAAAATAAAAAATAAAATGTCCATTTCTTCCTGCAGTTTAAAAAGATAACCATTTTTCACTGTAGAATAGGATCCAAACAATCACAGAATGTCCATTTCTCGCTGTATACAACTAACCAAGTTTATATACTTGACGTCGATAATTGCGAATAATCAAATATCCAAATAACCAAGTTTACAACAATCACACAACAACTAACCAAATAACCAAATATCCAAATAACCAAATAACCAAATATCCAAATAACCAAGTATCCAAATAACCAAATATCCAAATAACCAAATATCCAAATAACCAAGTATCCAAACAACCAAGTATCCAAATCTACACAACCAACAAATATCCAAGTCATAAAGAATGAAACAAACACAGAAACAGTCATAACTAGGACTACTAGGAATCTGGTGCAGAAGGGGCACCGCCGCGACGAAGGGATACGAAAAACTCATACTCCTCACGTGAAATCGATACCGATGGAAGCAGTAACGTCGGTGGAGTCGGTGTCGAAGAAGATGGCGGTGGAGGCGGCGGAGTCGACGACGATGAAGGCGCACCCGGAAGACTAGCATGCTCCAACGCTGCAAGTCGCTGGTGGTATGAATCCATGATAGATAACATTCTATCACTGCTCTCGACCATCGACTCCTGCGCCAATCTCATCCTCTCGGCCATAGTCGTCTGTCCTGTCTGCAGCTCCGTGACCGTGCGCTCTAACCCTCCAACGGTGCGCTCTGTCCTCTTAGTCGTCTCCATGAGGTCCATAATGCCGCGGTCGAGCGCATCCAATCGTGCTAGCAGCGCAGGATCGTCCGTATGGTGCTGAGACTGCTCCTCGATCCGTCGTAGCAGGTCATCACGGAGAGACTCAATCATCTGGTGGACTCGGGCAGACTCCTGGGACGGCTGTGGACCATGCACACTAGCAGGAGATGTCCTAGAGGACTGGGTCACAACTAGGGCGCCATAGGATCCCGTACCATAGTACGTATCCCTACGGAGTCCACCAGCAGTGGCAATCCATAGCTCGTCCTCCGACAGAGCTTGAGTGGGCTGTGAGGAAGTACCGGCCTCTCCTGCATCAGGTGCACTAGCAGCCGCCCGTTCCCGCAGCCTCTGATACTCGACCTAGAAAGTACTTATTATTACTAACTTCTAATTTCTAATTAATGTACTTATTATTACTAATTTCTAATTAATGTACTTATTATTTCTAATTTCTAATTAATGTACTTATTATTACTAACTACATGAATATTTATTTGCATCATATTTACTAAGTTATATTAAAATTGACACGAAGTATTAAATTAAGATAACGTATTGTAATACTTACATAAGTCTGCTCGGCTCTCTCGTCAATAAGGTCAGCGCCGCGACGATGGATGGCCAGGAAGACGGTCACCATGTCGGCGTTACCGACCTTCCTTACCTGTAATTAAATATATTATCTTAGTAATAATTTATCGATTTTGTATTAAAATAATATTTCTAAAAGAGGAAGACATACCAGACGACGGAAATGTTCTGTCATCGGAATCGACCCACCGTACCACTTCGAGGCATGTTGCCTAGCCGCCTTGGCCTTCTCCGACTTCTCCTTGTACTTTGGCTCCTCGAATCGAGCCTTCATCGTATTCCATTGATCAGGGGTGATCCAACCTTGGATCGGCTTTCCAGCACGATCACGATCCTTCTGATCATTGATAGAGTCGCGGATCAGCTTGGCAGCTACGGCAGAAAACATCCCCTCGATAAGCTCGGCCCGGTGCGGTGGATAGAAAAACATATCCTAGAAGAGCGCAAACCAAATATTTATCAGTTATATATAATATACAAAAATTATATGATTCATGTTAAAAGCAAATATATTTTAACCTTAAAGCGTGCAAACCAGAAGGCCTTCCTCTCGTTCGGAGCCTCGGAGTAGTTAATTCAAGCACCACCATAATTATGCCGCAGCATGTGGCCTAGACGTCTTTGTACCTCTGGGGGACGATATCTATACAAACATATTATATTCATGAAAAAAGTTAAATTATGATAAAAACAAAAAGAAAAAAATTATAAACCAAAATACCTACTTTGTACCGTCGGCCCAGATCTCCGTCCTCCTCTCCTCCGGAGGTGCGTACGCATCATCTGCATGATGCTGGTCGGCCGTCGGCGCCGCCGCCTCGGCCGTCGCCGCAGCCTCCGCCATCTGCTCATCCGTCTCCATCATCGTATCAGCAGTAGGAACGCTAGACGGACGATCACTCTCAACAGGCCTGGAACTACTCGTCCCAGGAGATATCCCACGTGACGTCGTCCCACCAGGCCCACCTACTGTCCGATATGGAGGAGTAATCGGCGACGAGGATCCAGAGCCGGTACCAGAATGAGGTACCGAAGGAAAACTCCGTCCTCTAGTAGTACCTGTAGGAAGTACCGGAGGAGAGTGACCTTGTTGTACCCTTCGGTATGCTCCACGACGACCTGCCACACCTGATAACAGCATATGATAATACAACAAATAATAGAGACTAGAAATATGAAAGTACAACAAATAATAGAGACTAGAAATATAAAAGTACAACAAATAATAGAGACTAAAAATATGAAAGTACAACAAAGACAAGATAATAACCAAGACAGAATATGATGATACATTCTACAATAAACATCTAAGCCCAGATAATGTATTCTAGAAGAAACATCTAAGTTCAGATAAGTATATCTCTCTCAATCATCTTCAGAATAATCATCTTGTTCGTCTTCCTCGACCTTATCTTCCTCTTCCTCCTCATCTTCACTTTCATCTTCGCCTTCATCGGCTTCGTCTTGCTCTTCGGATAATTCTACATCTTCTATATTATGTGTCGTGTAATGCGTAACTTCCGTGGAGTCCACATCGACAATATTGGTTACAAGAGGTAGCTCGTCCTCCTGGTAAGCTTTTTCGTCAACATCAAAAGTATCTCTGGCTTTAGTCTTGCATACTGCCCACCAGTCAGACTTCGTTGCTCTCCGTCTCGGATAAGCTGTAAAGTACACGAGCTGAGCCTGAGTTGCTAGGACAAACGGTTCGTAGCCTTGATATCTACGCTTGTAGTTTATATCCAGAAGACCATGCTTGTCAATTTTTCAACCTTGATTTTCAATCGGATCGAACCATTCACACTTGAACAACACGATCTTTGCAGGTTCTCTGCCATTATTATATGACAACTCCACAATCTCTCGCAAGATGCCAAAGAAATCATTTCCTGGATCAACGTCTTTGTAGTTCGAAGACTTGATACACAAACAACTGTTTTTCGTGGAATCAAGATCCAGGAAGCTGTCTCTGATCGGAGCATTTGTCGACTTGAACCGAAAGCCATTGACACAGTAACTTGGCCATATTTTAACAAGAGTAATTGGTCCCTTGGCAAGAGTTCTAATTAATTCAATCTCGGGTGAAATTAGACGATCGACCTGAATATCAAATAAGCGATAATAAGTTATTTATTGTACAGTTGTATTAGAAGAGGCCAGTAATTACCGAGCTACTTACATATTCGCTCAACCAAGAAGGAAAATGATGTCTCATTTCTTGTTCTAATGCTTCGTCTGTTAGGTAGGGTCTAACCAGCCTCAACTCATCATTATATGTACTGGAAAACAACGAAGCAACCGCCGATTAGTACAATAATATTAGCTTATACTATTACATTGAGATGACGTAAACTCATCATCCTGAGTTACTTATCCCTCTAGCTTCTCCACTTCATCCTCGTCGCAATTGAGTAATACATACAACTGAGCAGCCCTTAGCTCTTCGTCATTCAAATATCTCTTCTTTATTTTCCCCGAAGGCTTTTCGGATGCATTGAATACTTTCAGTATTTCATCATTAAATTTTTGATATCTGTCGTCGTTTCTCGGAGCCCTCGTTCTATTCGTAGCAACATGAGGTTTGAAATAGGAGGAGCAGAAATTTGTAATCTCCTCGAGAATATAGGCTTCACAAATAGAACCCTCGACCCGAGCCTTATTTTTTACCTTTCTTTTTAGGTGATTCAAATATCGCTCGAACGGGTACATCCATCGATATTCGACGGGTCCACCAACACGTGCCTCGTAGGAAAGATGAATCGGCAAATGCTCCATAGAGTCAAAGAATCCAGGAGGGAACACCCTCTCTAACTTGCACAGTGTTACCGCAATGTCCTTCTCTTGCCTTTCTAGACGTTCAACGAGCAATTTCTTAGAACAAAGGTCCCTGAAGAATATGCTAAGCTCCGTCAATGGATCCCAAACTGCCTGCGGTAAGAATTCCCGAAATACAATCGGAATTAGCCGCTCCATGAATACGTGACAATCATGGCTCTTCATACCTGTCAGTTTGTTCTCCTTGAGGTCGACGCATCTTCTCAAGTTCAAAACATACCCATCTGGAAATTTCAGACCTTGAATCCACCTACAAAGCCTCACTTTATCCTCCTTCTCCAGTGAGAAAATTGCCTTAGGCTGCTTCAACTTTCCATTCCCGTCCTCTATCAAATGCAATGCAGGACGTCTACATATTTCTTCCAAGTCCAATCTAGCCTTTGGATTGTCTTTCGTCTTCCCCTTTACGTCCATTACAGTATTAATTATGTTGTCAAACACATTCTTCTCGATATGCATGACATCAAGGTTATGTCTAATCAGATTGGTGCTCCAATATGGAAGATCCCAGAATATACTCCTCTTCGACCTGTTATGAGTGTGACTAAATCCGTCACACTTGTAGCCCGTAGCAGGCTCCTCAATAGCTCTTGGTAAATCTTTTACCTCTTCCCATATCGTGTATCCGGTCCACCTTGGCGGGGGATTAGCCTTCTCCACAACGCCAGCACGAAAAGCATTCCTGTTCCTCCGGTACGGATGATCCTTCGGCAGGAATTGTCGATGACAATCGAAGAAGCACGGTTTGCCTCCGTGTTTCAAACGAAAAGCCTTAGTGCTGTCCATGCAATACGGACATGAAAGACGACCATGCGTGCTCTATCCAGATAATATTCCATAGGCCGGAAAGTCGTTGATGGTCCACATAAGTGCTGCCCGTATCCAGAAATTTTATTTTCTAGATACATCGTACGTGTTGGAACCTACTTCCTACAGCTGATTCAACTCATCAATCAACGGCTGTAAATACACATCGATGTTCCTTTTCGGATTGTTCGGACCTGGGATAATAATGGTGAGAAACATATACGGAGTCTTCATGCACATCCAAGGCGGTAGATTGTACGAGGTTACGATCACAGGCCAACACGAAAGCTGGGATCCCGAAAGTCCGAATGGGGTAAAACTGTCGGAGCAGAGACCCAATCTGACATTATGCGGATCAGAAGCAAAATCTGGATACTCTCGATCAAAGTGCTTCCATGCTTCTCCATCAGATGGGTGATCCAACACTCCTTCGGTATGTTTCCGCTTATGCCAACTCATGTTTTCTGTATTTTCCTTCACCATAAACAACCGCTGCAACCGCAGCATCAACGGCAAGTAGTGCATCGAAGAGGTAGGCTTCCTGGCACCGACAGACTTTCCTCTACCACATGCCTTGTAGCGATCGACACCACAAAATCTGCAGGCGTCTTCATCCTTGTCGTCTTTGTAGTACAACATGCACCCGTTACGACAGGCATCGATTTTTTTCGTATCCCATCCAGAGTGATCTAACCATCCTCTTAGACCGGTAGAAGTCTTTAGGCAACTTCGCACCCTCAGGCAATATTTCTATAAGCAACTCCATAAGACGGTTGTAGCAATCTTGCGACATATTAAAATCGGACTTGATACTCAACAATCTTGTAACCACCTCCAACGGTGAATGATCCTCACAACCAGGATATAATGGAGTCCTTGCATTCTCCAGCAACTCTATGAACTGTGCAGCATCGGGGTTCGGTGCCTCCTCAGGTGCATCATGATCATCCGGATTGAAACTAGGCCCGGCCGCGTCGAAAACCACGTTCACCAACCCATCGTCGTAAGGAGCGTTGTTGTGGACATCCACATAAGGCTCGTACTCCGATGCTAAAGACACAAGTTCTCCGTGCTCGCTCCACTGATAGTAATTCGGCGTGAAACCCTTCGAGTATAAATGATACGTGACATCCACTTCTGGATGATATTTCAAGTTACGACATCTCACACACGGACACTTAATTTTGGTACCGTCCATGTACTGAGGGAACGCCTTGGCAAACTGCAGGAACTGGTGTACACCCTCTATGAATTCATCCCGCACATCGCACATGTCATCAGGATGACGGTTGTACATCCAAGTACGATTCTGTAGATAGTAATTCCGCTCCATAATTCTGTAAGATAGATACATCAAGGTAGTGAATTATATGCAATTGTCAGTTCATGCGGTCTACACTTTCCGCAGTATATGTACACATGACATTTTACGTTAAATGGTCAGAGATTATCTGTCATCTTCTTTTCGCATTGCTAACTTTTCTTTCGCATGTTTGTGCGTGCGGTGGTCAGAGATTATCGCGGCGGTATATCACCCGTGTCTACAATATTTCATATAGGCTGAGTTGTAGAAGTAAAGTTTTAGGATATTAGTCTATATATTATGTATAGTCCAACCGAGCCAACTCTAAGCTAAACTAGTCCAACTTGGTCAAACTAGCCATTTCTAAGTTGTATAAGTCAAGTTTTAGGATATTAGTCTATATATACTAGTATAAACTCTCCCTCCTCTCCAAATACCTGGTACAAGTTAAACCTCCCCCTTTCTCCCACTAGACACACACATACATATACATGATGTATACAACCACACCATAGTTCCCAGGTTCTTTTAATCTAACTTGCCAGTTGGTACTAACCTCAATAGAACAAACACTCTCACAGCTCAAAATACTAACATATGCTCACGCCTTACTCTTGTGACACTCACTTTCAAACACAAACACACACCTATATGTTCCCTTACACATGTTACCATGTTACCTATAAAAATAGGAAACCCTTGTTGTCTAAAATAAGACACAATTGTACAAAGAGAACCATACTTAGAACTCACACTTTAAGACAATAGATGAAGGAAGACTTGTATGGAGGATCAATAGGGTTGAGCAATGTCATTTTATCCTACAAAGAGAACCATACTGTAGAACTCATAGTGTAGAACTCACACTTTAACACAATTCTACAAAGAGTTGTCATAGGGTGTTGAGCGATGTCATT